>JASDQU010099911.1:454602-529974 GCA_032191745.1 Picea mariana | reverse complement strand
GGGGCAGTCTCTGAACAGGTGACCGTGTTCGTGACACTTCCTACAGCGGAAGGGTATGTGCTCGTAGTCGATCGTTTGGTTCCAGGCCTCATCCTGGTATTCTAGAGTAATGGAGCCTGGCAGAGCTTTCGAAATGTCCATATAGATGCAGATGCGGGCGTATGATGTATACTTTATGTTCTTTGTGGCCTCTGACACCTTAACGTATTGACCCACCGTGTTCCCTATGCCCATAAGAATTTCTTCTAACCAGAATTCCTGAGGCAGGGAATAGAGTCTGATCCAGACCGGAGCTCTTGTGAAGTCTTCCTGTTCTGGGTTGAATCTATTAGTCCAGAAACGAAGAAAGAGGCCTGCTTAGTTATAGAAGTATGGTCCATTGTCAAATATTTTGTCTTTGTCTTCAAGATTATATAGTATGATGGTGAAAAAACCCTTGGAGCTGAGCTAGACCTCGTAGTCTCCTTTAGGGTTCCACCAGTCTTTGATCCAACGGGCAAGGTCTCTTTCGGTTGGCCAAAGGCCCAAAAATTTACCTATCAGTGCATGTTCTATCATGAATTGTGTGTGTTCCCCCACCCTAGTCGACTTTATTTGGTACAGAGGCGGTTTGTCCAGTTGAGGTATACACTTACCTGGCAGCCAATTTTTGGGAGCTTGCTTGCAAKATGTACTTGGTTCCAGCTCCATTTCTTTACTAAAAGCTTGTTCCTGGGTAAACAGCTGCTCCCGCATATGCTCCGGCGGTTCGAAGGCCGGTCGTTTAGCGGGGGACCCTGCCTTGTCGTTAGCAGCGATGTCGCTGTACGAGGGGGGTTTCCCCCCCTCCCCTGAGCCCATTGTAAGGCGGACAGGGACCGTGCTGAGTCGTATTTTGCAGGTCGATGCGTTGGGCGTTCAGTGCTCTGGCGTCAGAGCGCGCATCAGGCGATTCACGAGCGTTTGAAAATCGGAAAGCTAGGGTTTGTCTCCTAGTTGCAGAGCTCGAAAAACCTCTCCTTCCCATCTTTACACGTTTATCTTTCTCTTGCACCTCTATTCGTTCTATCAATAAAGTATTGTAATTTCTTATTAAGCATATATTTTATGAATCATTTATTTCACACTCTTCCTTATTAGTTCGCCGAAGGCCAGAACTCTAGGGTTGGTTTCAAAGTTGATTTTCAACTAAACATATTTTTCATTTTTCGTTGTACATAGGAAAAGTACAAAGTTGTACATAGTAAAAATAAAATAGTTATGTTCTCATAATATTTTAATTAGTTGTACATAAGAAAAGTAAAATAGTTATTTTCTAATAATATTTTAACTACCTTTATGAAAGATTTTATTGGCTCATTTGATAAACCTCTTATTGCCAAACTCTATCTTTTTGTAGATGTATCCAAAGAGGTTTATGTATCCTAACAAGATTTTATTGGCTCATTTGATAAACCTCTTATTGCCAAACTCTATCTTTTTGCGGATGTATCCAAAGAGGTTTATGTATCCTAACATATCGTTTGCATGTTTGCCAATATTTACATATTCTAAGTTATGTTTACATATCCTAAGTTTGGAGCAAATTATATTTTCATTATCTTCATTGACGCTCTTTTTGAGGTCAATAAATAGAACCTGACATAATGTATTTTTTGAAATCTTGTATACCCTAAGTTAAATCATATCTTCATTATTGTATACCCTAAGTTAAATCATATCTTCATTATTTTCATTGATGCTCTTTTTAGGTCAATAAATAAAATCAAATCCTATGTATTTATATGCATTTATTTATTGATATCATTAAATTTATATCTGTGTCCAATAGATAAGTCTTAAATTTATGTCCATGTCCAGTAGATAAGTCAGAAAATCTTCGGGTAAGTCGGTGAATTTTGGCAATGTTGGGTGCCCACCGCCACAACCATCATCATTTATTTTAATGTTGTAATTTACAACATCATCATTGCTTTTAACGTTGTAATTTACTATATTTTCAATTTGCAATGCAATTGAGTTCTATGACCATCATACAATTTGCAATGCAATTGAGTTCTACGACCATCGTACAGAGAGAAAAGTATACACAAATTCATCACTTGTTCGTTCATCACTGGTTTACTAGTTTCTTCCCATACTAGTTTCTTCACTTCCTTCCTTTCTTTTTCTGCAAGGTTGGGGGAGGTTGAAATCATGTTGTTGCAATTGAGTTCCACCATCATTCATCAATACCAGTTCCTCCGTTGCCTTCCTTTCTTTTTTTCTTCCTTCCTTTCTTTTTCTGCAAGGTTGGGGGAGGTTGAAATCATGTCATTGCAATTGAGTTCCACCATCATTCATCAGTGTGTTTATTGTTTACTATTTGCAAGTAACTTTCATTAGTAGTTACTGATTACTCTTTGCAAATAAGTTTCTAAATGCTTTAAAAAATAGCTACTAACATTCTATTTACTTCATAATAGCTACTAAAATTCTATTTACTTGATTCTATTTACTTATTTAAAATTTCTATTTACTTCATAGTTGCTTCATATCTTCATAGATGTTTACTTCTGGTTACTACATATTTGTTTCCTATTTACTATTTACTATTTTTAAAATAAAATTTTAAAATCAATGCAAATTGTTGGAAAGTAAGAGCTTCTTTACCTAATTGCTTCTCATGGCATAAGCTAGGAAGCTATTTGGTGGGAATCGAATGCCATTTTCTTCCTGAGGGTTGTCCCCTTGAATTCTGAATATACATAGGAGATAATGCAGATAATGCAGGAAATGCTCTACAGAGAAATAGAAGAGCCAAGTTTCATCCCCGTTTTAACAAATGAAAAACACATTCAGACAATTAATTAGTAACTGCAGAAGTGCATATCAATAAGTAGTGGACCTTGAGTAGACTTATCCTAAATCCTTAATTCTCTACATAAACAAATTGTCCCATTTCAGCCTAAACTAAAATTCCGTGAACTTAGGGTACAAGGTTTCCTTTGTAAAGCTAACCCACAAATGATTTAGGCAAGCTCTCCTCAAAGCCAACATCCTTTAATGATATTAGGTGGCACCACCCAAAAAAAGGAAAAGGAAAAACATGGTTGAAGGAAACACAAAAAAAGGTACGCGATAGCAAAAGTTCTTGAATTGATCTTTCTTTAAGTAAGATATTCTATGCTTGTGTGTTTATATGGATCAATGTGCAGCGGAAATGCTTGGACTAAGTAAGATATTCTCTTAAGGCGGCCATTGCTTTAATATCATTCCCAGGATAGGAGATAAGTGTTATACCATTAGTATAACCATTAAGCTTGAATAGTATATACTTACAGCACTGTACCTTAAGCAGAGTTAAGTTTCTTTGAATACAAATCTGTGCCTCTCATACAGTAGGTGCGGGGTCTCCATCTTGTCTTGGGGTTCACATATTGCCAGGGATAGGAGAGTGTGGAGCGTAGCAACCTGATGATTAGGGGTGTGGGTAGTGGCTACACTTGCGAGAGTAACGTTGGTCGGTCAAGCACCAGTGTGAAACATGAGTACATAGAACTATACCTAGAACACTTACCCACCAAGCAAACTTAAACCTTGTCTCTACTGAAACCCATGAAATTGAACTGGACCTAGAACCCACTTACTCCAATGTCCGGGCTTTCTCAGCAGGCTCAAGATACTTCCTAGCGGTTGATAGGAAATGGCGGTTATCCCCCGTAGCACCCAAGGTAGGCGGTGTGCCCTAAACTCATCACCCAATATGTTACTATTGAAGAGGCGGCCAAGCCTCCGGTGCTTATGCCTTTAAAACCATGAAGATTTTTTATACTTGCATTTGTGTAAGATCTTTCAAAAGGAATGGTTACTATGACAGATAATTTAAGGACTTCAGAAGAGCAAGAAAATCTTAAGAAGACATTAAACACGCTAATGAAATGGGATTACGACCTCCTTACCTTTCATCAAGGGAGAGTCTAACAAATTTAGCAAAAGATCCAACTAAACCTGGATGGAGGAAGATAATCTATTCCATTCCCTATTGAGAAAACTATATATTGGACAGACTGGAGGAAAAATCCATGAGCTACAAAAAATCTCGGTACAGTTGAAATTAAGGAAACATATAGTGTGGATTGAAGCCAAAATTGCAAAGTAGAATCCTGCTTGTTTGAAGTTACATGGATGTAGTTATAATTTAAACAGGAGAACTAAAATCGAAGTCAGAGGTTACATAGGGAATATATCGAAATACATTTTTTCAGAAATGTAGAGGATATATTTAGAAGTGCCTTCACACATACACAGTTTATCCAGCTAGACCCTAGAACATAGACCCTCTACCCTTTCACTATACAGGATAGCCTCAACGAAGGAGAGGAGTAAAACAATGAAAGCTCCACCATGGAGGGAGAAGCCAAAGGAGAATGACTATTATGAACGTAATGGTGGCACACGTTGGTTTTAGAGTCTGGTTATAGAATGCTTATGCATGTTTTGGCTTGCAGCATAGTAGGCACGTGGCAGCGAGAGATTTCGTTACAATTTGTGTGTAATTAAATTAGTCTAGATAAATATTCCTCTTATTACCTTTTGGTTGTCTTTCAGGTAGAACATGCACTGTGGCCAAACTGCATGCATTACACGTGTGCCTCCTCATAGCTCTTTGGACAATTAGCTCTTTCCACAGCTCCATGGGGACGTCTCCAGGCTACAAAGCTCATGTTGCTTTGCACTACACAATTTCTCTGGTTTTTCTCCCCGTTAGTTCCTTCTCCTTGTAACACTTCAAATTTGGCTTCCCTGCGTTTAATTTAGGTAGGTCTCTTCAGTTCACTCTGATTCAGTTATTTCTGGAGTTCAGTAGCAATTTCTTTTTTCAAGTGTGACGATCTGTTCATAATTGTTCGCACATGTTTGCAGTGTATAATGTGACTCGTTTTTCTTTTTGTTGGTTGATGTCGATATTAATATGAGACTGTCCTTTTTGTGAAGAGACTAGTTGCAGGTCACCAGTTCAATGCCCATGCAGACACCACAGATCCTCAATCCGCTTGGAATGGAGAGTGTACAAGTTATGTAAGCAAATTGGCACCTTTAAACGCCTTGATCCAGACAACGATCTTAATAAGTTTGATTTTATTTTTTATGCTAACATTAAGCCCTCAGATTCGCAATGGTTGTAGACTCAGGCTGGGTATAAATTAGAAATTCAAACAACATTATACTTTTGAAGATAGACGTTAGAAAGAATTCGTTTTTTTTTAATGAAAACAGAGGAAGAAACTAACGATGAGATGTTTTTTCATAATCTGAGTTCATTCCTCTTTGCTACAGAGTTCATACTCAATCAATCATTCATGTTGTTCATGTCCAGAGTGAGAAATGGTTACAACGATCTTGCAATTTGAATTTTCAATATGGACAAAATTGAGTATATGAAAAAACAAAAGTTTGAATTTTCAATATGGAAGAAATTGAATATATGACAAAACAATGGAGTCGGTATTGAATCAACCATTTATGTTGTCTGTGTCCGAAGTGAGGAATGGTTTTAAAGATCTCGTATTAGTGAACAAAAGTTTGAATTTTCAATATGGAAGAATTGAATGTATGACAAAACAGTGGAGTCCATAGTCAGTCCACCATTTATGTTGTCAGTGTCCGAAGTGAGCAATGGCTTTAACGATTGATGTAAGTGATGAAAAGTTTGAATTTTCAATATGGAAAAATTGAATATATGACAAAACAATGGAGTCCATAATCAATCAACCATCAGTGTTGTGGTTTTCAAGTGTGAGGAATGGAATTTGACGACCAATAACCAATTTGATTAAATTTTTTAATAACTGTAGACTTTTTTGTGAAAAACGGAGGTCAATCAAGGATCAGGTTTCGGCATGATATTTGCCGATTCGCGAAATGAAAATAGGTTGTGGGCCCAGGCAAGTTGGATTTCGGGGTTTGTTAACCCTTGATGCAAAAACAAAACAATTATTGCCGAAACGCAAAACAAGGCTTATTCAAATTTGGGGTTCGGAATTTACAAATACCCAACGTAAAAACAAAAAAACTATGCCCGAAATGCGAAATGCTATCACGCTTTGGTCCCACAATTTCGGTTTCGGAGTTTTGGAAACTAAATAACTCCGTGCACTCTAACAAACAAGTCTCGAATGTCGAAATATCAAAATTTTATTTAAAATGATTTTCCAGATCATACACGTTCCAACAAATAAACTTGGAATGAAAATGGGAACGAGTTCGCAATTGGTAAAAAAAAAAAATTATTGTGTTTACTCAAAAAATGAATTTTATCAAGAAATAAAAGGAGTTTTCAAACTCAATAACAGGAAATCATAAACACACACAAGATTGGCATATTCAATTTGAAAAATGTTTCCAGAAATTCCACAAAGAGAATTCAAAACAGCTTTGAAATTCAAAAAATGTTTCCAGAAATTCCACAAAGAGAATTCAAAACGGCTTTGATTCAAAAATGTGATTCTTCAGATCACCATCCCATTACAATCCGTTCTTCATTTATTTATACTAACACAAATTGCCCCTATGATTTTAGAAATGATAAAATTTGATGAAGGCGGTGGTATAATTTCGTTGCCTTCAAAGGTTAAGGCGACCACCATTTAGAGTAATTAAATCTTCAAGTCTTGAAGGGTCAAGACGGCCACCAATTCACAGTTTAAACAGGGGCGGTCAAATGATTAATTTCTGACATACTCTCTCTTAATCATTTGAGAGCAAAACAAACTAAAACAAGTAAAACAGAATTGTTGTAAACAATGCATTACAGCTTGTCGACCCTAATGTTTCTTCTATGGATTTTAAACAGTTCATTTCCCAAAGGCTTCGTAAATATGTCTGCAAATTGTTCTTCATACCTACAGAACTGAACATAAATTTCTTTTCCATTTACCAGTTCACGAATGAAATGATACCTCGTATCAATGTGCTTATTCTATTTGTGAAAGACATGATTCTTTGACAATGCAATGGCAGAATTGTCACAAAAAAAATGAGTTGCATCATTCTGATCATGCACCAATTCATTCAAGACTCTTCTCATCCACACAACTTGACATGCAGATGTATCTATTGCAACATACTCTGCCTCAGTAGAAGATAGAGTCAAAATGGGTTGTTTTTTTGATGCCCATGCAACTGCTCTAAATCCAAGACTGAACATATACCCAGATGTTATTTTCCTATCATCAATGGAACCTGCAAAATCACTATCAGTATATCTGATCAGCTCAAAGTTCAAGTTTGATGTGTATTGGATACCAAAATCAGTTGTTCCATCAATATATCTCAGGATCCTCTTTCCTGCTTGCCAATGAGTACTCTTCAGAGTCTCCATGAATCTCGGAATCAAACTTACAGTAAACATAATATCAGGTCTGGTTGTTGTTAATTACATAAGGCTTCCAACTAGCCTCTTATATAGATTTGGATCAACATATGATCCCTCATCATACTTGCTCAGTTTAATACCAGTGGCCATTGGTGTTGCAGTTGGCTTGCAATTCAGCATTCTAAATCTTTTCAGCACTTCATTTGCATAGTTAGTTTGACAAATGAAAATGCCATCATCAGATTGATCTACTTCAATTCCAAGAAAATATTTGATCAATCCTAAATCAGTCATCTCAAACTTTGTTTTCATGGCATTTTTAAAATCATCTACAGATAGATCTCCAGTAAAAATCAAGTCATCAACATACAAACAAACAATCAAAATTTTACCATTTTGGTTTAGCTTTGTATACAGAATTGGTTCACTTGGACTTCTGCTGAATCCAACACTAATCAAGTACTCATCAAATCCTTATATACCAAACTCTGGATGCCTACTTTAATCCATATAAAGCTTTCCTTAACTTGTACACTTTATCTCTATGCTTATCAATCTCATAACCCAGAGGTTGTCTTACATAAACCTCTTCTTCCAAATATCCATTTAAGAATGCATACTTAACGTCCATCTGATGCATGATCCATCTTTTCTAAGCTGCAATAACTAAGACCATCCTCACAGTGTCAATTCTTTCTACAGGAGAAAATGTTTCATTGTAATCAATATCGGGTTGTTGACTAAACCCCTGAGCTACAAGTCTTGCCTTGTACTTTTCAACTTCACCATATGCACTCAACTTAGTCTTATAAACCCATTTAACACCAATACTTTTATTTCCTTCAGTTAAATTGACAAGATCCCAAGTGTTATTCCTTTCAATGGAATCAATCTCCTCATCCATTGCTTTTATCTAGACATCCTCTTTAGCATCTTCATCATAACTAATAGGATCATAAGCTATAAGTGCAAATTTTGAAATCTAATATACTTCTTCATTCTGATCATACAATTCTCTTAAGCTTCTAGTCTTCTGTCCTTTAAGTCTGTCTTTTAATGAAGCTAAAATGGGATTTGATTCACTACTTACCTGTGAATCTGATTGATGTCCACCATGTCCAGATGTCTCACCACGCTCGTGAGTTTTGGGCGTTCTAAATTGAGATGGGATGGAATCTGGTGCTTGTCTTGTTGGACTGCTTGCTGCAGGCATATGTGCATGTGGAACCATATGTCCATCTCCTTCAGCTTGCTCAACTCCATCATCATCTTCACGGGGTAACACAACTCCCTCTGAAATTGATTTGTCAATACTTTCATCCCAGGCTTCATCTTCTTTAAATTGAACATCTCTGTTGATTACATATTTCTAGGTGATGGAATTGTAGAGTTTATATACCCTAGACTCTTCACTGTATCCAACAAAGATACATCTCTTGCTTCTGTCATCCAACTTCCTCCTCATTTCTGCAGGTACATGTGCAAATGCAACACATTCAAAAATTCTGAAATGAGAAACATTGCAAGGCTTACCATCCCAGGTTTCCTGAGGTACACGATCCCTCACGGTCTTGGTCGGACTTCTATTCAAGATAAAAACAGAGCAAATAACTGCATCTCCCCAATATTCATTTGAAAGATGCTTCTCTTTCAACATGCTTCGATCCATATCCATGATGGTCCGATTCTTCCTTTTAGCCACTCCATTCTGTTGTGGTGTATATCGAGCAGTAAACTGTCTTTTAATTCCATGAAGATCACAAAATTCAATGAATTCATTCAATTTATACTCAACCCCTCTGTCAAACCTAAGAATCTTAATGGTTCGACCACTCTCATTCTCAACCAAGGACTTAAATTTCTTAAAAACATCAAAGGCTTCAGACTTCTGTTTCAACAGATACAATCAAGTTTTCCTACTAAAATCATCAATGAAAGTCATAAAATAAACACAGCCAGTTAAAGAAGGTGTTTGCATAGGTCCACATAAATCTGTGTGAACAATTTCCAATAGAGCTTTTGCTCTGTAGGAAACACCTAAAACAAATTTCTCTCTGTGATGCTTCCCAAGTATACAACTCTCACAAGAGCTTGGAGGTTGTTGAATACATGGCAACCCCTTTACCATATGCTTTTTCTGTAACAGATCTAAGCCACCAAAATGTAAATGACCATATCTCAAATGCCATAACCAAGATTCATCTAAACTTCCAGCCTTATAGGCATTCAAAGAACCACTTAAGTTATTTCTCATAACAAGTGGAAACATTCAATTCTTGGCCATCTCTACTCTTGCAATCCACTGTTTGTTGGGTAATTTATCATAGATAGTACATACCTTGTTGTTGGAGAACACTTTGTACTTTTTCTCCAACAACTGTCCAACATTGATAAGATTGCATTTTAAACCAAGCACAAATTAAACATCATCAATATTTCTTCTCTTATTGTTCTTAGTGTAAACTGGAACTATACCTTTACCATTGACTGTAACCTTATAGTCATTTCCAAGTTTGACTTCAGACTGAATACTAGTATCAATGGAAGAAAATAAGTCTTTATTACCAATCATGTAGTTACTGCAATCACTATCCAAAAACCAAATATCATTTTCACATTCCTGAGTGACGTTACAAGTCAAAAACACAGAATTTTGATGATCCCCGGACTCATTTGTGATATGTGCAGAGTGCTTTCCAGCATATGTCTGTTTCTTCCAACATTTGTTAGCAATATGCCCAGACTTCTTACAATAATAACATTGCAATTTAGTTTTATCATACCTCTGATTTTCTTGTTGCCAAGGTTTGTTGCTGCTCCCTCTTAAATTAGGAGGATTATGTTGGGACTTCTGCTCAGACTTTGATTCAGCACTGTTGTCCCTTGGGCTAAAAAATCGACCTCCTCTTCCATGATTATATGACCTTCCTCTGCCTTTGCCTCTGGTAACATGCAATTGGGATTTGAAAGCATGCTCCATGGATCCTTCTTCATATCTAGATATCCTAGATTCATGAACAGCAAGAGAACCAGTTAATTCATCAATTTGCATTAGACTTAAATCCTTAAATTCCTCTATGGGTACCACAACAGGTTCAAACTTCTTGGGAAAACTTCTCAACACTTTCTCAATAACTCTTTTATTCTCAACATCGTCTCCATACTGCATGAGTTGGTTCACAACACTCATTACTTGAGTCATGAAAGTATCAACACTTTCATTATCCTTCATCTTCAGATTTTCGAAATCCCTTCTCAAGTTCTACAACTTGACTGTCTTCACCTTGGACACCCCTTGATAAAAGGTTTCAAGAATGTCCCAAGCCATCTTTGAAGATGCAACACTATCAATCTTCATAAAAATGGATTCATTTAATCCTTGCTGGATTAATCTAAGAGATTTATTATCCTTCTTCCTGTTTTCCTTTAGCAAAACACGGTCAGCATTAGATAGAGCCAATTTTGCTGCAACATCCGCTGGCTCGGCATAACCATCAATAACATAAGTCCACATATCCTGAGAACGCAAAATCATTCTCATTTGAATATACCAAGAATCATATGACTTCTCGCTCAGGACAGGAACCTGAACTTGAGAAGAATTACTACCAGACGCAGCCATTTGTATAAAATTTGAAAGGAATTAAATAAACCTTCACACTGGAAAATAAGAGAATAAAATTTGGCACTAACAAGAATAATCTGCAATGAACTAAGCACTTGCAGGATAGGTAGCCAGCTTTGATACCAAATGTGAAAAATGGAGGTCAATCAAGGATCGGGTTTCGGCCATTACAAATGTCGGACACAAAACCAAAACGCAATGATATTTGCCAATTTGCGAAATGTAAACAGGCTGTGGGCCCAGACAAGTTGGAGTTTGGGGTTTGCTAACCCCCGGTGCAAAAACAAAACAATTATTGTTGAAATGCAAAACAAGGCTTATTCAAATTTGGGGTTAAACATTTACAAATACCCAACGTGAAAACAAAACAACTATGCCCGAAATGCGAAATGTTATCATGCTTTGGGCCCACAACTTCGGTTTCGGAGTTTTGGAAACTAAATAACTCCATGCACTCCAACAAACAAGTCCCGAATGCCGAAATATCAAAATTTTATTTAAAATGATTTTCCAGATCATACACGTTCCAACAAATAAACTTAGAATGAAAATGGGACCGGGTTCGCAATCGGTAAAAAAAAAAAAGTTATTGTGTTTACTCAAAAAATGAATTTTATCAAGAAATAAAAGGAGTTTACAAACTCAGGAAATCATAAACGCACGCAAGATTAACATATTCAATTCGAAAAATGTTTCTAGAAATTCCACAAAGAGATTTCAAAACGGCTTTGATTCAAAAATGTGATTCCTCATATCACCAACCCATTACAATCCGTTCTTCATTTATTTATAGTAACACAAATTGCCCCTACAATTTTAGAAACGATAAAATTTGATGAAGGCGGTGGTAGAATTCCATTGCCTTCAAAAGTTAAGGAGGTCACCATTTAGGGTAATTAAATCTTAAGTCTTGAAGGGTCAAGACAGCCACCGATTCACAGTTTTAACAGGGGCGGTGAAATGATTAATTTATGACATTTCTTAGTTAAAATGTACAGAACGGTCATTCCTGTTAAACAGAATTCAATGCTGCCTGAGGGTGAGTATGCATCATTAATTCTCGAGTACATATCCATCTTCATGGAATATTTAATGCTCGCCATGACAAAACAATGAATTAAGTAGTCAATTAACCATTCATGTGATGCATGTGAGCAGTGAGGAATGGCTAAAAACGAATGTGTTTCATGTCCGTAGTTAATAAACGTTTGAATTTTGAATATGGAGGACGGAGTGATTGTAGAATAACGTTTGAATTTTGATTATGGAGGACGGATTGTAGAATATTTCACACAACGTGATGAGGCTACTCATTAAGTTCCATGTATACCAATTTTATATGATTAAGTTCCATGTATATTAATGGCCATTTTAAAGGATGATTAAATACATATACCTGACTGGCCATTTCAAAAGTACATAAGGTATTTTAGGAAAAGAAAGAGTGATGATGGATGGGGGTTTATGTACTTTAGTAAAAGAGTGATGGATGATGAATTTTTTTGACGATGCCACCTGCAAAATCCCACCATGAATTTTGTTATGCTGCCAGCATCAAATATGAATTGGATATTTGCATGTTTATTTCGGAAATGGTTAATATTAGAACATCATGAGCGCAACCATTTGTATACGTTGCCCTGCCTTCAAAATTATACACATTGCCCATGTAATAATAATGGAGTGTGATGAGGTCCAAGTAATAAATCAAAATAATATGAATCCTACAGATCCACGTAAAATATGGAGGTGTATTTTGATTATCCTCCAGCTTCTTGGTTAAACCATATTCTAACCTGTAAGAATAGCATACTCGTGTCTTTATTCATTTCCAACGCCTTCTGTCTTTATTTTATAAATAGTATTTATTATATTTATGTTGTAATTAATTTATTTTATTGTAACAACTATGCATTGTATTAGTGTATGGTTGATATATTGTTATATATATTTTTAAAACTTTTAATTAATAATTTATTAATTTAATGAATCTATATATATATGCAAGTATGTCTTCTCCTCTATTTTTTTTTAAAGTATATTTCATATGTGAATAAATAATATCAGTCTTTTCGTTATTATGTTTCTAACATCATAAATGATTATATATATATTTAAAACTTTTAATTAATAATTTATTAATTTTATATATATATATATATATAAAAGCATGTATCTCCTCTATTTTTTTTCAAAGTGTATTTCATATGTGAATAAATAATATCAGTCTTTTCTTTATTAGGTTTCTAACATCATACATTTCTGATTTCTTTTAAGAAAAACTAAAAAATCACAGAGTAAAAGGTTGATGGATATAAATTTTTTTTGGGTAACACCTAACCCTCAAAATAATTATAGGTTTATGGGATATTCACAATTTTTTTTAAGTTGTATATAAGAGTTCAAGAAAACCATGTTACATCTCCTCTTACTAAAGTGTCGTAATTAAAATTTTGGGTTATTTAGGATGAACAGTTGGACATAAGAGTTCAAGGAAACTATGTTGCAGGTTCTCTTACTTAAGAGTTGTAATTAAATTTCTGGGTTATTTAGGAGGAACAATTTATGTAAATTTTTAGACAAGTAGGTGGGAGGCCCTAAGTCTAAGTTTTGAACTGGGCTCTTATACCAAATGTAACACCTCACCATGAGATGATAGTGAATAATATTTGATAATTTAAACACATACATTAAGGCTAAACACAAATTTTCAACTTGCATCTATGTAATAACCTACAACATATTCATAACTCTTTTACGATTTTTTCAATGCTAAATATTCTGATTTAAATCCAAATATACAAATTTAAATAAAAGGATGAGATAAAAAAGAAGTTAACTTTATGATTAAAATATTTAAATGGAAACATAACAAAATATATCAAGTAAAATACCTCGTCCCTAGTTTGTTGAAGATGACCATTTACAATGAAGTCCTTCTCGTAGTAGGAAGATGCTTCCAAGCATTCTTTTTCCGCTTTCCTAGAGTGAAACAATGGAATCCTCCTAGCCAACTAGGCATCTAGTCGGATTCCTAGCTCTAAGAAACCTTTCGATTTATTGGTCCTATGTGCCCATGACTCCAAGAACAACATCAAAGCACATATGCTCTAAGAAAACTATCACAAGAAATATATATCTTCCAAGAATTATCCAACTCTCAACATGCCCCAACCTCTCAACCTCCTCCTCTATTTATCAAGTTTCCATATAACATTTCCCAAGTATTCTCAACCACCCTCATTATTTTCCATCAACCTCCCTTATCTAGATTTTTGGAAAATGCTAAAATAAACTAAAATATATTCTCAACCACCCTTATTATTATCCATCAACCTCCCTTATCTAGATTTTTGGAAAATGTTAAAATAAACTAAAATATAAATGACTTACATAAAATAAGAATAAATAAAATGCAAAGTCTTTCTTCTCATGCTAGCTTATAAATGCAACTTGACAATTTTCCCCAAAATGTACATGACAACCCACCATACTCATTTAATTCATCATACCAACCATCAATCAAAGTCAAAGAAGATATTTAATGCTACTAGATATTTTTGTATGCAATATAATTTACATAGTCATTAAGTCATTCAATTAAATAGTTAATAATGTAGTTTAATAAATATATGCATTAATTATTTCTACTAGTGTGCATGTGCAAGGTACGTGTGTGTAGCTAGTGGACACATATATTATGCATGTACTAACAATAAAAAATCAATTCATCTAGTGCACAGTTCTTGTATGATCGCGCCAAGGCATGTGGGACAACAAGTCAAGTAAATGCATCATTTAATCATCTTAACAAACATAATTTCAATAGTTCATCAATAACTCATTTTCACACTTGAAATATCAAAAGGGAATCAAAAGAGGGTTTTAAATATAGTAGGAACCAAGTGAATAAATAACAGTGACACATCTAATCCCCAATCAATATTCTCAATTAACATTGAAGCATCCTTCCTTCCTATTCTACTTCCATTTGCCATCCTATCCTTTCCTTTGCTAGATTAAGTTGGAGCATCAACTATATTGACCTAACTCCAGATAGAACCCATAAGAGGAAGTGTCATACATCTCGACCAAGCTTCCCCACCAGACAACTAGCAATCGCCATCACATGTCTAGGGGAGCGTGGCTTCACACAGCCCTCCCAAGACTCTAGGTTTCAAAAGATAAACGGTGGGAAATACCTCCACTCCTCCTCATAGAACTAGGGTCAACACCCTACATCAAGCCATACTATGTAACTATCGTTCTTAGAGTCATGCCAGCGAACAATCACTCTGGAAAAGTTGTGTGTTCTGTCAAAACCACACTTACCACAAATCATAACAATGTTTTGAATCATAAATTAAATAATAAGTACAACTTATAACATACACTATCTTCTTAATTCTTACGAAATCCAAGTTACCTCAGCATTACAGTCATTTGGCTATCACATAGCTCATCAACCTATAGGTTAGTTCACCAATAACTTATATCCATGCATATACACCTCAATTTCTTATAGATTGACATTCAATTAAGAATTGCATGTTTATTCTTATCATGCCTTGCTTCTCTTATGCATGCACAACATAACTTGAACTAGTATCCACATACATAAATTCCAAATTTTAATTTGCATGTTTAAACAAATACAAAGATATCATCGTCATGAGCATATATAGTAAAAATAATATCATGCAACACATAAATAGGTCTAGATGTACACATATCAAATATCTATATCAATCTAACTGATCCCAAAGAAATTCTAGGCATTGAATTACTAAGATGAGTAAACAAAAATGTTCTAACTTGTTAAGGCCAAGATATGGGACATTACATGACCCATCAACCATTCCTATTGATTGATGAAAACACTCCTCTAATTCAACTGACCCAACCATCGATTGTTGGTCATTTCTTGGATGACTTGGCAACTATTGACGTGGCATCATGCATGGATGTTGACATGGCATGACACGTCATCCTAAGGTGTAAACTTGGATGATCCAGGTGGATATTGGTGGCCACCCACCTATTCCAACTCTCTCCTCTTGTCATTTTTTAGTTCAACACGTTCTTTTGTACTTATTTGTAATTGTGAGTTCTACACTTCTAGGGTTGTCTGAAGCCCTACACTTCTTCCAGGTGGAGAATAGTGGCCTCCCACCTAATCCAACTGGCTTATTTTGGAAGTTTTCATGTCAGTACATCTTTCTGTAGTTTCGAGGCCATTTTGGGGGTCTATTTGGCATGCTAGAATCAAATTGTAGGTAGAGTCAGGGTTTCAAGGCATAATGCGTAGTTCTCAAAAATACCTTTCCAATGGGCTATCACGTGCCTAAAACGAAGATCGTATGCAAAAGTTACGACCCCGAGAAGTTAATGTACTAACTTACCCAAACGGGGCCCACATGACTTTTGGTGTTTCATCTCCTAGGTTTAGGTTTTTGGATGTCTAGGGTTATGGAATTCATATTTATCACAAAAAGGCCTTCAGAGCCTCATTGTAATCATCTTCTTGCAAATGAGCATAGTTGTCACATCTCTTCTCAGATATAAAGTTTCCACCATTCTAGCGAGTCTTGCACTCGACATTTTTACAGTCTCTTTACAATTATTTCATTAATAGAAATTAAGTATTTTTGTATTTCTCTGTTTCTTGCAATTTTCATGAGTATTTCCTTGTAATATCTCTGCTTTCATTTTGTTTTTAAAATAATTCAGATCAGTGGTATCAGAGTATGCTGCTCTTGATCGTTTTTCAGTGCATGTTCTTGACAAGGTCTGAGTATAGCTAGTTGGGTCTCGATCTTGTCTCTCTTGAGTAAAACCCCTCTCGCACACCAAAGAAACCCTCGATGGTGACAGAAAAAAAAATGATGGAGCAGAATAATTTATTAATACGTTGCTTGAGCAAGCTATCGCGTGACAGAGGGATGAAATGATGGAGAATTTTGGGCACATCCTTCAACGGCTGCTGATAGAAACAAGAACATCTTCATCAAATGAACATTTTGGAGGAACCTCTCCCTTCAAGGTACAAGTTAATTTTGATATTCCCATATTTGAAGGCCAGATAGATGTTGATGCCCTAGAAAAATGGTTAAATCTATTAGAAGGTTATTTCTCTATTCAAAAAAAATTCGACAGGGAGAATATCACCTTCACACTCTTCAAGGCTCTCCCGCATGTCAAACATTGGTGGGAAACTTAATAGAAGAAAAGTTCCACAGATGAATCTATAATATATGGGGCCGAGCCCACTTGGAATTTTTTTGTGGATGTGGTCAAGGAACAGTACTACCCTGTTGATAACTATGAAGACTAGTACATGAGATGGACCACACTGCAGAAAGAGAAGATATGAAGTCCCAAAATGCTAGAGACACGTAGCAATCATTTACAGAGACATGTAGTGCTCATCTACGTTGACACATAACAGTCATCCATGGGGACACATGGTATCCATTGGTCGTGACACGTGGTACTCATTTCAAGCATTTTCAGCACGCCATTTTCCCCATTCCAGGGGACACGTATCACCCTTCTTTCATGACATGTCATCGGTCATGATGTCACAGCCTCCACGTCAACTCTGGGGTATTGTAATCCAGGATATTTCTATCAAGAGAAAGTGCAGTCTCTCGAAAACACGAACGCTAAACTACCGAAGTATTTAATGGTAAATATTTCTCAATCTCGGATCAATTAGAACTAATCATGAATTAATGACTTTGGGAGATTGTCACTTCAGGAGAATCCAACCCAAAGAGAACACAAATCGTCGAAGATTCGAAGTGTCGAGGAGTCGGAGACGTGTGGAACCCTTATATCATGACATGTGGAATCCATCAGCCGAGACATGTGTCATTCATTAAGACACATGGTACTTATTTTAAGCATATTTGGGTCCATCATCTGTATGATTTCAAGTGACACGTGTCACCATTCTTTCCATGACACGTCAGCGATATTCCATCAGGCCACCACATTAGATTTGGGAGATGGTCCTCCGGGATAATTTCAAGAACAACATTCAAAAATAAAAACTCCCGAACCCTGAAGAGACGGAGTCAAAAACTCCCGAACACAAAATGATTAAAGAATAATCTTGGGTTAATTAAGATAAATGTGATTATCACTCCAGGGGGTTTCAAATCAAAGAAAGAAGAGTTCTCTAAACCTTCGAAGTGTCAGAGCCCCAAACAACTGAAGTGGGGTCCTCACTGCCACATCACTCTGCAACATTGTCACTCCGAGAGATTCTCAAACATAGCATTCAAACTCTCAAACGTTGAATTCTTGGAGTGGTTTATCTCTGTTAATGGTATATTTTAATGTTTAAAAGGGGGTGCCAAACCTTGAATTGGGGAAACTATAATCCAAACTGCAAAAAGAATATTAGAGACTTCGAGAAAACACTAGATGATTTTCTCCTTTCACTGCCAATACATTCAATTATATTCAATGGCCTCCAATAACGCGCTTGCATGCCCATGATCAATACAGAACTTGGTTCAGTCACTCCTAGTCATTTTCTATCAGATCTCAGTTCGTTCCAGCGCATGCATCAGTCTAATTTTATTGCAAATAATAGTTTTTAATTCTTTAGTTCAAGACTCTTTTAAGTTTAAAGCATAAGAAGTGGTCTTTTATGTGTGATAAGAACCACTCTTTTTTATTAAGTCAAGTGTGAAGTATACATTACTATAATCCAACAGTTTCTAGTTAAGTTAATAAGTTGTTTTACAACTAGTAGTGTAAAGTCAAGTCTCAGTCCCAGATGGATGAGAACCTCTGCAACTTTTATAAATATGTACTTTTTGTATGTTTTGAGGGTTCAGTTTTTTGGGAGAAAAAGACCAATACAAAAACTGGTTGGACCCATTCTGCACATGGATTAAAGCTCTCTACCTAGTGAAGATACTATTGATGATACTGTGTTTGTGTCCAAATTCGTACGTGTTTCTTATCTTGAATACCGTTTTGATTTGTGTGAAGTGTGTTTCTTTTCCTTCAACTACTGTTTAACTTGTCTTTATTAATATGCAACATGTGATAACAGCTATGCTTTGATGAATATGTTTTTTTTATTACAACCTGTGGGAATGACTGTGTTTTTGGTAAATGTTTGATGCTTGAAATCACATTTAAGACTTAAACTTCTAGTAGCAGATTGTTCATTGAATAGTTTGTTGTTTTTCTTTGTTTCTTACCTTTACTGTCTCACTTGTCTGTCCTTAGTATGCCACCAGCCAAGGAGGACCCTTGTCCATGTCATTTGGCCAACCAAACTATTCTCATGTCTTGGCAATCCAACCCTCTAACTGACCCCCCCCCAAAAAAACCATTCATAACTTGAGGTGTCTTAGCTATGCCCTTTAGCAGTCAAGTGCATACTTTAGGAATAACATCTTCTGGCATCCTTTCCGAGGAACATAGTAACGAAATAGCTTTCCCTAGGAGAATGACAACAATCATATTTGATGTTTGATGGTGAACAAAGATCAAACACATTCAAACTGCCATCTTTCGCCTGGCAAATCCACTGAGTTAACTTCAAAAATAAATATTGGCTCCTAGAAAAGGACTCAAGAAATCCAAATATGAGCACGCCAGAGCCACTAAGTCTCATCCAAACCCTGAGAAGAATGAAGTAGTCTCCAATCTAGAAAGACAACAAAGAAAATCCACCTTATCTCAGAGATATACTTCACCCCTCAAGGGTAAAGTTGCACCTCAAGAATCCATTGTTCTTCGTCATGACAAGCAACTTGAATTTTCTAGCCCTGAGAATCACAATTCCAAGGAACTATAGAAACCTTCAACTCTTTCCCCTACTTCATCATCTAGTCCAACATCCACCCCAATATCTCCAATCAATATTCAGATTCCTATTGCCCAAACAATGGTTGTTCACAGGATGTATGCCATAATTGCTGCCAGATATGCACCCTCAGTTCTGTCTGTATGCTTATATGCACTCCCAGCCATAGATTACATGAAATGTTTGCCCAGATATAATGGGGAAGGGGATGTCACAGTTGAGGAACATCTAGTAGCCTTCTACAACTTTGTGGACAAATTTAACATTGACTATGTCGATCTGTGGATGAGGTTGTTTGTACAAAGCCTTGATGGGGAGGTAAGAAAATGGTTAAGGGGCCTCCCTCCAACCTCCATTGCAGATATTGATGCATTGTATGAGGCTTTCATAAAGCAATGAGGAGATAGAATGGATTATCTTTATTACATCACTGAGTTTGGGGCCCTTAAGAGAAAGAATGGTGAGTCTATTTTGGACTTCACCAAGATATTTAATAATATGTATAGTAGGATCCCAGATGAGATAAAACCAACTGAAGCCTCTACCAAGATCACTTATGCCAATGCATTTGATGCAGAATTATATATTGTGTTGAGGGAGATAAGATACACAACCTTGTTATCCATGCAAGAAGAAGCCATTGAGGTTGAGTCCAACATCTTGGCATCAGACCAGTTAAAGACCAGATCTGAAAAATACAAGAAGAAACAGAGAGAGGAATCTCCTGCCTCCTCTAACCCAGCCACATCTGATCCCAAACTTGATGAAATGACCAAATATTTGAAATATATGAGATCTGATATAGCTAAGCTGAAATGGGAATCTAAACAACCAAACATAGCTTTTCAAGGGGATGGGAACATAAATCCCAACTAGTTTAGAAGACCGAATGATGCCCCTCAGATAATGTAGAGAGAAAGGAGGAATGTTGATGAACAAAGAGTAATACCTCCTTTCGAAAACAATCTGATTGAGGAGATGGATGCAGACAATGATGTTGTGGATCATGCTCTTGTGATTTTCAATGAAACATATTTTCACACTAGTCACTTAATGCAACATGTTTATGAGGTAGAACAACTATCAGATAAGTTTGATGTTGAGATAGGGGAAGAGGTAGTTATTCAAGTCCAACCCCAAAATAAATATGACGCGAGTCCTAGAAAAAGAACTCCCAAAGACACCACCTCTGATCAGAAAAGAAAAACAGAGGTTCCTCCCAAGCCAAATCCAAGCAAAGGTGCAGTGGCTAAATCTCACCAACCTCCTCCATTTAAACCCGTTTTCCCTAAAGTAAAGGAAGCTGATAAGCCACAAGCATATTTCATCCTAGAAAATGAGTTGAGAAATATCAAGATCCCTGTACCTCTATCATAATTGTTGAAAAATGATCCTTTCAAACAATCCATTATGAAGGTTATGCAACCACCTACTTATACTGTAACTTCTGATGTAATTAGCCTACAAGATGAGAACCCAACCATTACTGTGGGCCCACACATTGAGGATGGATCTGATGCTTCTCCACCATTCTACATATCTCTAAATTTCCATGACAATATCCTACATAACTGTCTCATTGACTCAGGTGCCTCACACAATGTCATGCCTAAAGTTTTTATGGAGGAACTAGGTCTGGAGATCACCAAGCCCTATCGAGACCTTTACTCCTTTGACTCCAAAAAAATCAAATGTTTGGGATTAATAAAAGATCTAGTGGTTTATTTGGCACAATTACCCATGAAAAGTATAGTGATGGACATCGTTGTGGTTGACATTCCCCCCAAGTTTGGTATGCTTTTTGTCTAGGATGTGGGCCAAGAAGGTTGGGGAATCATTACAAATGGACCTCACATATGCCACCATTCCTTTTTTTAGAGGAGAGCACATATGGCTATACAAAGAGGTTAGATTATCCTTGTTTGTCAGCGACCATCAGAATCCAAGAAATCGCCCAATTTATGCTATTGAGGATGAGATTGGCTCATATTTTTTTCATCTAAATGGTGATGAACCATGAATTACAATCACTAAATGCAAAGATGATCCTTTGACAGATCAGAAGAACAAAGTGTGGAAGATGTATTTCGATGGATCTTCATCAAGAGAAGGTTATGGGGTTGGTATAGTCCTCATTTCCCCTGCATAAGAGGTTATAATGCTCTCTTATAAGATGGAATTCAAGACTACTAACAATATAGTTGAGTATGAAGCTATGGTACTTGGATTGAGGGCTACTAAAGACATGGCCATTGACAACTTGGACATTTTTTGCAATCATGAGTTGATCATCAATCAATTCAAGAACATCTATCAAGCTAAACAATAGAGGCTCAAACAATACAGGAATGAGGTATGGGACTTGGTTGATAACTTCTTTCTGGCATTCAATATCTCCTTCATTCCTAGAGAGGAAAATCAAAAGGAATATTCTTTGGCATTGGCTACCAGCACCTTCAGACCTCCCATTGGCCCGAATATCAAGTATCGGGTGGAATTCAAACACATGACAACCATACCAGAAAACATCAAGCATTGAATGGTCTTTATTGATGAACTGGAGCTGCAAATATTTTTGCAAACCATAGAAGAATTCTCTAGTATCTCTATAGATCAAGAAGGTGAAGATCATGAATCAAAGAATCAACAAACATCTCATATGTTGAACAAATTGTTTGGACACAACATTGTGGAACTTAAAACAAACCACATCCACAAGGGTCTAGTGCCACTGGAAAGGTTATTTCACAGTCATGATGTCTCTAGAGGAGTTGCCATAAAAAATCAAGAAGAAGAAGTGATGGACTGCAACATTGGGACTGCTGAAAATCCCAAAATGGTCAAATTGTCCAAGGCACTACCTACATAACACAAAGATAGGTATGTCAACCTCATGACAAATTTTGCTGATATTTTTGCATGGTCATATGAGAATTTGAAGGAATTTGACAATGACATCATCTAACACAAACTCCCTTTGAAGGATGGTTCTAAGCCATTCAGAGAGAAGATCAGGAAATTTAATCCCATGCTGATGTCCACAATTTAAAAAGAGTTGAAAAGAATGCTTGATGCCAGAATTATGGTTCCCTTGAGGTACTCATATTAGGTGGCCAACTTGGTACCTGTGAGAAAAAAAAGTGGGTAAATACGCTTGTGTGTTGATTTCTGAAATCTTAACAAGTGTTCCCTAAAAGAAAACTACCCCATGACCAAGATGAACCATATTTTACAAAGGGTAGTAGGTGCTCATAGAATTTTCTTGCTGGATGGGTACTCTGGTTATAACCAGATAGAAATATGTGAAGAGGACAAAGAAAAACCAACATTCACCACCCCTTGGGGGACATTTATGTAAGAAAAAATTCCCTTTGGGTTGATGAATGCATGGGCCACCTTTCAGAGGGCTATGGATGTGGCTTTCATGGGGGATAAAGATAAATTTATGGTTATATATTTGGATGAAATCACCATTTTCTCCAAATGAGATGAGGAACATTTACAACAACTTGAGCAGATCTTCCAAAAATGCTGAAGGTATGGGATCTCTTTGAATCCCAAGAAGTCCCACTTTTCTATGCCATAAGGTAAACTCCTAGGCCACATCATATCAGTGTGAGGTATAAAAACACACCCTAAGAGAGTGGAGGCCATTTAAAAAATTTAAATTCCCATAAACAAGAAGTCTATTTAGTATTTTATAGGTAGGATAAATTTATTGAGGTGCTTTGTGCCCAACTTTGTTGAAATCATAAGGCCTATCACCAACATGATAAAGAAAGATGTTGTTATCAAGTGGTCACAGGAGGAAAAATCATCATTCTAGAAGATCAAACAAGCCTTGGTTGAAGCCCCTGTATTAGTTAGCCCTGACTATGCCAAAGAGTTTTTTATATTTTCCTTCTCCTCCGAGGAAACCATTGTTGTTTTTCTACTGCAAAAGAATGAAGAAATGCATGAACAACCCATATCCTTTTTCAACAAAGAGCTCTAAGATGCTAAGCTTAAGTATGATATATTAGAAAAGTAGGCCTATGCATTGGTCAAAGAATTGAAATCCTTCAAGGTGTATGTGTTACAGTCTAGCATAACAACCTATGTTCCTAGCAATAATGTCAAAGAGATTCTGGTCCAACTAGACAGTGAAGGGAAAAGAGGGAAATGGATTGGAAAATTGATGGAGTATGAAATGCACATAAATCCCACCAATTTGATCAAGGGACAATGAATTTCCAAGTTATTATCAGAATCAAACTATAAGGTGCGAGAATTGCATTAGACCTTCACCCAATCTGATGCACCCATGACATAGTCTAGACAAGACAACATGTAGGTATGTGAAAACTATTCTTGTTCACCTTGGTATCGAGATATTATTTACTTTCTGTAGCACCTAGAATGTCCACCAGATTTGAAGAAGATGAGGGCCAAATCCCTCAAATTAAAATCTATAAAATTATGCATTATAAATCAGAACCTGTATCGGAGGGATAACGATGGCATCCTGTTAAAGTGTCTTGATGAAAATGAAGCTAAGGAGGTCATAACATATATGAAAGGGGGAATTTTGGGGGGACACCAGCATCGGAAAGATACATCCCTCAAGATGCTAAGGGTAGGGTACTACTGGCCCACCCTTTTCTCTAATGTGTTCACTATAGTAAGGGCATGCAATGAATGTCAAAAGTTTGCAGGAAAGTAGAAGCTACTCTCACTACCCCTGAAACCTATCACTGCCAATGGTCCCTTTCAACAATGGGGATTTGATTTCATAGTTGATATAAATCCACCCTCCAGTGGGAAACATAAGTGGATCCTCACTTCCACTAACTACTTTACCGAATGGATTGAAGTTGTCCCCACTAGGAATGCTACTGACAAAGTGATTATGAACTTTTTGGAAACCAATATCATTGCCATGTTCAACTGCCCTAGAAATATTGTAACAAAAAATTCCCAGGCATTCAAGTCCAAATCCATGATTGAACTCTATGGCAACCATAACATCACCTTGACACATTCCACACCATATTATCCTCAGGGGATTATGCTGGTCGAGTCATCAAACAAGACTCTCATCAGAATCATCAAGAAATTTCTAACTGAAAAAAAGAAATCCTAGGAATATAAACTTAAGTATGCCTTGTGGGTTGATAAGATTAACACCAAGAGATCCTTGGGAACCTCACCATTTCAGCTAGTCTATGGGATAGATGTTGTCTTCCCCACTCAACTCGGTCTACCAGTTTTGAAATTCCTATAGAAAGAAATGGAGGAACCAAATGACATCCAGAGGAGAATCTTTCAGATTATAGAAGTTCAACAAAAGAGAGAAGCACTGAGTCAGATCATTGAAGCATACCAGAGCAACATCAAATCAAATTTTGATAAGAAAACCAAGAAGGAGATCTTTCAAGAAGGTGACTTGGTCTTGAGGTGGGATGCCAGAAGGGAGGAAAATTCCAATCATGATAAGTTTGATAACCTTTGGTTTGGTCCTTTTAAGGTGGTTGAGGTTCTGGAAAATAACACATCTGTCTTACACAATCTGGATGATACTAAAATTTTTGGGGGCCCAGTAAATGGTTGCTTCCTGAAACATTATTTTTCTTGAAATACTGAGGGAAGGTCCCTCTTGTACTATAACTTCTTTGATTTTTCATTTTTGATTAGTTAGTTTGTGTGTGAATAAAGACTCCATATCCCAACAAAGGCACTAGGATGTAGTTGTAGTTTTGAGTTCAGTAAGCTACATGGCTGAGGGACAGTAGCAAATATACATGGTTGGTAGACAGAAACAAAGGTAAGAGAAGGAATTTGGGACCAAGTTATTTAATTTCAAGGCATTGATCTATTGTTCTTGAGCACCTCACAGGGAAGTGTTATCCCTAGTTGGAGACAATGTTGAGACTTAAGTCTGCACCCCTACCCCTCCTGCCTCTTTTCCCTATGCCTTCATCAAACTTATTTATTTTTTGGTTGGTTGAGTCAATTTTCCTCTCTAAATGACTTGGTCTTTTATCATTATCTTTCTTGATTGATTCCTTGCACAAATTGTTTATGTTTTCTTGAAGGATAATTGCATGTCGTGATTTGGTTTGAAATACTTGCCATCATTTTTTCCATTGATTAAGTGTGTAATAGGTCCACCAAGTCTTTTGTGTGCATAGGGAATTCCCATGAACAAAACACAACAATTCAGAGCAGTCATTTTTGGGCCTAGATTGTGAAAATAGTTAGGTTAAAGTTCAATGGTGGAGATCCAATGACTGATCATATCAATGACTCTCGCACATTAGAGATTCCAAAACTTGCATGAGGTTTAATCAAAAGAGTTACATAATCCACTCCATGATTTTGACGCCGAAACATTCGAGCTAATATTTGTTGAAAACTCCTGAATGTCAAACATTGCATCACTTTGGTGATCAGCCAGCTGGGAGGTCTCCACACTTAGCACTCAAAACACCCGAACGCTGGAACACTAGAGCCACATGAAATCCATCTAGCACTAACACATGGCATTCATGAGAGGAGGCATGTGACACTCATTTCAAAGGTTATGCCATCTGCCCATTTATGGGTGACACGTGTCACTCTCCTCATGCGGACAGGTCAGTGACTATGACGTTAGGGACACATAATATCCGAAGAGATGAAGTGTCATTTAGCCAAAGGGACAGAGCTTTGAACTTCCATGTCACTCTTGGAGGTCAACTGTCCAGGAGATATCCACACTCTACATTCAAAAACTCCCGAAGAGTCGAAGTCCTAAAGTGCCAGAGACACATAATGATCATCTATAGAGACACATAGCGCTCATCTATGTTGACACGTAGAATTCATCTGTGGGAACACGTGGCACTCATTTTGAGCATTTTCAGCACACCATTTTCCCCATTCTAGGTGACACATGGCACCCTTCTTTCATGACACATCATCGGTCGTGATGTCACAACCTCCATGTCAGATATGGGAGATTGTCCTCTAAGAGATTTCTATCAAGAGAAGGTGCAGTCTCCTAAAATACCAAACACCAAACTCCCGAAGTATTTAAGGGTAAATATTTATTAATCCTAGATCAATTAACACTAATCTAGAATTAATGACTCTAAGAGATTGTCACTTTGAGAGATTCCAACCCAAAGAAAATGTAAATCACCGAAGAGCCGAAGTGATTAGGAGCAGGAGACACATGGCACCCTTCTATCATAACATGTGGCATCCATTAGTTGAGACATGTGTCATTCATCAACTGAGACATGTGGCACTTATTTTAAGCATATTTGGGTCCGTCATCTGTACAATTTCAAGTGACACATGTCACCATTCTTTCCATGAAACATCAATGATATGCCATGAGGCCGCCACGTCAGATTCAGGAGATGGTCCTCTAGGATAATTTCAAGCACAACATTCAAAAAGAAAAACTCTTGAACCCCGAAGAGCCGAAGTCCAAAACTCCCGAACACAAAATGATTAAAGGATAATCCCAGGTCAATTAAGATAAAAGTGATTAGCACTTCGGGAGATTAGCACTTCGGGAGATTAGCACTCCGGGGGAATTTAAATCAAAGCAAGCACAGTTCTCCAAACCTTCGAAGTGTCGGAGCCCTGAACAACCGAAGTGGGGTCCTCACTACCATGTCACTCTGCAACATTGTCACTCTAGGAGATTCTCCAACATAGCATTCAAACTCCCAACCGTCGAATTTTCGTAGTGGTTTATCTCTGTTAATGGCATATTTTAATGTTTAAAAAGGGGCGCCAAACCAAGAGTTGGGGAAACTATAATCTAGATTGTAGAAATAATATTCGATACTCCGGGAAAACACCATATGATTTGCTTCTTTTACTGCCAATACATTCAATTATCTCAAATGGAATCCAACAATGCACATGCATGCCCATGATCAATGCAGAACTTAGTTTTGTCACTCCTATTCATTTTTTGTCAGATCTTAGTTTTCTCCAGCCCATGCATCAGTCTAATTTTATTGCAAATAACAGTTTTTAATTCTTTAGTTCAAGACTCTTTTAAGTTTAAATCATAATAAGTAGTCTTTTATGTGTGGTAAGAACCACTCTTTTTTATTAAGTCAAGTGTCAAGTATACATTACTATACTCAAGTAGTTTCTAGTTAAGTTAATAAGTTATTTTACAACTGGTAGTTAGAGTTAAGTCTGAGTCCCAGATAGACAAGATTCTTTCGCAACTCTTATAAATATGCATTTTTTGTATGTTTTGAGGGTTCAATTTTATGGGAGAAAAATATCAATAAAACAAATGGTTGGACCCATTCTGCACATGGATAAAATCTCTCTACCTGGTGAAGATACTATTGATGATAGTGTGTTTGTGTCCAAATCCGTACGTGTTTCTTATCTTGAATACCGTTTTGATTTGAGTGAAGTACGTTTCTTTTCCTTCAGCTACTGTATAACTTGTCTTTATTAATATGCAACTTGTGATAAAAACTATGCTTTGATGAATATTTGTTTCTGATTACAACCTGTGGGAATGACTGTGTTTTTGGTACATGTTTGATGCTTGAAATAACATTTAAGACTTAAACTTCTAGCAACAGATTGTTCATTGAATAGTTTGTTTTTTTTCTTTGTTTATTACCTTTACGGTCTCACTTTTCTATCCTTAGTATGAAACTAGCCAAGGTGGACCCTTGTCTATGTCATTTGTCCAACCAAATTATGCTCATGTCTTGGTAAACCAACCCTCTACCTAACCCATAAATAAACAAACCAATCGTTCATTGCTTGAGGTGTCCTAGCTCTTCCCTTAAGCAGTCAGGTGCATACTTTAGCACCAACAGTGGGTTATACACTTCTGGGGTTGTCTGAATCCCTACACATCTTCCAGGTGGGAACTGGTGGCCTCCCACCTAATCCAACCGGCTTATTTTGGAAGTTTTCTTGTCAACACATCTTTATGTACTTCCAGGGCCATTTTGGGGCCCTAAACAGTGTTTTTTGGCATGCCACAATCAAACTATAGATGAAGTCATAGTTTGATAGCATAATGTGTATTTCTTGAAAATACCTTTCCAATGGGCTATCACGCACGTAAAACAGAGATCATATGAAAAAGTTACGACCCCAAGAAGTTAATGTACTAACTTACCCAAACGAGGCCCACATGACTTTTGGCATTTCATCTCCTAGGGTTAGGTTTTTGGAAGTCTAGGGTTTTGGCATTCATGTTTATCATAAAAAGGCCTTCAAAGACTCATTGTAATCATCTTCTTGCAAATGAGTGTATCCGTCACATCTCTTCTCAGAGATAAAGTTGTGACCATTCTAGCGAGTCTTGCATTCTATATTTTTACAGTCTCTTTACAATTATTTCATTAATAGAAATCAAGTGTTGTTTTATTTCTCTATTTCTAGAAATTTTCTTGAATATTTGATTGGAATATCTCTGCTTTCATTTTGTTCCAAAAATAATACAGATCATTGGATGATGTGGTAACTATTGATATGGCCTTCCATGTGGATGTTGATGTGTCATTGCACTTTTATCCTCCTCTTTATTCATATGCTATCGGTCATTTTCTTTGGACGGAATGAACACACCATTGAATTCAGTCGATGCCTGAACATCGGCCCATCAACCACTAGATATTTCTCTTTCTTGAATCCAACACTTCATTGCATCATTTAGTGCCCAACCATCTACCCATTGTCCATTGATAATTTATCTTTCTTGAATCAAACACTTTGTTGAATCAACCAACATCCAAACATCGACCCGTCGACCATCGACAATTTCTCTTGCTTGACTCTAACACTTTTTCAAATCGATTGATGCCCGAATATCATCCCATCGACCATCAAGGACTTATTTTGACTCAGCCTAACTCTTCACCAATATTACTGATCTGACCATTGGTCATCGACAAATTATGTTGGCAAACTTCAACACTTAGAGATTTTTTATCAAAACCCAAGTGAATTTGGGTCGTTGATCTCCCAACCAAGATGATCTTGATTGTCGATCAGATCCAACCTCCCATTGGCCTAAAATGAATCTAGACCATCAATATGACCCATTTCCCAAACCTCCGAAAATTAATCATGGTCGTTGATATGATCAACCTTCTAAATGACTGAAACCTTATAAATTTTTATATTTTATCTCAATGGATCTAATATGTTTATCTCAAGATCAAGGTTGATCTCAGTCATGAATTCGGTGAACTCTGTCTAGCACTATAGAATCCATTAAAACACAAAATATGACCTTCCAAGTCAAATTTGACTCTGCAAATCTGCAGATCGATGCCCCATATCATCTTTGAGAGGGTTTTGAGGAAATTTCACTCAAAATTTTCTGACAAATTTGGGGATTTTCACTCTAATTTTTATTTGTTTTCCCCCAAATTTGCCACGTCACTCACAGAAACATCTGTAATAGAAACATTTACCTAAATTCACATTATTTCTTGTCCCATATAGTTCCAGTGTTGAACCATAAGCTCTGATACCATATTGTAACGTCTCGAGCCTCTAGTTAAGCAATATTACATGCAAAATACGCATTAAAACATAACATTTTATGCTTATTAATTTCCTGTAGCTTCCAACTATATATCACACACAATTTAACCATTTGATTGATACCACAGTTCTAAGTTCATTTAATAACATATATTAAAAAATTAATGCAACTAATTAAGAAAAAAACAAACAAGCAAAATCCATATAAACAATTTACATAGTGGAATATCATAATAAACACAATAGAGAACTTATTGGTTAATAACTAACCAATTAGTTGCATACGAAGGATGAACCTTCCATCCATAGGCATTTATATTCATTTTATCTCCATAGAAATCCACCCCCGAGCTGAGGCTATGAGTCCACAAAGAGATCTAGCCCTTTGTTTATCCACTCTCCACACACAACATCCCCCAAACCCAGGTTTCTCTTTGTTCCCCACAACCTGCACAACCCAAGGGATGGGATCTCTCTTCACTGCACATAGTCCCTCGAGCCTTCCCACTTACCTCTAAGGCTCCAATGCATCTGATTAATCAATAATCCTTCCAGGTACTCCAAGATTTCTCACAACAACCCTCACTATGCTCTTGAGTCATTTTCTCAACATAAAAACGATTCACAGGCTTATAGCCCGATTTACAAGCACATAAGCTTCTTTCTCAACAAACAACACAACCCAACAATGGTTTTCTTCAAGTGAACCTGGTTGGTTCTCTTCCTAGAACTCATCACCTCTCTTGTTGTCCAAAATATACAAGTAAAAAATGCTCTCCGTGAAAAAACGTGACTGTCAAAAAACTACCTCCTTGTCCATATGAATTTTCCTCTCTTTTCTTTCTTGCTTGACTTGAATTACACTCTTCCCCAAGATGATTGTACTCATGTTGATGCTCTCCAATAACTACGGGATGTGACTCCTCACGCCCATACTCTTACATGAGTTGAATGGTTGGATTTATAAACACTCAACAACAAATAGAAATTTTACACAATAATAATAATAAGTTAGGAATGTGGGTTGGATTAATACCCATGAATAATTCCCCCTTGGATCCCCTCTCTCTTTTGGAATCATAGCCCCCCATCATCTTCATCCCTCTCGTATCGCAACTAGTGATTACTATTTTGACTAGTTATTACAATTCACATAATATACTATTTGGCCCTCGGTCATATTGAACCAATATGAGCTCTTTGACCCTACACATAGGCTAACCAGTCTAAATCAAATTTATACAATTAGAGTCTATTTCACGGGGATTAAAAATGGGTATGTTACACATAACATAAGATCAATTATGCAATCAATGCAATACATATTTATAGGAATATTTCTCTTCTTCCCAAGGATACCATGAGCAAGAGTTCATCTCATTGTCCTTTCTGACACACCTTCCTTGATCCTTAGAATCATGTTATGTGGATCTCTCACAAAAAATTCATTTAAGTTTCCATTTTCTTTCAAAAACTATCCTGAGATTATGATTCGGTGAAATGAAAAATCCATATATCTAAAAATACATCGTGGAAAATTATGGGAAATTTATATTCATAATCCTTAAATTGTTCTCTTCAGAAGGGCATTTTTATATTTTACTTTTAAGTAAAAATTAAGATAGATACAAGGTGTAGAAAAACATGTCTTTAAAATCTGCAATGTTTTTAGCTTGGTCAACTTCAAAAAATTCTAGAAATTATAATATTCATCCGGTAGATTCAAAATTATAGTCATAATAAAATAGAGTCTTTGTAGATTGTTGCAGTATATTTCATTTCTTAAAAACATAAGTTTAATAATAGATACATTGTTGTGGAAAACAATAACTCATTATCATTCCTTTCATGTTTAAGGAACATATTGTTAAACAATTGTCAACTTGACAAATCAAATCTTGATAAAAAAAAATTGAAAAATAGTCATTAGAAAGATAACAAATTCTTCACAAGTTTTGGTTTTACTGTAAAGTGAAATTCTAAATAAAAAAAATACTTTTGTATGTCCGAAGTTGAAGAACTTGTGAAAATATAGTTTTTTTTGTCATAAAACAAGCAAAAGTGTTACCCATTTTCATGATTTTACCCAGGTATATTCACCATGCACCCTTGCCATAAACATAAACATGAAAATATTATGATTCATCCCTCTATCTATCATAATATGTTTGAATTAATTATTATAGTAATTATATTCTAATTAATATAGGAAGTTCCACATATACTTAGCTTTTAATTTTGTAGGTAATATTCTTTGTCTTCATTATGACTTACTTTCACTTCCATATCCCAGACATTCTTTACTATAAATCTATTCTCCTAAAAAATATTTCATTTAGTCATTAAAACATGACAACCTATGCTTACAGTCCCTTCACTACATCCACAACAACTCCATGAAATGATCTCGGACTATGAGATAGTCATAATTCCATCACCTCAACTATTAACATATTATCTACAGTGAAATATGTCACAAATATGGATTCACACAATCAAATCAAATATGTGTTCCATCATATATGTCTTCACAACCACAACATTTATGTAATCTACTTATGCACATCTACTCAATGCATCCTTGCATTGATTCAAGAATACCATATTCTCATGTCATGCATTCCACCATGATGAATGGGAAGGTCTAAACAACGGCTTGACACACCATCCAACCACCTCCCCAATACTTGCTTAACCATATGGACACCTTCCTCTTTAACCAAGAACATTACATTCTAGGACATTGACACAAACAAATAGACCATTCGACACTTGTGTAGTGCTATAGAATTTCAATATCTAACAACACTATGCCCTCACACATGACTATCTCACATGGCATTCACTTTTAGAATAGTATAAAAAATCCTAACTTGCATTTGTTATTTACTCATAACTAGTACAAGATGACATGATATGGAACTCTATTTCATATGAATGCATTAATAGATTTTAAACATTATTTATATGTCTAAGGATTTATGACTTTACTATACCGCAACTAGGTATCATTCACACAATTCATTCAACCACATAAACATATCAACTTATTATAACAAATCTTGACTAAAGGAAATCTTACCTAAATTCCCTTCAACACATATGAAATATAAACATAACTTAATCGGTACCTGCATGGATGTTATCAACATATTTGATGTTATCTCATCATTTGGTGTCTTATGGAAGCTTACATAATCCTTTAACAAACTCCTTGAATAGTACTATGTTTTCCTTATCCTTTCTTTACAAGGTTGACTACCATATGTAGTAGTATCATCAACATCTTCATCCATGCTCTCAACCATTTCTAGTTACACAACCATCATTAATCACATTTAGTCATTACATTTTACTCATTGAATATGAAACACTAGATGACGAAGTTAATATGAAACAACATATATGCTCAAGCATATCCATATTCACTCTACAACATTTTATCTATCAATATTCCCACTAGTGAATATGCACTACAACGATTTCATTCTATTGCCACCAACCAAGCATTGATAAACATTTCCTTTCATATGCCTTCTTAATACTTCTTATATAGAAGTCACTGTGATAACTTATGCTTTTCTTTGACTTACTACCTATTGGTATATTTAAAATGCACTTAGCATTATTTACCTTCAACTCATACCAACAATTCACATTTACTATTATAATCAGTTCCTTAATATTGCAAAATCTTCTAGAAATTGAAAATCCTTCATATTGAATTTCATGCCCTTATCTCAAATTGTCCTTAGGCTTCATTCAATTTTGGAACTTGATTTTCATTTCCATTGAAAATTTGTCTTTAGGCTTCATTCAATTTTGGAACTCGATTTTCATTTCCATGGAAAATTATTCACCACAAGATAAATCCACACATTGTAATTCTTTATTACACCATTAGAAACTTTCGAGTTAGTGAAAATTCATCATTTATTTCATAAGATTTACACTTAAGTTGATGATTTATATTTTGCAACTCTTCTAGGCATACATCTAATTTTCCCACAAAGATGGTCCACCCATCAGGTGCATGAGGTGAATGTTCTTTTTTTTTTATTGGGATATTTACTCTACCATATTGGTTGTCCATAACTTCATTCTTTGCAATTGTGGTCTACAAATTCCATAGTTTGCTTTCATTATTTCCAAAATTTAAAGAACATACATCATCCTTTATACATAAGGATGCCATCTCTACATGCTAGTATATGATATGCATAGGATCCTTACACCTATCACTATTACTTTGTTGTATACCATAACTAGCTATTATGATCATGATCTCACGTTTCTCTAATCTGCAAACCAACTTGCATACGTTATCTTAGTTAATGCATTAGATGCATTGCATAAGGCACCATCAAACACTCTTAGTCCCTCCTTCCTTCATGATTGATCCAAAATTGAAACTAAAAGAACCATAGAAATGTTTTTCCATGGAATTTATCTATCTAGATATTCTTGATTAATTGGGTTGGTTGTCATTGATGTCAACCCTTGAAGAAAGTCCGGTAGAGAATTCTGGTAGCACAAAGGTTTGGTTAATGGACCCAAGTTTTTTTTATGTATAATGGTATGCGTTTTGATATATTTTCATGTAAGACTATTCTAGATGGATAGTACATGTCATGCCATTTCCGGTGGTATCTAGAACGTCACATAACTCCTCACTGTTTGAGAGTTATGGCGTTACAAAGTTGAAGGACCCTCATATGATTGGCTTGAAACCCAAAAGGTCAAAGAAGTCAAAGTTCTTGCAAAGATGATTATTTAAATAATAAAGTGAAGTGACAAAGTCAAAGAGGATTATTTAAATAATAAATTGAAGTGACAAAGTCAAAGAGGATTATTTAAATAATAAAGTGAAGTGACAAAATCAAAGAGGATTATTTAAATGATAAAGTGAAGTGACAAAGTCAAGGAGGATTATTTAAATAAAAAAGTAAATGAAGAAATTTCTAATTATGGAAAGTGGTTATAAGAAGGATAACACTAAAATGATGAAAATGGGACAAGTGGACAAGTGGCTATTGGATACATGGACAAGTGGCAAATTGGGAAAAGTTGGACATAGGTGACTATGTGGACAAAGTGGCCTAGAAGATTGATGCAGACGCCCCCTCCATGGTGGGGTTCTGTCGACCTCTTGTTCTAGGATCGTTCTTAATTCCCCGAGCTGGATCAACTCTTTGGGTCCCCACTAGAACCTTCACACAATAACCACAGGTCCTCTGCGAACTGCACTCACGCAAACAATGGTTGGGTGCAAGTTCCTTCCACGTGATCACTGACTGTGACCACGCACCTATCCAAAAGTTGCTTCGCGATTTCACGAGTCAGGTATTTGCATGTGAGTCACCCAGACTCTCTCGACCTCCGAAATCCTGACTGGGAGCCTAGCGCTAGATAGCTCCTCCCTTATCATACATCCATATGACCCCTCTCTATGACCTGAAGCCAAACCTTTCGAGCATTTCACGAAGTCAAAAATTGGCCTCCTTCTCTCCTCCCGAAATATGAATTCACACATGTCAGATTGACGATCATGAATTTCCCATGATCCAATGAATCAGATCAACTCTTCACGAATCGGGACTTCATGTTTCACAAAGTTGGAGGACCTCTTACCTCCCTTCTCCCGATCCCCGATATCCCGTGTTCTCCCTGGACAATCAATGGTCCATGCTCTCTCTTCGATCGACGACTACGATCAAATTGGACTTTGCGAGCTCTCACAACTCCTATCTCTGACTCCCCTAGTTACGAATCAACGAAATGTTGATCTCTCGCTATGTGTCCTATTTCGATGGACGATCAGGATTGTTGCGGCTCTTGACATTTTGGGTATCCTCATGTGCACCTTCAAAGGGTTAAGGTGCGTTCACCTTACCTGGATCCAACGAATGTTGGTCTACATGCTCAGATCCTACGGTCCATATTTGATCTTCTCCTGTGTGCTCTTCTGAGTGTTTGGACATGAGATTCAACGGTCCATATCTCTTCCTCTGTAGCTAATCTAACGACTGTTGTCGCTCCTCCTCTTGAGCTTGCAATTTCTCCCTGAATTGGAAGATTTACAATCATTTCAAAGGCTTCAACCTTTGATTACTTTGCAAGCCTAGAGATTTTGGGTCTTGCCTACGCTCTGAAGACGATGTCCCTCCTGAGCTTTGGCAATGTAATTTATCCTCATCCTTGGCACATACTTGCACTATGCGTGGAAACTTGCACTGTTCTCCTGAATTTTGGGATGTCTCAATCTCTAAGACACTCGACCCTCTTGCATCTTTCAAAGGACTTCTGGTGCCCACCTGACACATTTTGCGCTCAACCTCCTGAGCTTTCAAACTTGGAACAAGTTCTCCCTATGCACACTCTTTGTGCTCTGACTAGCCTTCAGATGGTCGTCTTTCAACACTTTGTCCGAGTGTTGGCCTGATGCACTCCTTGCATAGGTCTTCCTCTAGAGTATTCAACAAATTTGTTTCCTCCTTGAGCTTCAACTACTCAGACCTCAAAGGTATCTTTCCCTTCCGCTCCTCGAAGGGATATAAGTGCCCTCTTGGCAACTTCTGCTCAAGCACTCCTTGCTGAGCCACAGAGTATTCAGTAACTCTATAAGTGTCTTCTCCTTAACACTTCTCTTATCTCTGAACTCGAAATAGAGTTCACCTTGTGCACTACTGGCACTTTCTCGATGCCCTCCTAGCAGAGCTCCACAAAAACTTCAATAGTTTTGTTTCCCGATGCCTTCCTTTGTATAGTCTTCCCTCTTGAGTATTTAGTAAATATGAGGCTCCTCTTGAGTTTGCAAACTATCTTGGTGTGCCTGCCTAGAACGTTCTCCTCTGAACTCGACAAAGAGATTTAGATGCACACTCTTTGCACTGGCTATAGAACTTCTAACATCCTGTTGTGCACTACTTGCACCGCCTAAAGAACCCGGAAACAATTTAACAAACTCACATACAATATATTCTGTCTATCCCTGCAGAGGGAAACTACTCATACATCTACAACATAAATGAACACACCATTAACATTCAAATATAGACAGATAAACACACAGAAACTCTTATGCAGGAAAAACTTCTCTTTTGTATTAATTTGAATGTCTATACAATGGTTACAAAGACTGGACTGCAACAGAGTCTCAGTTCTCCTCTCTTTGAGCTCTCTACTCGCTCTCTAAACATGCTAGTTCTAATATCATCTAGTCTCTCTTCCTTATGAAAATAAGATAAAAATATCTTTCTACAAAAGAGGGGGTCCTTGAGCCTTTCCATTCAAGCTACCTACTCTCATTAACTTACATTGAATTACATTCAATGGTTTTCTAGTATGGATCGGATCTAGATCTCATCAGCCTATCAACCATTAAAGGCGACTTTACCTACAACTTGCCCAAAGGCAACGACTTTGGATCTTCCAACCTTACACATTTTATTGCATTAAATACAATTTGAAATTTTAAAATGAGGGTTGGGGCCCCTTCCTCCATTGAATGCGCGCTTGATGTGCTGGCTAGCTGGCACGTCACTGGGTTGGAGCGATGCTCCTGCATCAAAGATGCTTCTAAGGAAGCTACTTGGAGAGTATAAATAAGAGGCAAGGCTCTCTCATTTTAAACACACTTGAGCATATTTAATATCTACAGGTGACTGAGGTAACCAAAGGATATCTATGCCAAATTTTAGAGGGAAGGTGAAGTAAATAAGGCTGAAATTCAAGGGAGGATAAATTATTTTTATGATGCTTTCTAAGGTATGTTATTTACATGTCATCTCACCATTTTCACAATAATTTTTTTTCTATAATGATTGAGACCATGAAATTGGGAGTCCATTGAGAAAACATATCCAAGTAGCTATGATACTAATTTCATATTGTGGGTCATTGTATTTTTGGAGTTACACTTTGTGGAAAATAGGGTTTGTGGCTAGTCCTAAAACTAGTCTAAAACATGTGTTTTGGGTAAAAACATCATAACTTCTTCATAACATATCCAAATTCAGTAAGACCAAATGTGTTGGTTATAGTACAGTTTGTAGTATTATGTGTACAATTTTTAGATCCATACAACAAATATTCCATGCGGGGCATGCTCTATAAGTTCGCTCTCTAGAATAAGCCAAAATTCAACAAGGTATGCCATTTTTACTATAACTCCTTTTCTGAGAGGTTCCAAGTAGTGACACCTGGATTAATTGCATAAAAAACACTAAAGAACATTGTGTATTGTTTTCATATCTTTATTCATTACAGGTACATAGTTATGATTTTTCAAGGTAGGGTTGTTGACTAATCCAAAACTAGTCATGTGAGACTAAAGTAAAGTTTGATGAAAATGCTAGTCTCTTGTTGTTAAAGTTAAGGAAGGTTTGTAGGTATGTGATCACATACACTAGGTCTATTATAGAGTTACAAATCATATTTGGATGATGAAATTGATGAGGGATTTTGGTTAAGGTTGAGGTACAGGTTGGTGCATGGTTGATGCACTTGTTTATGGTACAAGTTGATTATAGGTTCTTTGGTACAAGTTGGCGCATGGTTGATGCACTTGTTTATGGTACAGGTTGATTATAGAGGTTGATGCATGGTTGATTCATGGTTCAGGTTATTGGTACATGTTGTTTGGTGCATGTTGACTGGTACAAGTTTACAACAGTATATCTCACAGTGATAGTGTGACAGTGGTTCCATCATAATACTTATATGTCAGGGTGGTTGGACGAGGTAAGGATAGGTGGTTGTAGCCACCCTCCAGTTGTATCCAGAGAACATAGGGGGTTGTATCCTTCTTCTGGTTGTAGCTGGAGAATTGGGGAGTTAGAGTTTCCTTTAGGCTGTATCCTGAGAAATGTTAGGGGGGTTGGAGCCTCCTTCCAGTTGCAGCTGAAAAGCAAAGGAAGTTCGTGCTTCCAAGGAATGTAATTATTCAATACATATAAGAAAAAACATTCTGTGGTTTTCTCCCGTTTGGGTTTCCACGTAAAAACACTAGTGTACTGTGTATGTGTATGATTGTTGACTTGCATTATATGGTTAAAAAGGATTATATTTCTCTATTACTGATTCACCCCCTCTCTCAGTAATTGAACAATTGGTATCAAAGAAGGTTCCTTTAGAAATCAGTTTAACCACTAAAGGGTAGATCATGGAGAGAAACAACATGTATAAAAATGAAATACCACAGTTTGATGGACAAAAGTATGCATTTTGGAGAATAAGTATGAAGACATATATACAGGCACAAGGATTTGAAATTTGGCAATCGATTGTAGATGGATACACAACACTAGTAGTTAAATGAAAAAGCAATGAAACTTGGTCAGAATAATTCCAAAGCCACAAATACACTTCTGAATAGTCTCGGAGAATCAATATCCACCAAAGTTGCACATTGTAAATCTGCTAAAGAGATTTGGGACAAACTTCGAAATATTTATGAAGGAGATTCAAAATTCAAAGCAATAAATCTTCAAACTTACAGAGGTCAGTTTGAACAACTAAAGATGAAGGAAGATGAGAACATTGCATCTTACTTTTTACAAGTCGATGAAACAGTAATTCCAATCTTGGGATTGGGATAAGAAATCAAGGAATCTGTAATTGTTCAAAAGGTACTAAGATATCTTCCTTTGAGATTTGACCCTAAGATATCAACACTAGAAGAAAGAGCAGATCTAAACTCAATAAGCATGATGAACTACATGGAATATTCACAGCATTTGAAATGAGAACTGAACAGGAAAATCCAGATATAAAAGAAGCATCCTTCAAAGCATCCAAAAGGTCAAAGCAAAAGGGAAAGGAAGAAGAAAAATAACATAACAACAGCAGATTGAACAAGCGACCAACTTTGAAGAAAATTGAACAAATTGAACAAGCGACCAACTTTGAAGAAGATTGAAGAAGCAACCAACTTTGTCAGAAGATTGAATAAGGGAACCTACGATAGGTATAGAGGTAAGCTTCCTTTGATTTTTTTTAATTTTGATGGTATTAGTCATTTTTCTGACAAATTTCATCGTAACAAAAAGAGAAATGATGAAGGTTACTCAAATAGCAAAAAAAAATATAAAGGCAAAAGAACCACAAAGAAAGTTTTCAAGAAAATCTTACTGGCTACCACCAGGTCCCGATAGAATAGACATATGTATGGAAGACCACCTTCAATTCAAAGAAAGGCATTTTTGAATGGTTGGTCATGCCCTTTGGTTTGACAAATGCTCCAACCACTTTCATGAGGATGATGGATGATATCCTATGACCATTTACCAATACTTTTGTAGTGGTGTATCTGGATGACATTCTAATTTACACCAAGACTTGGGTCGAACACTTGCATCATATTCAATAGGTTTTGCACACCCTACGACAGCACAAGCTATACGCCAACTTGGAAAAATGCTCCTTCGATATGGACAGGGTCCAATACCTGGGCTACATCATTGATCAGCATGGTGTACATGTGGATCCAGCCAAGATACAAGTCATTCGTGACTATCCAGCCCCAACAACACTCACTGAGATTTGGAGCTTCTCGGGCCTTGCCAATTTCTACCACAGGTTCATGTTGGGTTTCTCCCATATTGCATGGGCCCTCATCCAAATAAACAAGGGTGGTGGTAAGGAAAAATTTGCATGGGGCTGGTCCCAACAACAAGCGTTTGATGATTTGAAGAAATGCTTGTGCTAAGCCCCAGTACTTTAACTACCAAACCTACAACATCCCTTTGATATCAAGACAGATGCTTCAGACTATGATGTGGGATCCATTCTCACTCAGCACGGCCACCCCGTGGCCTATCATAGTGAGACACTGTCAGATACTATTCGTAAGTACCCTACTTATGACAAAGAAATGTAATCCATTGTGCAAGCATGCCGCCAGTGGAGACATTACATTCTTGGGAAGGAGACAGTCATCCAAACTGATCATAAGCCACTGCAGTTCATGCAGACACAAGGAAAATTGCAGAATGACTGCCATCAAAAGTGGTCCACATACTTGCAGCAATTCCACCTCAACATCAAGTATAAAATAGGAAGCACCAATCGCGTCGTTGATTGCCTCAGCAGACTGCCAGTCACGACACTCCCCATGGTGCTAGACTCTTGTGGCCATGAGACATTTGTATGGCACCAAATTTATAAGATAGACCTTGACTTTGCCACCACCTACAAAATGTTGGGTGCAAATGCAGTTGTCAATAATTTCCATCTTCAGGATGGGTTGTTGTGTCATCTAGGCCATATCTGTGTTCCATCAAGTGAGCGAGCGAAGCTGATCTGGGAAGCCCACTACATTAGGGTGGTAGGAAACTTCAGCGTCGAAAAGATAGTGGTGATGCTACAAAAACATTTCTACTGGCTGAAACTTTGACAGGAGGTCGGCAAGTATATCAAGTCCTACACTGCCTGTGCTATTGCCAAACCGACCACTAAAAAATAGGGCCTATAAACCCATCTTCCTACTCCTAAAAGGCCATGAGAATCCATCTCAATGGACTATATTCCAGGCCTCCCATCCACCAAGCAGGGAAATGACTGTGTTTTTGTGGTTGTTGATCGCTTTTGTAAGATGGCGATTCTGGTTGCCTGCAAGAAGAGCATCACAATAAAGGCCACTGCTAAGCTCTTCTTTGAATGAGTCTAGGTACATTTTGGAATCCCACAAACTATTGTCTCAGATCAGGATAGTCGATTTCTCAACACATTTTGGTCGAGCTTCTGGTCACTGCTGGACACCAAGCTCACCAAATCCATGGCATTCCACCCCCAGAAAGATGGCCAAACCGAGGTTGTAAATCGAATGATTGTGCATATCCTTCACATGTATAATTCAAAGAACTCTTGCACATGGGATGAGAGCCTTCCTTATGTCCAACATAGCTAAAACTAAGCCCTGCATAGCTCAATCGACCACAACCCCTTTCAAGTGGGGTTGGGATTCCAACCATTGGGTCCCATAGATGTTGCACTTCCCCTTGTGGTCACCTCGACTGACTCATCTCCTGTTCCAAATGAAGCTGACAAAGCCACCCAGTTCATTGATCCGATCCAACACATCTGCCAATAGGTTTAGGATATCCTCCAAAAGTCCAATGACAAGTACAAACAGTGCCATGATCAACATCGGGTGCCGCATAAGTTTCAGGTGGGCGACAAAGTTTGGTTGCACTTGAAAAAAGAATGCCTTATAGGACCCCATCAGAAGCTTCTCCCACTCTATTATGGGTTGTACACTATCACCAAGGCTATGGGGGATAATGCTTTTGAGCTCAACATTCCTCCTTTCCTTGGCCTGCACCCAGTGTTCAACGTGGATCTCATTCGCCCTTATTTCCCACCATTATTGGACACCTCAGAAGTAGTAAAACAACTGACACCAATAGAGCTCAACCCCAATTGCATACAACAGGCATCCAATGATCATATTTTGGACAGAAATATCAAGGGCACTCAACAACAAAGGATCCAACTTTATCGAGTTGTCAAATCAGGGAAGCTCCTGCACCAAGGCAAGTGGCTCACCCGGGGCCAAATTCAGCAGAAATTTCCTAATCTGATGGGGGACTTAAAAGAAATGGATACCATTGCTTCCTAAGGAGGGAATATTGATCCATATGGATATCAGTGGCCACCTACCTTTTCCAACTAGCTCAAAATAGTTTCCTGACAATTTTGGCAATTTACTATTTTTAGCAGTTTTAACTTCCAGGGCCATTTTGAGGGCCTAAATGAAGGTTTTATAGGATCAAGCTCCTCAATGATATACAAAGGTATGATTGATCCCCCAAAATGAATCTCCTTGACGATACCTTTCCAACAGGTTATCACATGCCTAAACTGGAGATTGTATGCAAAAGTTACGACCTCGGGAAGTTGATGTACTAACTTACCCAAACGGGGCCCACATGACTTTTGGTGCTTCATCTCCTAGGGTTAGGTTTTTGGATGTCTAGGGTTTTTGGCATTCTTTCTTATTGTAAAAAGGCCTTCAGAGCCTCATTGTAACCTTCTTCTTGCAAAGGCATGTTGTCGTCGCATCTCTTCTCAGAGATAAGCTGCCACCATTCCAGCAAGCTTGTTTCCGCTGCATTTTACAGTTTTAGCTTATTTCGTTATTGAATAGAAAAGAATTTTTATTGTATCTCTGTTATTTTGTGTTAGGCACCTGTTAATAATCTATATTCATTTCGTTATGCTCATAAAATCTGGATCAACATCTCATCATCAAATGAAGATGAAGTCAGTGACAGTGAGACAGAAAGAGTTATATTCATGGAAGTAGAAGACTCTGATAAAGAGGACTCTGAATAATAATAGGAAGAGGCCAAAGAAGAATACGAAGAGGATGAAGAAGAATATGAAGAGGCAAAATATGACTACCGAGAAGAATTGTTGTGTTCCATATAAGTTATTAGAAGAGAAAAGAAGAAAAACAAGAAACTACAAGTGGAACTATACAAGAAATAAGTCACTCAGGAACTAGAGCAAATGATCACAAATTTGAAGGTTCAAATTGAAGAAGATAAAATAATTGAAGAATCACTTAGAGAACAACTAGAAGGAAGAGACAGGATCATTGAAAATTTGGAAGAAAAAATGGTCACATTAAGAAAGGGTCTTCAAAAGAAAAATATGCAGAACAACTCAAAAGTTTTAAATGACATTATCAGCAGTAAAAAAGCTTATCAATAAAAGTCTGGACTTGGATAAAATCATATAGAAAAGGGCTCAATCTCCAAAAAAATAGAACAAGAAACATTTCCAAAAAACTATTCATAAAAAATAAAATGGGATAGCAAGGTCTACAAAGAAAATTACAGGGACATTCCTCCACCGAGAAGATTCAGATTTCAGAATCAATGACCAACAGAAACACATAGGACTCAGGAAGAAGAAGGATTCATAAGAGTACCTCCTTTCAAAAGATATTCAACTCCCAGGTATCAAACTATATTTTTTGGTTTATGTTATGCATGTAATAATTTTGGACATAAAACTGTGAATTACAGAGCTAAAAAAAGATACATAAACAAATTTGAAAGTCATACAACAAAATGGTTATCCAAAAAGGCCTAGTGAAACACAGAGAATAAGTTACAATCAGTTTGAATCTTTGAGCACTGAAGTTGAATGATACAAATGTAATAACTTTGGAGACATGTCCAAATATTGCATAATGATAGTCCCTCCTAGAGAACCACAACAGAACAATAATAGTCATAGACAGAAACATCAGAAAAGGACATGGATAAGAAAGAAAAATTAGTATAGCAATGAAGAATGCACACTCGCTCTACAAGCTAAGAAGAAGAAACATGGTTGGTATGATGACAATGGTTGTTCAAAAAACATGACAGGTGATAGAGACAAGATTCTTACATTAAGAAAGGAAAGAGATGGATCAATTTTCTTTCGGAAATGATGATTCAACTAAAATCATTGGAAAATGCACAGTTAAAATTGGGAACAAGGATACCAAGACAGAAAATGTTCTACTAGTAGAAGATATGAAACATAATATTCTAAGTGTGATTCAAATGTGTGACCAAGGTCATAAAGTTACTTTCTATTCACAAAAGTGTGAGATAAGAAAAGAAGTTTTGGGAAAATTGATTGCAACAACTACAAGAACTTCAAACAACATATATGTATTAAGGGAAATTGGAAATGAAAAGTGTTTACTAGGAAAGGAAGATGAAAGTTGGCTATGGCACAGAAGAATGGGTCACATACATTTGGATAACCTTGTCAAAATCAACAAAAGGGAAGAATTTAGAGAAATTCCCCAGATCACGAAACCAACCAACACTTTATGCAAGCATTGTCAACAAGGAAAGCAAACAAAGAGCAAGTTTAAATCAAAAGAATATTCAACGACAAGACCACTATAAATTGTTCATACTATCTAGTTGGACCAACTACAAAAAAGGGTTGAAAAGGTGAGAAACACTTTATGTTATTAGTTGATGATTATACAAGAATGCCTGCAATTTTCTTTCTCAGGAATATGTTAGAAGCTTTTGAAAAATTCAAGGTTTATAAGGAAATGGATTCAAAAATCAAATGCTTGAGATCTGATAATGGAGGAGAGTTCACTTCAAATGAATTTATGGATTACTATAACAATCATGAAATAAAAAGGCAATTCTCCATTGCTAGGACACCTCAATAGAATGGAGTTGTTGAAAGAAAGAAAATGACAATACAGGAAATGGCTCGAACAATGCTAATGGATTCCAAATTGACAGATATATTTTGGACATAGACAGTGCATACAACAATTTAAATTCAAAACAGAGTAATGCTCAAAAACAACACTGACAAAACTCCCTACGATCTATGGAAAGGAAGACCAACAAATGTGAAGCACTTTAGAGTTTTTGGAAGAAAATGCTACATCAAAAGAGAAGATGGCAGAATGGGAAAGTTTGACTCTCGTGTGGACAAAGGAGTACTTGTTGGCTCCTCAAGTACAAGGAAAACATACAAGTGTTACAACTTGAGATTGAACAAAGTTGTGAAAAGAATCAACGTAACAATTGATGAAACAGGTAGACAAGAATTGAAGGAAGAAGAAAATGAATCAATGGAACAACTTTACGAAGAAGAAGAAAAAGATGAAGAAGGGGAAGATGAAGATGATTTGATAGAAGCAGAAGAGCAAGTTTAGCAAGTGCCTCCAAAGACACCTAGTAGACGAGTATAGAAGAATCATCCTTCGGATCAGATTATCGGAACCAACTTGTTTTGAAAAGGCCAACAAATATGAATTTTGGAATAAGGCCATGGATGAAGAATTGGATCAAATAGAGAAAAATGACACTTTGGAGTTCATTCCAAGACCAAAGGATAAGAATGTGATCAACACAAAGTGGGTATAAAGGAATAAATTGAATGAATATGGACAGGTTACAAGGAACCAAGCTATATTGATATATAAAGGATATGCACAAGTTGAAGGAATCGACTTCGAAGATACATTTTACCCAGTTGCCAGAATGGAAGCAATCCGATTTCTTTTAGCTTATGCATGCTCCAAAAATATTAAAGTGTATAAGATGGACATAAAATCATCTTTTTTGAATGGGGAACTTGAAGAAGAAGTCTACATTGAACAACCAGAAGGATTTTAGTTGTCCAAGAACACATATTATGTGTGTAAATTAAAGAAGGCCTTGTAGGGTCTAAAACAAGGTCCTAGAGCATGGTACTCTAGACTGGATAAATATCTACAACAAGCCGGGTTCATAAAAGGAAGTGCAGACATCAACCTCTACATCAAGGTAACTCAAGATAGTATTTTATTAATTGAAGTTTATGTTGATGATATTATTTTTGGAAGTATTGATGACAGGTTAAGCCAAAAATTTGCAAAGGACATGTAGAATGAATTTGAAATGTCATTACTTGGAGAACTATCCTTCTTTTTGGGTCTTGAGATATGTCAAAGCAATCAATGAATTTTTATTTATCAAACCAAGTATATCAAAGAAATGCTAAAGAGGTTCAGAATGGAAGATTGCAAACTAGTTAGCACTCCCATGCAAACCAATTGCAAGTTGAGAAAGGATGATGATTCAAAGTCTACATATAAGAGGAAATACAAGTCAATAATTGGTAGTCTACTATATGTGAGAGCATACAGACCAGATGTAATGCATGCGATTAGATAGGTGGAATGATTTCAAGAAGCACCAAAGGAATTACATGTATTAACAGTGAAGAGGATTTTCATATATCTCAAAGGAACATAAGAGTTTGGATTAAGGTATACAAATGTAAAGAATCTATCACTTATTTCCTACATAGATGCAGATTGGGCAGGTTGCATTGATGACCAACAAATCACAAGTGGAGAAGCGTTCTACTTGGGTGAGTTTTTAGTATCATGTCTAAGAAAGAAACAATCATCAATATCTTTATCTATAGCTGAGGCAGAGTATATTGCAACAACATCATGTTGTAAACAGGTTCTATGGATGAAAAAAACTCTGACAAATGTATAGGTTGAGTATGATGAAACCATTCCAATCTATTATGATAATACAAGCACCATCAGTGTCTCAAAGAACCTGGTGATGCACTACAAGACAAAGCACATTCCAATCAAGTATCACTTTCTGCAGGAACAGGTTGTAGAAAAGAACATCAAAATTGAATATGTGGGCATAAAAGAACAAGTGGTATACATCTTTACAAAATTGCTTCCACGGGAAGCCTTTGAGTATCTTCACCAGAGACTCAGAGTTATTTCTACTCCAAAATGAATTATTTTGAATGATTATCTTATATGTCTTATATGTACACGAGGAAGGACCATAAAGAGGATAGTTTAGGTTGGGATATCAGACGAGTCAGTTAGGGGGAGCAGACTCGAATGGAAAGATATCTTTTTCATTGATTACAAAGGGGGAGAGATTTATCAGATGCAGAGGACAGAGGTATGGTTCGAGGGGGAGTGTTGGTCACAGAGATGCATACATGGTTCTAGGGGGAGGATGAGTGATATGATTTCAGTATTGCATAATAGTGTTTCCATCGATGCCAAAGGGGGATATTGTTGATTACTTGGGTTGGTTGTAATTGATGTCAACCCTTGAAGAAAGTCCAATGGGGAATTTCAGTAGCACAAAGGTTTGGGTAATGGACCCAAGTTTGTTTGATGTATAATGGTATGAGTTTTGATATATTTGCAAGTAAGACTATTCTGTATGGATAGTACATGTCATGTCATTTATGGTGGTATGTGGAACGTCACATAACTCCTCACAGTTTGAGAGTTATGGCATTACGAAGTGATGCAAATGCGCCACCCGGGCACGTCCGCTACCACCAGGACCTTCTCTTCTCACTGGCCCAAAGACCTAAAGTGCTCCTCAAACCCCTTATCGGGATTTTTTCGCACCCACAGAATGCTCTCCTAACGATCTCCTTTTGTCTATCGGAAAATCGGAACTCGCGTGATTGCAAGTCCTGCACTCGGGTCACACAATTCCAGAAACCCGATGAAATATTCACTTTACGCCTTCCTTGCTTCTGTCGGGAATTATCCCGTCGCGAAATCGACCTTTGCGAGGTAGTGAATTTCTTGCCTCAAGGATTCCCGATCCCCAATCCACGATGGCACTTAGCTTCGCTCCTCAGCCCCCTCTGGCTAACTCCTTTCGCAGGTGACCTATAACCCACGAGACCACGATCCTTCTCCCCTATCGGGATTTCAGAATTCATGAGTTCGAACAGCTTAGAACTCACGCCTTCGGAATCTCCGATCCCCGAACTCCGATGACACCTGTCCTCCTCTTCTGCGTTGGGGCCCCACGCGCTAACCGACGGTTACAAAGATATCGCCTCTCACGACCTCGCAAACTTTGACGCTAAACTTGGTGGCTCCAACTCGCGAACCTCCGAGCTCACGATATGCCGAACTCCTATGCACGTGAGAGCTCTCTCTCCTCCACGTCACCGTCTCCTCAACGCTCCATCGGGTATCGCGGGATCGCAATTTCTATTGCAATGATTTCCTTGCCTATGGAAATCTCGAAACACCGAATACCGACTCTTCCAGATCCTTGGACACACATCCCGCAGAAAAACGGCTCCTGACGTGTCGGGAAATCGCAACTCACGATGTCAACATACAAAGCTCTCGTCTCCGGAATCCCCGATCTCCGATTTCACGATCCTTGGGATCTCTGGCCACGTGTCCTTGTTGTGATCAACGGGTGAGATCCTTTCAAGAATTCGTGGATCGAAAATTGACACACAAGACTCCTAACTCCAGAAGTCCCGATTATCCGATGAGTCGAGCTCCACTGACTCCTCTGCTTCTTGACATGCATCTCACCGAGATCAACGGATGAGATTCTTTTGAGAAATCATAGATCATGATTCCTTTCTTTGAGAGTTTCATGACCGCAAAAACCCCGATCTTCCGATGAGTCAAGTCCCGATGACTCCCTGACTCCTTCTCTTGTTTGCTAGGCTTAAATCCTGCGCAACTTCCCCGAGATTTGATGGCTGACGGAACTTCGCCAATCTCCTCTGTGGATCTTGGTCGTTGATTTCTCCTTTTTGGATATTTCTCGAAAATGACTAAGTGTTCCTTCTCGCACTTTGCCTTTCAAAGCCTGCGCTTGGAACTCGTTCTTGAAACGTCCACGTACAACTCCCAGTGCTTTCCTTTGACGATACCACGAAGGTGCTACACCTCCTGAGCTTTTCAACTCTGATTCTTCAGAGGAACTTATGCGCACTCTTTTCTCTTAATGTTCAACAGCTTCCCAAGTGTTGAATACTTCAGACTCTGCACACTTCCTGCGGCAACAGTCTTCAAATTCTCTTTGCTCAGATTTATGACTGAGACTTCTTCTTTAGCCTGCGCACTCCTTGCATGGCTTCAACAACCTGTTTCCACTTCTGGGTGAATGAGAACAAAGTCAAACTGCTGAGCCTTCATCAACGCTTTCCTTGCAGATGAATTCAACTGCACACCTTGCAGAAATCTCCTGGCTCAGACAGAGAAACAATTGAAACTCATTCCATCTCCCCTTCAGACTTCAGTTTCAAACATGAAATCTCATGCACAGCATATACAAAGCAAATGCATATCAAGAAAACAAACATTCATAAGCACATGAACAATATACACAGAGAAACAACACCAGCCATGAATTTGAATCAAAACTTTCTTCTATTAATTCAAATGCCTGTACATGGGTGTTCCTCACAGTTTTCTCTGCTTGCTCTTCTCTCCTAAATGCTTGATAATGTTACAATGTACAAAGGAGGGTGTCTATATCCATTTTCCCTCTCGAACTCTAAACTATCTATTCTGGAATTAAAATCCTATCTACCTGCATTAACTAAAGTAAATGCCTCCTATCTACTTCAGACAAGAGCGTAAGGCTCAAGGTCTGATACAATACAATAGGCGCTCCTTCATAAATGTTTCATTGAAGGATATGGCGCTTCATCTTTAATGAAAATTCAAAAAGAGTTATCAAGCTTATATGTCAGGTGTTTAAAAACACATGCGCTGGCTCCATGCTTGCTTTGGTAGTCGCGATGCTCCTGCATCATATTCCTCGGCTTGAAAACTTTCATGGGATCCTGTCCATGAGCTCCTACACGGTCTGTCCATGCTTCTAAATTTCTTCTTCTGTCTCCCAACTGGCATCCTCCACTGGGTGGTTCTTCCATTTCACAAGATACTCAAAGTATTCCCTTCATCTGGTCTTTTTTCTCACCTTCTTGTCAAGTATACGCTCTATCTGTGGCTTTTCTACAATTGACATCTACTTATGCCACTGGATTCCTGGCTGTTCATCATTTCCAGCTCTTGCTTTCTCAGCCTTATATGGATATAAGTCTGAGACATTGAATTTCGGAGATATTTCGATCTTGTCCGGCAATTCAATCTCCTAAGCATTGTCTCCCAATTTCTTTAGGACTCTGCATGGCCCAATTTTCTTCTTTTTCAGCTTATTATATGTTCCCCTTGGGAACCTTTCCTTCCTCAGATGTGCCAGAACCAGATCACCAACCTCAAATTGAAGTTGTCTCTGATGTTGATCCATTCTCCGCTTGTACTCCTGGTTTGATTCTGTCAGTCACTGCTTCACCCTGTTGTGAAGTTCCCTCATCACCTCAGCGAATTCTTCAGCGCTTGCGCTCTGAGTCATTATTTGTTCCAAATCCCTCAGCTCCAAAACACCTTTCGGTTGTCTGCCGTATACTATTTCAAACAGACTTCTTCCTTTGCTTCGATTCACCGAATCATTGTAGGTGAATTCTGCTTGTGGTAATACGCTATCCCAGCTGCTGTGGTGCTCTATCACTAAGCTCCTCAGCAAGTCCCCTAGACTTCTGTTGACCACTTCTGTCTACCCATCTGTCTGTGGATGATAGGAAAAACTGAACATTAAGTTAGTTCCCATCTTCTTCCAGAGTGTCCTCCAGAAATGTCCAATGAATTTGGTATCCCTGTCCGAAACTATGCTTTTCGGCAGTCCATGAAGTCTAACAACCTCTTTGAAAAATAAATTTGCGATGTGAGTCGCATCGCTGGTCTTCTGACACGGGATAAAATGTGCCATCTTTGAAAACTTGTCAACTACCACAAAGATGGAATCATGTGCTGTTTGCATCCTCGACAATCCTAATATGAAATCCATGCTAATCGCCTCCCATGGCCTTTCTGGTATGGGCAATGGCTGATAAAGACCTGCATTCTTCTTTCTGCCCTTAGAATGTTGGCAAATTCTACATCTGTCAACAAACCTTTTAACTTCTGATCGCATCCCTGGCCAAAAGTATGACTTTCTCAGCTTCGCGAATGTTTTGTCATGGCCAAAGTGCCCTACTAAGCCTCCGCTGTGCTTTTCTTTCAACAAGTTCTCCCTCATGGAGCAATTTGGAATACACAATTGATTTCCTCTAAACAACAATCCATCTTGGATCATGTAATCTATCCACTGACTTCTGTCTCTGAGAACTGGGTTCTCAGCTGCTCCATATGCCTTTGCAAAATTTGCATCACCTGCGTACATCTCCCTAAGATCATCAAAGCCTAAAGTCTTGACTTTGAACTCCTGCAACAACAAACATTTCCTCCTCAAAGCATCAGCCACTTTGTTAGCAGTACCTTAAATATGTTTGATAACAAATGTAAAATTCTGCATGTATTCTACCCATTTAACATGCCTCTGATTTAATTTCTCCTACTGAGTTACATACTGCAATGCATGATTATCACTATATAAAATGAATTCCCTTGGAATCAAATAGTGTCTCCATTTTTTCAATGCTTGTATGATGGCATAAAATTCTTTATCATATGTGGAGTATTTTTCCTTTGCCTCATTCAACTTCTCACTGAAATAAGCAATTGATCTGTCATCCTGACTCAAGACCGCTCCTATGGAAAAGCCACTCGCATCACATTTCACCTGAAATGCCTTCATAAAATCCGGAAACACCAACACCGGTTGCTCTGTGATCTTTCACTTCAACATATTGAAGCTTTTCTCAGCCTCTTCAGTCCAATGAAAAGATTTATGTCTTTTCCTGACTATGTCCATCATCGCTGCACTAATTCCATTAAAATTTTGGATGAATTTCCTGTAGAAACTCGCCAATCCATGAAAACTTCTCACCTTGAAAACATTTCTTGGTGATGGCCAATTCTTAATTACCTCCACTTTACTTGGATCCATCTTCAATTCATTTGTCGATATGACAAACCCCAAGTAAATGAGTTCTGTCTTCATAAATGAAGATTTCCTCATATTGATCAACAGCTTCTCTTGCTATAGCTTTCTCATTACTGCAGCTAAATGCTTCAGATGTTTTGCCTTAGTTTTGCTGAAAACCAATATGTCATCTAGATAAACAATGACAAACTTACCTATAAATTCTTTCAGCACTTCGTTCATTAACCTCATGAATGTACTTGGTGCATTCGTCAAGCCAAATGGCATGACTAGCTATTTGTACAACCCTTCATTGGTTTTGAAGGCTGTCTTCCACTCATCGCCTTCCCTCATGCGAATTTGATGGTATCCGCTTTTCAAATCAACCTTTGAAAAAAAAATTTCCCCACTTAAACAGTCCATCAAGTCATCCATTCTTGGCAATGGGAACCTATACCTGATGGTGATATTGTTAATGGCTCTAGAATCGGTGCACATTCTCCAGCCTCCATCTTTCTTTGGGCTGAGTACCGTTGGAACGACACATGGACTCAAACTTTCCTTGACCAGTCCCTTGTCCAATAACTCGTGGACCTGCTTCTTAACCTCCTTGTTCTCCTAAGGCGTCAACCTGTACACAGCCTTATTTGGCAAACTGGCTCCTGGTACAAGGTCTATGTGGTGACTTACGCTCCTCATTGGCGGCAACGAATTAGGCAGTTCGTCTACCACAATATCAGCGAACTCTACAAGTAGCTCCTGAATTTCTTCCGGCAAATCATCCACTCTTGTGCTGGTCAAAATGATTTCAGGTTTTCTGACCACAAAGAATTGTGGATCTTCTTTCTTCTTAACTTCTGTAAGAAGTTGCTTCCCACTCATGAGAAGTACCCTGTTGTTCACTTCCGGCTTTACCTCCTTATCTTTTATTGGAAGTAACATATGTGTTCTCCCATTCTTCTCTAGGGTATATGTATTCATTTTCCCATCATGAATCACGTTTCTATCATACTGCCGTGGTCTTCCCAGTAGTAAATGACAAACATCCATAAGAATGACATCACATAAAATCTTGTCATTATATCCTCCTATTTTAATGTCAAATAAGCACTGTTTAGTGACACATACCTGATGCCCCTTCTGTAGCCATGAAACTTTGTATGGACTCAGGTGATCAGTCGTCTCCAGCTCTAGTTTCTCCACCATCTCGGTTGAAATGAGATTATTGGTGCTTCCACTATCTACAATGACCTTACACTTCCTGTCTTTGGTCTTGCATGTGGTTCTGAAAAGTCTGTTTCTTTGAGCTGTGTCCTCCACCTCCTTCTCGGGTGTTAAGAGAAATTTACGCATCATCAACGACCTTCCATCTTCTACGTCTTCTGCTTCCGCATCTCGCCTCTGTGCCTCGGCGATGTGCACTTCTCCTCCATCCTTCTTTCTATCTGGACAATCAACTTCTTTGTGCCCGTTCTTCCCACATGTGTAGCATGTGATGACTCCACCTCTTCCTGTACCTCGACCTCTAGTACGAGGAAGAGTGTTTGCATCAGCATAATCTCCTCGCTGATCATTTTGCTGCCTTCTCTGTTCAACATGTGGCCCTCGCTGTGAAGTTCCACCTCTTTCAACTTTACCCTGAGGTCTCTTCCACTCCTCCTTAGGCTTTTGGTATTTATCCTGGGCAATTGATTTACCCTTGGGCTGACTTCTGCCTCTACCTCGCTGTGCTGGCTTACGGCTCAGCTTTTCCTCAGATTTCAAAGCCATCTAATACGCATCCTCCACCGTTATGATGGTTGTCATACTCATCTCATCCTATATATCGTATCTTAAGCCATTCATATACCTGGCCACTTTTTCATCATCGCTCTCCCGATGACCTGCCCTGATATTGAGCCTGTAGAATTCCTCAGTATACTCCTTAACTATCATTAGTTTCTGTCTCAGGTTTTGCATTCTCCTGAACAGTGTGATTTGATAGTCCCTTGGGATGAACTTTGCCTTCAACTTTTCTATCATTCGATCCCAGCTTTTGATCTTTTTCTTACCTTTGGAATGTCTATCTGCCTGAAGCTCATCCCACCATAATGCTGCATGTCCTTTCAATTTGGTGACATCATACCTTACCTTTTTGTCCTCTTCAATATCCTCATAGTTGAAGTAGGTGTCAAGAGCTCTAATCCAATCCAACAGATCTTCTGCATCCAGACTTCCTTCATAAGTTGGAATGTCCATTTTTGTCTTTGAACTCATCCTAGAAATGGCTTTAATTAACCGCTCATTGGCTGCATCTTCAGCTGCAACTTCTCCTTGTTGTTCGGCTTCAGCTTCACCTTCGGAGTCACTTATATCCCCATCATTTGTTGTGCGTCTCTGCGTTGCCTCCATATCTTCCATCCTCGCTCGAAGATCTCGTATCTAACTCTCCATTTCTGAATTAGCTACTTGTCTGCCCCTTCTTCTCACCTCCCTATCCTCGGGTTCAGGTGACTGTCTTTCTCTTCTGGGTGGCATGTGAAATTTTCTTCCTTCCCTTCTCTGCTATAGAAAACAGAGAGATTTTCTCGCTCTGATACCACACTCATGCAAACGCGCCACCCGGGCACGTCCGCTACTACCAGGACCTTCTCTTCTCACTAGCCCAAAGAGCTAAAGTGCTCCTCAAACCCCTTATCGGGATTTTTCCGCACCCATAGAATGCTCTCCTAACGATCTCCTTTTGTCTATCAGAGAATCGAAACTCGCGTGACTGCGAGTCTTGCACTCGGGTCACACAATTCCCGAAACCCGATGAAATATTCACCTTACGCCTTCCTTGCTTCTGTCGGGAATTATCCCATCGTGAAATCGGCCTTTGCGAGGTAGTGAATTTCTTGCCTCAAGGATTCCTGATCCCCGATCCACGATGGCACTTAGGTTCGCTCCTCAGCCCCCTCTGGCTAACTCCTTTCGCAGGCGACCTATAACCCACGAGACCACGGTCCTTCTCCCCTATCGGCTTTTCAGAATTCATGAGTTCAAATAGCATAGAACTCACGCCTTCGAAATCTCTGATCCCCGAACTCTGATGACACCTGTCCTCCTTTTCTGCGCTCGGGCCCCACGCGCTAACTGACGGTTACAAAGATATCACCTCTCGCAACCTCACAAACTTTGACGCTAAACTTGGCGGCTCCAAATCGCGAACCTCCGAGCTCACGATATGCTGAACTCCTATTCATGTGAGAGCTCTCTCTCCTCCATGTCACTGTCTCCTCAATGCTCCATCAGGTATCGCGAGATCGCAATTTCTATTGCAATGATTTTCTTGCCTACAAAAATTCCAAAACACCGAATACCAACTCTTCCAGATCCTTGGACACGCATCCCGCAGATCAACGGCTCCTGTCGTGTCGGGAAATCGCAACTCGTGATATCAACATACAAAGCTCCCATCTCTGGAATCCTCGATCTCTGATTTCACGATCCTTGGGATCTCTGGCCACGTGTCCCTGTTGTGATCAATGGGTGAGATCCTTTCGGGAATTCGCAGATCGCAAATTCACGCACAAGACTCCTAACTCCAGAAGTCCCGATTATCCGATGAGACGAGCTCCACTGACTCCTCTGCTTCATGACACGCGTCTCACCGAGATCAACATCTGAGATTCTTTCAGGAAATCGCAGATCATGATTCCTTTCTTTGAGAGTTTCATGACTGCAATAACCTCGATCTTCCGATGAGTCAAGTCTCGATGACTCCCTAACTCCTTCTCTTGTTCGCTAGGCTTAAATCCTATGCAACTTCCCTGAGATATGACGGCTGACGGAACTTCTCTAATCTCCTCTATGAATCCTGGCCATCGATTTCTCCTTTTTGGAGATTTATCGAAAATGACTTTTTTGGAGATTTATCGAAAATGACTAAGTGTTCCTTCTCACACTTTGCCTTTCAAAGCCTGCGCTTGGAACTCATTCTTGAAACGTCCACGCACAACTCCCAGTGCTTTCCTTTGACGATACCACGAAGGTGATACACCTCCTGAGCTTTTCAACTCTGATTCTTCAGAGGAACTTATGCGCACTCCTTGCACTTAATGTTCAACAGCTTCCCAAGTGTTGAATACTTCAAACTCTGCGCACTTCCTGCGGCAGCAGTCTTCAACTTCTCTTTGCTCAGATTTACGATTGAGACTTCTTCTTCAGCCTGCGCACTCCTTGCACGGCTTGAACAACCTGTTTCCACTTCTGGGTGAATGAGAACAAAGTCAAACTATAGAGCCTTCATCAACACACTCCTTTCGGATGAATTCAACTACACACCTTGCAGGAATCTCCTGGCTCAGATAGAGAAACAATTGAAACTCATTCCATCTCCCCTTCAGACTTCAGTTTCAAACATGAAATCTCATGCACAGCATATACAAAGCAAATGCATATCAAGAAAACAAACATTCATAAGCACATGAACAATATACACAGAGAAACAACACCAGCCATGAATTTGAATCAGAACTTTCTTCTATTAATTCAAATGCCTGTACATGGGTGTTCCTCACAGTTTTCTCTGCTTGCTCTTCTCTCCTGAATGCTTGATAATGTTACAATGTACAAAGGAGGGTGTCTATATCCGTTTTCCCTCTCGAACTCTAAACTGTCTATTCTAGAATTAAAATCCTATCTACCTGCATTAACTAAAGTAAATGCCTCCTATCTACTTCAGACAAGAGCGTATGGCTCGAGGTCTGATACAATACAACAAGCGCTCCTTCATAAATGTTTCATTGAAGGATATGGCGCTTCATCTTTAATGAAAATTCAAAAAGAGTTATCAAGATTATATGTCAGGTGTTTAAAAACACATGCACTGGCTCCATGCTTGCTTTGGTAGTCGCGATGCTCCTGCATCACGAAGTTGAAAGACCCTCATATGATTGGCTTGAAACCCCAAAAGGTCAAAGAAGTCAAAGTACTTGCAAAGAGGATTATTTAAATAATAAAGTGAAGTGACAAAATCAAAGAGGATTATTTAAATAATAAAGTGAAGTGACAAATTCAAAGAGGATTATTTAAATAATAAAGTGAAGTGACAAAATCAAAGAGGATTATTTAAAGAATAAAGTGAAGTCACAAAGTCAAGGAGGATTATTTAAATAATAAAGTAAATGGAGAAATTTCTAATTATAAAAAGTGTTTATAAGAAGGCTAACCCTAAAATGAGGAAAATGGGTTAAGTGGTCAAGTGGCTATTGGATACATGGAAAAGTGGAAAATTGGGCAAAGTTGGACATATGTGACTGACTATCTAGACAAAGTGGCCTAGAAGATGCTTCTAAGGAAGCTACTTGGAGAGTATAAATAAGAGGCAAGGCTCTCTCATTTTAAACACACTTAGGCATATTGAATATCTACAGGCGATTGAGGTAACCAAAGGATATCTAAGTCGAATTTAAGAGGGAAGGTAAATAAAGAAGGCCGGAATTCAAGGGGGGATAAATTCTTTTGATGATGCTTTCTAAGGTATGTTATTTACAGGTCATCTCACCATTTTCGCAATAAATATTTTTCTAGAATGATTTAGACTGTGAAATTTGGAGGCCATTTAGAAAACGTATCCAAGTATATTTGGTATGAATTTCGGCTTGTGGGTCATTGTATTTTTGTAGTTACACTTTGTGGAAAATAGGGTTTGTGGCTAGTCCTGAAACTAGTATGAAACATGTGTTTCGCGTAAAAATGCCATAACTTATTCATAACAGATCCAAATTAAGTAAGACCAAATTTGTTGGTTAGAGTACATTCTGTAGTATTCTGTGTACAATTTTCAGATCCACACAACAAATATTCTGTGTGGGGCACATTCTACAAGTTCGCTCTCTAGAATAAGCCAAAATTCAATAAGGTATGCCATTTTTGCTATAACTCCTTTTCTGAGAGGTTCCAAGTAGTGACACCTAGATGAATTGCATAAAACATAGTGAAGAACATTGTATACTATTTTCATATCTTTATTCATTATAGGTACATAGGTATGATTATTTAAGGTTATAGTTGTTGACTAATCCAAAACTAGTCATGTGAGACTAAAGTAAAGTTTGATGAAAATGATAGTCTCTTGTTCTTAAAGTTAAGGAAGGTTTGCATGTATTTGATCACATACACGAGATCTATTACAGAGTTACAATTCACATTTGAATGATGAAATTGATGAGGGATTTTGGTTGAGGTTGAGGGTAAGTTGGTGCATGGTTGATGCACTTGTTTATGGTACAAGTTGATTACAGGTTGGTGCATGGTTGATACATTTTTTTATGGTACAGATTGATTACAGGTTGATGCATGGTTTATGCATGGTTCAGGTTACTGGTACATGTTGTTTGGTGCAGGTTGATTATTACAGGTTTACAACAGTATATCTCACAGTGATAGTGTGGCAGTGGTTCCATTGTTCTACTTATAAGTCAGGGCCGTTGGTGTTGATTAAGGTTGGTTGTCATTAATGTAAACCCTTGAAGAAAGTCTGGTAGCACAAAGGTTTGGGTAATGGACCCAAGTTTGTTTGATGTATAATGGTATGAGCTTTAATATATTTGAAGGTAAGACTATTCTATATGGGTAGTACATGTCATGCCACTTTCGGTGGTATGTGAACGTCACATAACTCCTCACAGTTAGAGAGTTATGGCCATATGAAGTAGGAGAACCCTCATGAGTCATCTAGAAGCCCCAAAAGGTCAAAGTAGTCAAAGTGGTTTAAGAGATTTTTAGAAGGTAAATAATAAATTGAAGTGATGAGTGTACTATAATTCAAAGTGAATACAAAATAAATTATTTAAATAATAAAATTAATGGAGAAATTACTGAGTTGACAAGTGGTTAGAAGTGGGTTAGCCTTAAAATAAGGAAAGTGGTTCAAGATGGTTAGAAGGTAACCCCTTGAGGTAAAATGAAGTGATGAGTGTACTATAAGACAAAGTGGATACAAAATACATTATTTAAATAATAAATTTAATGGATAAATTACTAATTGGACAAGTGGTTAGAAATTGGTTAACCCTAAAATAAGGAAAGTGGGTTAAAATGTAACCCCTTGAGGAAGCTACATGAAAGTATAAATAAGAGGCAAGGCTCTCTCATTTTAAAAACACTTGAGCATATTAAATATGTACAGGTGAATGAGGTAACCAAAGGATATCTAAGCTGAAATTAAGAGAGAAGGTGAAGTAAAGAAGGCCAAAATTCAATGGAGGATAAATTCTTTTGATGATGCTTTCTAAGGTATGTTATTTGCAGGTCATCTAACCATTTTCACAATAACGTTTTTTATAGAATGATTCAGACCATGAACTTGATATTCCATTGAAAAAACATATCCAAGTAGTTGTGGTACGAATTTCAGCTTGTGGGGCATTGTATTTTTGGAGTTACACTCCGTGGAAAATAGGGTTTGTGGCTAGTCCTGAAACTAGTCTAAAACATGTGTTTCGGGTAAAAACGTCATAAATTTTTCATAGCAGATCCAAATTAAGTAATAAAAATGTTTTGGTTAGAGTACAATCTTTTTTATTCTGTGTAAAATTTTCAGATCCATACAACAAATATTCTGTTCGGGCCATGCTCTACAAGTTCGCTCTCTAGAATAAGCTAGAATCCAACAAGATATGTCATTTTTCTATAACTTATTTTATGAGAGGTTCCAAGTAGTGACACCTGGATGAATTTGACAAAACACACTGAAGAACATTGTGCACTATTTTCATATCTTTATTTATTACAGGTATATAGAAATGATTATTTCAAGTTAGGATTGTTGACTAATCCAAAACTAGTCATGTAAGACTAAAGAAAATTTTGATGAAAATGCTAGTCTCTTGTTGTTAAAGTTAAGGAAGGTTTGCAAGTATGTGATCATATACACCAGGTCTATTACAGAGATACAAATCAGATTTGGATGATGAAATTGATGAGGGATTTTGGTTGAGGTACATGTTGGGTACATGGTTGAGACAAGTAGTTGATGAGTTGGCACATACATGAGGTGTATAGTGTTAAATTATGAGCTTGATTTCTTATGTAGATTAATTCTTTTATTTTCTTCAACGCTTTGATTCTAGCTTAATACACTTCAACAATACCAAATCATAACCGAATAGAAATAAATATGTAGATAAGTAAGCATACACATCAACAACACATATACCCTACGGAAACCCTATACATGGAGAAAACCCCAACAAACGATATTTGTTTATTGCATTAATAATGTAAGATCACTTACAAATATCCACCATGAATGTTCTTCTCTTAAAGAGATTTCCAAGATGAGTCTGACCTGACAAAGACCTAAGAGACCTTGCTGAAATACACCTCTGATATGCTGCCTCTATTGTATACAACATTGATTTGCTTGTTTGGTATGCTACCTCTTTATCACTGATATGCTCCTCTATTTATTCACCCTTAACCTGCATATCAAAATTGTGTTGAAGAGAGGGGTCACCCTCTGCTTATATATGTTGAAGAGGAGAAGAGTAGAGGCTTGAAATAGTAACTTGTTTGCATGCTTTAACCATAACTCAACCTCATACTTTAGCTCGAACTTAGAACTAGAATTGAGACTGGTATACTCTAGTTCAAAAATAGAACTAGACTTGAGACTTCAGTTACAACTGAACATTACACTTTAGTTCAAAAATAGAACTAGACTTAAGACTTCAGTTGCAACTCAACATTACTCTTAAGTTTGAAAATAGAACTAGACTTAAGACTTTAGTTACAACTCAACATTTAAACTTTAGTTCTAAAATAGAACTAGACTTGAGACTTCAGTTACAACTCGACTCCTTACAAGGCAATTCAAAATTCTCTTCATGGTGGATAATGTTACACATGCCAACGCACTAGATCAATACATTTATATCATTTGCAATATTAGGAATATTGTTTGTTTCTAGCTCATAGGAATTTTATATTCAACCTAACTTTTGTTAGATGCCTTGGCTTTTGTTCATGGCTCACAAGGCTTGACTAGACTCACAGAGGTTGTACGTTCCCCCTGAATTTTTCACTAGTCTGTCTATGCTCACAAAGGTTGTACGTTCCCCATGACTTTTGCACTAGACTATCTAAGCTCATAGAGGTTGTATGTTCCCCCTAGATTTTTCATTAGACTCACATAGCATCTCATTCACCCTGACTTTCGGTTTGAATCACAGAGGTTGTACATTCCCCCTGGCTTTTTTCAATACCTCACAAGACTGGTTGATTCTCCAAATCTCCCTGGCTAGCCTCATGGTGGCCCATATGGCCTCTCATTGGAGAATGATTGTTGATGCTGCCAAATTTAACACTCCCTCTCTATGAGGGATTCATTATCAGCCACACTAAGCTTCACTCTCAACTACACAAATTGTCTCGAGGTCATAGGCTTGGTCAGGATATCATCTACATGCACGCTTGTGGCTATGTACTGTAACTTTATAGTTTTTCTCTGGACCAAGTATCAGATGTAGCGGTACCTCATGTCAATATGTTTTGACCTATTATGAAATACCAGGTTCTTTGTCAATTTTATGCAACTTTGATTATCACAGTAAACCACCTTCGTCTCGAGCTTGTCACCAAATGACCCAGAAACCAATGTTCTAATCCATACTACTTCCTTGCTAGCATCACTTGCTGCAATGTACTCAGCCTCTGTTGCACTCTGTGCAAGGGATCCCTACTTCCGGCCTGACCAAGAGATCATAGTGGATCCTAAACCGAAGCAGTATCCGGATGTACTCTTTCGATCTACTAGGCTTTCTGCCTAGTCAGCATCTGCATACCCATGCAGAAATAAACCACCACTGGATGTATATCTTAGACCATAAGTAATGGTCCCTTTGAGATATCTCAAGATGTGCTTTACTGACACCCATTGTGTCTGTATTGGTTCAGTCATGAACTGAATCATTGCAATCACTGCATAGCATATATCTGGCCAAGTGTGGATCATGTACATCAATGATCCAATCAACTACCTATACATGGTGGGATCCACCAAATATGAACCTGTATCAGAATCATGAAGCTTCCTCAAGTTGGTAATCATCGAAGTAGACATGGATTTTCAATCTATCATACCAAACCTCTTTAGTACATTCACTGTGTATCTTCCTTGTGCCAGAAATATATTGCCATTTCTTTTCCATAATTCCAATCCTAGGAAGTAATGCATCAAGCCTAAGTCTTTCATCTCGAATTCTGAGGTTAGCTCTCTCTTACACTAGTCTATTATCCCTTCATCTCATGTTAGAAAGACATCATCAACATACGCGATTAGTATAACAGGTTGGTTACCTCTTACCTTGAAGTACAAATTTGCATCAACATCACTTTTCTGAAAGCCTAGGATTTTAAGAAATCCATCAATCTTGTCATACCAAACTCTAGGAGCCTCCTTAAGACCATACAAGGCCTTCCTTAGCTTGCATACATGAGTTCCTTTGTTATGCAGTACACAACCATATGGTTGTTCCACAAAGACCTCTTGTTCAATATTTCCATTCAAGAATGTTGTTTTTACATCTATTTGAAGTAGCTTCCAACCAAGAACGGGAGTTAAAGTAATTATAGTTCGAATGAAGGTATACTTGGCTACAGGAGAAAAATTATCTTCGTAGTTGATTCCTTCTTTCTGAGTGAAGCCTCTGGCTACAAATCTTTCTTTGAACTTTTCCACACTTCAATCAATTGCATGTTTGATCTTATAGATCCATTTGGAAGAAACCACTGATTTGTATTTTGGCCTCAACACAATGTCCCAAACATTGTTCTTTATAATAGACCTGTATTCCTCAAGCATGGCATCCTTCCATACTTGTAATTTATCTTCTTATTCAAATTAAGAAGGTTCAGTATCACTAATGTTGCTCATCAGTGCAACATATCCTCCAAATCTATGAGGCCTCTTCCTTTCCCTAAAAGTTCCTTTGGGAGCAGTTATCCTTTCTGCTTCCTGCACTATTTCTTTAAGACACCCTGGCTTCCTTTTGGCTGGAGGTTATTCAAGAGTTATTTCTAACACTTCAACAGGTTCTAGGGGCTCATTACTTGGCCCTTCACGAGTTTCCTCCCTATAATCATCTGACTCTTCATTTTTAGAAGAGGGTGAAGCTCGCTGAACTGCTTCTAATTCCTATTGAAGCTCTCTGGATTTCTTAAATGCGGAATCCTCATGGAAAGTCACATATATTTTTACCTCTGTTTTCCTCTGACCTGGTACATAAATCTTGTAAGCCTTGGAGTTCTCACTGTACCCCACAAAAACCCCTTACTTCCCTGAGGGTTCCATCTTTGTCTTCTTTTCCTTAGGGATATGAATATACATAGGACACCCAAATATCCTTAGATGCCCTACTTCAAGTTTGATCCCTGAGAATACCTCTTCAGGAGTCTTTTCCTTCAAGATAACATGTGGACACTTGTTCTACATATACACGATAGTGGAAGTAGCTTCTTCCCATAAAGAATTTGGTAGATCCTGGTCAAACATCATTTCTTTTGTTGCCTCACAAATTGTCATGTTTTTCCTCTCAACAAATCCATTTTGCTGAGGGTTATATGGCACAGTCAACTGTCTCTTGATTCTTGCTGACTTGCAGAAATCCTCAGATTGGAGAGACTCAAACTCTCCTCCATTGTTTGGTCTAAGGATTCTAATGTGTTTTCCTATCTGCTTTTGAATAAAGGCTTTATACTCTTTGAATTTATCAAATGTGTCACTTTTATCTTTAAGGAAATATATCCAACATTTTCTTGAGTAATCATCAATAAAAATGACATAATACAAACAACCACTAAATGAGGGAGATGACATGGGACCACATACATCAGAATGAACCAGATCTAAGATGCCTTGAGATCTATTGTCACTACTGGGAAATGCTTTCTTTATATTTTTACCTAGCATGCATCCCTTACAAATTTCATTTTTACTAAGAGAAATAGAGGGCATGCCACATACCATGTTCTGTAAATCTGGAAGATCTTTGTAATGAATATGTCCAAGTCTTTTGTTCCACAACTCATTGGAGCTAGTTGCATCATGAGCCAATGCATGAACTGACTGTCCTGACATGACGTACAGTCCTCCACTACGAGTTCCAATGGGTTATGTTACACTTAAATGGCTACCTTTAGCCCATAGTAGTGCCTTCCCATCCTTGAAGATCACCCGATATCCCTTGTCCTCAAGGGCTGCAACTGATAGTAGATTTTTCTTAAGCCCTGGAACATATAATACTTCATCAACATGAAGTCTAGCCCCAAATTCCAATATGAAGGAGATAAAGCCTACTCCCTCTATCTTGTAACATTTGTCATCCCCAAGCTCAACATGCTCTGCAAAAGATTTTGTCTCGAAATATGAGAGGATCTCCTTGTACCCTGTCATGTGATTTGATGCACCACTATCTACTAACCAAGTTTTCTGCCCCATGAAAACTGAACTAGATAAGGCATAAACCAAGTAATACTATTTTCTATTTTTTTTCTCATTAGAAGGACTTCCTTGATTTCTTTTGGATTCATCATCCTCGGCAATTGATGCATGATGTTTCCCTTTCCTTGGATATTTATTTCTAAACCAACAATCTTTAGCAAAATGACCCAGCTTATTACAACTAAAGCATTTAATCTTAGATGTATCAATATTCTTGTCTTTGAATGTACCTTTGGTGTTTGGATTCCTCTGAGAGCCTTTATGGAAAGTGTCTTTCTTCTTTCCCTTGAATATTGATGCTAAAGCTAAGTGCTCTTCTTCCATTGGCTCACTCCTGGTAGCTGTGTGACTCTCCTCCTAGAGGCAATCATTCCATAACTTCTCAAACATGAGATGAATCTCTCTCCCACTTATATTGGATAAGAAGGTCTCCCATGAAGAAGGAAGACTGTAAAAAATGGCCTACACTAAATCATGATCGTCCACTGTCACCCTTGTGACCAAAAGATGATCTCTGATATGGGCCATCCTAGAACAGAAAGATGCCACTGATTCACCTTTCTCCATATTCAAATAATTATTCTTGTGCTTAAGTGTCCTCTTCTGACTTGGAGCCTGTTTCTCATACAGATTCACCAAGGTATCCATACAGTCCTAGGCAGTCATTAACGAAGTCATTATAGGCATTATACTGTCATTGACGATGTCAATTATGATTCTCTTGGCCTTTTCTTGAATCTTCCTAAAGGTCACTCTTCCTGCATTATTTCTGGGTTCCTCCACCACTGTGGTCACATACTGCTCAAGATCATTCTCCTGCAAGATATTTTTTATCCGAATCTTCCACACATTGAAGTTGGTAGCTCCTTTGAGCCTATCCTTTGCCCTAACTAAAATGGAGGATGCCATGGACTTCACATTGGAAACTTAATCAAGCTAGCTTCTATCTATGTGTACCTGCTGAAATACTTCAACACGTTTAACACACCCTAAGCTCTAATACCATGTTAAATTATGAGCTTGATTTCTTATGTGGATTAATTCTTTTATTTTCTTCAACACTTTGATTCCATCTTAATACACTTGAACAATATGAAATCATAACCGAATAGCAATAACTATGTAGATAAGTAAGCATGCACATCAACACCACATATACCTAGGGAAACCCTGTACAGGGAGAAAAACCCCAACAAATGATATTCCTTTATTGCATTAATAATGTAAGATCACTTACAAATATCCACCATGAATGTCCTAATCTTAAAGAGCTTTCCAAGATGACTTTGACCTAACAAAGACCTAAGAGACCTTGTTGAAATACACCTTTGATATGCTTCCTCTAATGTATACAACACTGATAGACTTCTTTGGCATGTTGCCTCTTTATCATTGATATGCTCCTCTATTGCTTCACCCTTAACTTGCATATCAAAACTATGTTGAAGAGAGGGGTCGACCTCTTCTTATATAGGTTGAAGAGGAGAAGAGGAGAGGATCAAAATAGTAACTTGTTTGCATTCCTTTATCATAACTCAGCTTCATACTTAGAACTAGACTTGAGACTAGTATACTCTAGTTCGAAAATAGAACTAGACTTGAGACTTCAGTTACAACTCAACATTACACTTTAGTTTGAAAATAGAACTAGACTTAAGACTTCAATTACAACTCGGCATTACACTTTAGTTCGAAAATAGAACTAGACTTAAGACTTCAGTTACAACTCAACATTACACTTTAGTTCGAAAATAGAACTAGACTTAAGACTTCAGTTACAACTCAACATTTACACTTTAGTTCTAAAATAGAACTAGACTTGAGACTTCAGTTACAACTCGGCTCTTTATAAGGCAATTTAAAATTCTCTTCATGGTGGATAATGTTACACGTGACAACGAACTAGATCAATACATTTATATCATTTGTAATATTAGGAATATCGTTTGGTTCTAGCTTATAGGAATTTTATATTCAACCTAACTTTTTCTAGATGCCTTGAATTTTTCTCATGTCTCACAAGGGTTGACTAGGCTCATAGAGGTTGTATGCTCCCCCCTGACTTTTTCACTAGTCTGTCTATGCTCACAAGGGTTGTACATTCCCCTTGACTTTTGCACTAGACTGTCTAAGATCACAGAGGTTGTACATTCCCCCTGACCTTTTCACTAGACTCACATAACATCTCATTTGTCCTGACTTTTGGTTTGACTCACAAAGGTTGTACGTTCCCCCTGGATTTTTTCAATACCTCAAAAGACTGGTTGATTCTCCAAATCTCTCTAGTTAGCCTCAGGGTGGCCCATATGGCCTCTCATTGGAGAATGACCATTGATGCTAGCAAATTTATCACTCGCTCTTAGTGAGGGAGTCATTCTCAGCCACACCAAGCATGATTCTCAGCTACACAAATTGTCTCAAGGTCAGAGGCTTGTTCAGGATATCAACTACCTGCTCACTCGTGGCTACGTACTGTAACTTTACATTTTTTCTCTGGACCAAGTCTCAGATGTAGTGGTACCTCATGTCAATATTTTTTGACTTGTCATGAAATACCGGGTTCTCTATCATATTTATGAAACTTTGATTATCACAATGAACCACCGTCATCTTGAGCTTGTCACCAAACAACCCAGAAACCAATTTTTTTATCCATACTTCTTCCTTGCTAACATCACTTGCTGCAATGTACTCAACCTTTGTTGTACTTTGTACAATGGATCCCTGCTTCCGGCTTGACCAAGAGATCATAACGGATCCTAAATTGTAGCAGTATCCAAAAGTACTCTTTCGATCCACTGGGCTTCCTGCCCAGTCAACATCTGCATACTTATGCAGAAATAAACCACCACTAGATGTGTATCTCAGACCATAAGTAATGGTCCCTCTGAGATATCTCAAGATGTGCTTTGCTACCACCCAGTGTATCTGTCTCGGTTCAGTCATGAACTAACTCATTTCAATCATTGCATAGCATATATCTCGCCTAGTGTTGATCATGTACATCAATGATCCAATCAACTTCCTATACATTGTGGGATCCACCAAATCTGAACCTGTATCAGAATCATGCAGCTTCCTCAGGTTGGTAATCATCAGAGTAGACATGGATTTGTAATCCATCATACCAAACCTCTTTAGTACATCCACTATGTATTTTCCTTGTGCCATAAATATCTCGCCCTATCTTTTCCATACTTTCAATCCTAGGAGGTAATGCATCAAGCCTAAGTCTTTCATCTCAAATTCTGAGGTTAGATCCCTCTTACACCAAGCTATTAGCCCTTCATATCCTGTTAGAAAGAGATCATCAACATATATGATTAGTATAATAGGTTGGTTACCTCTTACCTTGAAGTACATATTTGCATCAACATCACTTTTCTGAAAGCTCAGGCTTTTATGAAAGCCATCAATACTGTCATACCAAACTCTCAGAGCCTGCTTAAGACCATACAAGGCCTTCCTTAGCTTGCATACATGATTTCCTTTGTTATGCAGTACAAAACCATATGGTTGTTCCACAAAGACCTCACGTTCAATCTTTCCATTCAAGAATGTCATTTTTACATCCATCTGATGTAGCTTCCAACCAAGAACGGGAGCTAAAGCAATAATAGTTCGAATGGAGGTATACTTGGCTCCAGGGGAAAAAGTCTCTTCGTAGTTGATTCCTTCTTTCTAAGTGAAGCCTCTAGATAAAAATATTTCTTTGAACTTTTCCACACTTCCATCAATTGCATGTTTGATCTTATAGATCCATTTGGAAGAAACCACTGATTTGTCTTTTGGCCTCAACAGAATGTCCCAAACATTGTTCTTTATAATAGACTTGTATTCCTTAAGCATGGAATCCTTCCATACCTGTAATTTATCTTCTTCTTCAAATGAAGAATGTTTGACATCACTAATGCTTCTCATAAGTGCAACATAGCCTCCAAACCTATGAGGCCTCTTCCTTTCCTTGAAAGTTCCTTTGGGAGCAGCTATCCTTTCTGCTTCCTACATTATTTCTTTAAGCCACCTTGGCCTCCTTTTGGATGGAGTTTCTTCAAGAGTTATTTATAACACTTCAACAGGTTCTAGGGGCTCATTACTTGGCCCTTCATGAGGTTCCTCCCTCTGATCATCTGACTCTTCATTTTCAGAGGAAGGTGAAGCTAGTTGAACTGCTTCTAATTTCTGCTAAAGCTCTCTGGATTTCTTAAATTTGGCTTCCTCATGGAAAGTCACATCTATGCCTACCTCTATTTGCCTCTGACCTGGTAAATAAATCCTGTAAGAGTTAGAATTCTCACTGTACCCCACAAAAACCCCTTTCTTTCCCGAGGGTTCCATCTTTGTCCTCTTTTCCTTAGGGACATGAATATACACAGGACACCCAAATATCCTTAGATTCCCTACTTCAGGATTGATCCCTGAGAATACGTCTTCAGGAGTCCTGTCCTTCAATATAACATGTGGACACCTGTTCTGAATACACACAACGGTGGAGGTAGCTTCTTCCCATAAAGAATTTGGCAGATCCTGGTCAAACATCATTGCTTTCGTTGCCTCACAAATTGTCTTATTTTTCCTCTCAACAACTCCATTTTGTTGAGGGTTATATGGAACGGTCAACTGTCTCTTAATTCCTGTTGACTTGTAGAAATCCTCAAACTGGAGAGATTCAAACTCTCCTCCATTGTCTATTCTAAGGATTTTGATGTGTTTCCCTGTCTTCTTTTCAATAAAGGCTTTATACTATTTGAATTTATCAAATGTGTCACTTTTAGCTTTAAGGAAATATATCCAACATTTTCTTGAGTAATCTATTATCTCCTAAAATAGCACTATCAAGCTTTCAGTTTTAAGTAATAGAAACAGGTCAAAAAATTCATTTCTAAATTTTTGAGGTATGTTATATGGTCTGCTTTTTGGATGTAAACTTGGAAGAAGTATCATCTTTGGTATTGGCATTCAAAATTTCAAATATTAGTTTTTCGGTGGTTAAAAGGGGTTAAAAAATGGCTCTTAACCACTGAAAGTTGTGGTTTTCGGTGGTTAAGAAGCGGAAATAAAATGCCCGTTAACCACCAAAAATGTTTCTATGCACAAAGGAAAAACTCGTGTTTTCGCACGAGCCAGATGTAAAGCGAGCATGATCATCACTTCTAATTGCCGAAAGTCATGTCAAATGATGAGCTCTCCAGGTCATTGATGAATTACTACCAAAATGTACTCTTAGCCTTCATCTATCAGATTGCCATTATGTTTCGGCGAGGCACAGAAACTCATATGAGATTTCACATAACAAAAAGGATACATCAAGTGGATTTTCAATACTGCCAGTTGTTAGCACTTGGTAAATTTCCTAGAGGTTGAAAAAGAAGAAATCTACAAAGGTAACCTTATCCAACCACTTTTAAAGCTGGGATCTAGCCCTTCCAGCTTCAGAGAGGGATCTCTCTATATGATTTAACTTTGTTTTTAAACTTCAGATATTAGGCTAGGTAAAGAAACTTTTGGTTTTGTTGTCAAAGAGTTTTTAAATTGGTTGAGACGGTATACACATCCATTGGGCTATGGGGTCTGTGTTTAATTAAATATGAGATACAACCAAAAACGCCAAAGAATTCCTTCACAGGGCGAGATAATATACTCACTGGATCTTTAGTAATTAAAATGATGGACAGAAGAAAAGATAAGAAAAATAAATTCAACTAACAAGAAATTAAGAATTTCTTAATTGAAGATATTAGAAGATAAACATTAAAATCTTCAGAATCAGAAACAGGGTATCAAAGATAAATCCTGCAACATTACGCTATTCATAAAGATTAGTTCCAGAAAACACAATGATTACAAAGAAAGAAAACATTCAACTTAGAAGATTGACATCACCTGTGAACATACGCAAGAATCCTGTAAAGTGCCTCCTCTTTATTAATGGCAGATCTCTTCAAAAATAGTACAGTTTGATAGCAATAGGGTGTGCAAAACAACAACCCCCAATACTTCGAGAGTTGAAGTATTTATAATTCAGATTACAAATGTTCCTGTCATAACTGATCAAGACTTGTTCATTCTATTTTTAGTCTAACTACTTTAACTAATAAAAAACTGTTTGATGACTCATTACAACTGCATGCGGAACTTTCTGGGGTAGGCCGTTGGCGAGATGCTTTCGCAACCTCTTCTGACTGGACAGGTGACTGGATAGTGATAGCTCATCTGCTAATCTAGTAGATCACAAAGTTCTTCCCATCTGAGATGATTTGGCACTGTGACTTTAAGTAATCTCCTATACACTTCATCCGTATCTGTATACTTAGCAAATGTAGGCTTGATGATGAATATGTGTTTAATCTCATGTTGGATACTGATATCCAACTGCAGGGCATCCATAAATGCTTTACCTGTTATACTCCCTTGTATCCCTGTAAACTTAGAACTGTCCTTAGATACTTCAGTCAACCTCTTCTTGTAGTCAGGGAGTGTCATTAGTTTTTCATTAATGACCATCAGACCAGGAAGGCCTTTCTTTTGGAGAACATCTATCTTATTGAAAAATTTCTGTACTCCTTGATCCATGACTTGAACTTTTTCCTCGAGCTGAAGCATAAGACCTATCTTGGTTAAAACCCTTTTAACCTCCAGTATAGTTTTTGTTCTGTCCTCAATCTTTAGTTCTTCTAGTTCCTCTCTGGTCTTGGAATTCAGGAACCTGATGATCTCATTTGCTTGTGATGGCATGTCTCCCAGCTCATCTATGATTTTCTCAATCGCCTGTTTCTCCTCTGAAGCAACTCATTTTGTTCAAACATGATTTGAAACATTGGCCAGATTTCATTTATAGACTTGGTAATATCTGTCCATACAATCTCTTTGACCTCAGCCAAAGTCTTCCCTGTCATTGTCTGCTTTTGGAGCTACTGTAACTCCTTCCTAATTTTCTCATTCACCTGCTTTTCTTTATATAGGCTTGTCTAGAAAGAAGTTTTGAGCTCCTGGAGGTTCTCCACTTCTTTCTTAAGCCTACTGATTTCTGACTCTTGCAGGTTCATCCTCTCCATGGACTTGGCAAGGTTTGTTGTTCCTTCTGGTAGTGACACTGGTGTTGCAGATGGTATCGCTGTCACTGTCGCTGTGCTCAATCATGCAATTAGGATAGCGCTCAACGAAATTATTTCCATTGGATTCATCTGCTCTCTCTCTTTTAGTAGTTTCTCCATCTCAGCCTCCATCTCTTTGAGCTGAGCATTTTGCTCCATGTGTAATTTCAGCATCTCATCCTTCTCACCTTCCTTCTCTGCTATCTCTTTTGCCTATGAGTCCTCTGTGGGAGGGAACTTTAGCTATTTTCCTATGGATGCGATGTCAACATTTTTCTTTTTAATCATCTATTCTGCAGCTTTTACATTTGCAGGATCGTAGCTGATCTTTAAAACTAGCTCTTCCAACGTCTTGATTCTGTTGTCTTTAGCAAAAGATGATATTTTTTCCATCTTGAGCTGTGTCTGAGCGTTGTTCAAAGATACCTACAATTTTGTTGCAGAAGTTGTAGTGTGTGCCAATGTGTGAAAAATCATCTCCCTAGTTTGTTTGTGCAGATCCATCTGATCTGCTGGATCCACGTCCTTCGCTTGGAACTCGAAGGTGGCCCTTTTGTAATCTGAGATTACCTTGGGATCCGGTACCTGTGCTTGTAGGTAATCCATATGCATCCTACCCTTTTATGTGTCAAATGCTGAAAGAAGCCTATGCTGACCTGTGGAAGACTGCTTATGAAACTGGGCGTAAGTGCTACTAGTGAGGGTCTGGTTCTTCTTCTTGATCAATTCATATTTCTCGAAAATGCCCAATTTGGGCATAGTCTTGCTTTGCTGAGTATCCAGAGGAGAATCTGTAGATTTCTTCAGTATAGCTTTTGTGATTTCCTTATGCTGGCTCGAACCAAAAGGTGGTGTGACTGGCTTGACCCCTATGGTGGTTACTGTGGTAGTTAGGGCTCCTTGTTCTACCGTCGCGCCCAACATTGAAACTGTCTTTGACTTTTTGGTGTGAATCTGAAACTCTTCTGTTGACACCTCGGTTACAGGAGACGATGACTCCTTTCGGGGTCTCTTCTCCTTGGGGACCTGAGGTGTGGTAGTGGGAGGTACACTCGTCGAAGACACCTGCTGTTGTACTTCAACTTGTTGGTCCACGTCCATCAAAGTATCAGGCATCCAAACTATTTGATTTGCAAATTTCTCGATCTCTGGCTAGGACTCATGAGCATATGGGACATTCTTATTTTTCACTCTCATTTAAAAGATGATACCGTATGGATCGTAATGCCAGGTGAAACTTGTAAAGAATTTCATCTCCTTTAACATTCTGTCCGCTTCCTCCTCGGCACCTCTACTATTGCAAATAAAAGAACCTATCTGCCCTTTAATTCTCAATTGTTGTTTCTTTTTTAAGGAAACAAAATGAATATCATCTGAATTCATTATTTGCCTAATATATTCCAAAGAAAAGATCCTTACCGGCATGTATTGAGGTAGCTTGTAAGGTCCCAACTCGCACCCGAAAACTCTGATTTCGGTATAGTTCTGGTACAGGTACCAGTCTCCTGTCTTTACATTGTCTGAGAGCTGCAGAATTCTCTGGACTTCCTCATCTATTCGTGGCTTAGGCCTTCCACTCAACATGCTAACCACCGGGTGGTAAAACTGATCAATGAAAGCTTTGAAGTCGTATTCAACAGAGTTACGCTTCAGAAGAGAAGTCCATGCTGTGACTGGCTGGGGCTGTCTGTCTGCATCCATTTTTTGCATGGAGAAACTAAATTTGTCGACTTGGAAGTAAACGAACATGTACACCAGTATGGAAGAATATATGAACATACCCTCTGTGCCAAAATTCATGAATTGTTCATGAATATTATCGGCCAAGAAGGTGCTGTAATCGAACTGCGTTGTGGGATTTTCATCATTTGAGAAAATGGACAGAAAACCCGGGATGGGCTCATCTACCCATTTGTCAGAATAGTAACCAAGCAGGGCACACAGGGAAGAAATGATTTGATTTCCTTTTTTGGAGAAAAGGGAAGAAGGGTAAGGGGGATTGGTGGAAGGAAGTTGAGCGGAGTTGGGGAAGAAAATCTCGCATATCTGAGCTCTCTGAGGAAAGGTCATTTTCTGGTATAACTTGGTGAGGATTTCTACATTGAATGGGGACGCAGATTCAGCACGGGGAACTTGCAACATCTGGTCAATATCTTCTGGAGTGATGAAGAAAAGGACGTCTCTGGATGAAGAGACGATGGCTTTCTAGTCAGGGACATAGTGGGCTTGGTATTTCAGAGCAAATTTCGGGAAGTGATGTATCTGGGGGAAAAGGTACAACGGCAAATTCGACTCCCAGAGTCCAATTTCGTCGCTCTGATCTAAGAATACCTCTCGTAACCATGACTAGAGGTTTGAAAATCCAAAGTCGTAGATGGTATCTGCGATCAATCGATCTTTATCGACCAGGGGGATTTTATCCAGGTCGACAGGAGGAGGAAGAAAAGGATTCTCTTCTTCTTCCGCTTGACTTGACTTTGACACCATTTCAGCAACAGTACCTGCAAATAAACACGATGTTAGCGGGGTAGACCGACTGTAGATGAAGGTGGAGGAAAAGCAATGGAGGCGTAAGGGTAAAAATTTTTGGTGCAATGGTCGAATAGTGAACGAAGAGGGAAAACAGTGGTTTTATTTAAAATTAGGGTCGGTTGGACGCGGGAAAATGGTAAGCATGACAACGGGTATGTTATCCGTTTATTAATGGACAACGGGCCACTTGGGGGTGACATGGCAGGTGATGGTGGCCAAAGCATACTGATGGGTGACATGGCTGCTAGGGATTGGAGGTGAAGTGTAGTGAAAGTCGCCATAAGGGGCTGGTCATGAGTAAGGAATTTAGGTACTGACAACCGGGACTGACAACAGTTATGGGATGAGACGTGACCCCGGGAACAAGTGGGACAAGTGGGCTCAGTGGAGGGTGACGTCCATGAGTGATGAGCTGTCAGATTGCATGTGGGTGATAGGACTCCTTGACCAATAAGACAATGCCACATGTAACAAGGGGCCCGCCGAAAGGAAAATTCATTCTGGACCCCCCCCTTTGGTTATAAGCAGAACACTAGGGGGGGTCCGAAATCCATTTTGAACCATAGATCTGCGCGCTCACTTCCTGGCCGCAGATCTTAGCGTGCTCCTTAATACCAATTCCGGACCCCCCCCCTCCATTAAAGGAAGAACGGAGGGGGGGGGTCCGGAATTCAATGTGAACCGTGGATTTAAGCGCTTTGTTCTAGGCCGTCCAGATTTGTGCCCAAGTTATTACCAATTCCGAACCCCCCCCCCC
>JASDQU010099911.1:433696-451085 GCA_032191745.1 Picea mariana | reverse complement strand
TATTGTTCATATGTTCACCACTCTGTAATTTGATTCAGTTCAGCTTAGCTATTGAGAACTGTCATCTTCTTGTGTAGCTCATGAATGTGAATTAAATGATTCTCTGCTATCTTGTATGACCCTACATGTTTGTGTACCTGGTTATCTTGAATAGTATTCTTCACACCTTATTTCATTACTGTAACTAATATTTGGTTTCTAAAATCACTGGTTTATTTAGATGCATAATAAGTTGTCCTTTTATAAAATCTTCTTAGTTATCCCATTGTTCCAAACACTTTGAGTATTCATAATTTCTTAAGTTACCAAGCATCCTTAGTCTACAACCCTAAGGAGTTTCTTGGAGTGATAACATAATCATCAATAAAAATGACATAATAAAAAAAACCACCGAGTGAGGGAGGTGACATGGGGCCACATACATGAGAATGAACCAAATCTAAGATGCCCTGAGCTTTGTTGTCACTACTAGGAAATTCTTTCTTTATATTTTTACCTAGCATGCATCCTTACAAATTTCATTTTTACTAAGAGAAACAGAGGGCATGCCACATACCATGTTCTATAGATATGGAGGAGATTTGTAATGAATATGTCCAATTCTTCTGTGCCCCGATGCGTTGGAGCTAGCCACATCATGAGCCAATGCCTGAACTGACTATCCTAACACGACTTATAGTCCTCCACTGTAAGTTCCAATGGGTTATGTTGTACTTAAATGAATACCTTTATCTCATAGTAGTTCCTTCTTGTCCTTGAAGATCATCCAATATACGGTGTTCTCAAGGGTTGCGGCTGATAGTAGATTCTTCTTGAGCCCTGGAACATATAATACTTCATAAACATGATGTCTAGCCCCAGATTCCAATCTAAATTAGATAGAGCCTACTCCCTCTATCTTGTAACACTTGTCATCCCCAAGCTCAACATGCTCTGCAAAATATTTAGTCTCAAAATCTGAGAGGATCTCCTTGTACCCTGTCATGTTCTTTGATGCACCACTGTCTACTAACCAAGTTTTTGGTCCTGTTAAAATTGAACTAGATAAGGCATAAACCAAGCAATATTATTTTCTATTTTCTTTCTCATTAGAAGGACTTCTATTATTTCTTTTGGATTCATCATCCTCAACAGTTGAGGCATGATGTTTCCCTTTCCTTGGATATTTCTTTCTAAACCAACAATCTTTAGCAAAATGACCCAACTTATTACAACTAAAGCATTTAATCTTAGATGTATCAATATTCTTTCCTTTGAATGTACCTTTGGTCTTTGGCTTCCTCTGAAAGCCTTTCTAGAAAGTGCCTTTGTACTTTCCCTTGAATCTTGATGCTAAAGATGGGTTCTCTTCTTTCGTTGGCTCGCTCCTAGTAATTGTGTGACTCTCCTCCTGGAGGAAATCATGCCATAGCCTCTCAAATGTGGGTTGAATCTCTCTCCCACTTATACTGGATAAGAAGGTCTCCCATGAAGAAGGAAGACCATAAAAAATGGCCTGCACTAAATCATCATCGTCCACTGTCACCCCTGTGCCCAAAAGTAGATCTCTGATCTAGGCTATCCTAGAATAGAAATATGCCACTGATTCACCTTTCTCCATTTTCAAATACTCAAGATTGTGCTTAAGTGTCCTCTTTTGACTTAGAGCCTATTTCTCATACAGATTCACCAAGGTATACATACAGTCCTTGGAAGTCATTAACAAAGTCATTGCAGGCATTATACTATCTTTGAATGAGTCAAAGATGATTTGCTTGGCCTTTGCTTGACTCTTCCTGAAGGCCTCTCTTCCTGCATTATTCGTGGGTTCCTCCACCACTGTGGTCACATACTGCTCAAGATCATGCTCATGCAAGATATTTGTTATTTGGAGGTTCCACACATTGAAATTGGTATCTCCTTCGAGCCTATCCTCGACCCTGACTGAAATGGAGGATGCCATGGACTTCACACTGGAAACTTAATCAAGCTATCTTGGATCTATTTGTACCTTCTGAAATACTTCAACACGTTTAACACACCCTAAGCTCTGATACCATGTTAAATTATGAGCTTGATTTCTTATGCAGATTAATTCTTTTATTTTCTTCAACACTTTGATTCCATCTTAATACACTTCAACAATACCAAATCATAACCGAATAAAAATAACTATGTAGATAAGTAAGCATGTACATCAACAACAAATATACCCTAGGGAAACGTTGTACAGGGAGAAAAAGCCCAACAAACGATATTCCTTTATTGCATTAATAATGTAAGATCACTTACAAATATCCACCATGAATGTTTTTCTCTTAAAGAGCTTTCCAAGATGACTCTGACCTGGAAAAGACCTAAGAGACCTTGCTCAAATACACCTCTGATATGCTTCCTCTATTGTATACAACGTTGATATGCTTCTTTGATATGTTGCCTCTTTATCACCGATATGCTCCTCTATTACTTCACCCTTAACCTGCATATCAAAATTGTGTTGAAGAGAAGGGTTGACCTCTTCTTATATAGGTTGAAGAGGAGAAGAGGAGAGGATCTAAATAGTAACTTTAATCTTAACTCAGCTTCATACTTTAGTTTGAACTTAGAACTAGAATTGAGACCAGTATACTCTAGTTCAAGAATAGAACTATACTTGAGACTTCAGTTACAAATCAACATTACACTTTAGTTCGAAAATAGAACTGGACTTAAGACTTCAGTTGCAACTCATCATTACACTTTAGTTCGAAAATAGAACTAGACTTAAGACTTCGGTTACAACTCAGCATTACGCTTTAGTTCGAAAATAGAACTAGACTTAAGACTTCAATTACAACTCATCATTTACACTTTAGTTATAAAATAGAACTAGACTTGAGACTTTCATTACAACTCGACTCTTAACAAGTCAATTCAAAATTCTCTTCATGGTGGATAATGTTACACGTGCGAATGCACTAGATCAATACATTTATATCATTTGCAATATTATGAATATTGTTTGTTTCTAGCTCATAGGAATTTTATATTCAACCTGAATTTTGCTAGATTCCTTGACATTTTCTCATGGCTCACAAGGCTTTAGTAGGCTCATAGAGGTTGTACGTTCACCCTGACGTTTTCACTAGATTGTCTAAGCTCACAGAGGTTGTACGTTCTCCCTGACTTTTGCATTAGACTCGCATAACATCTCGTTCGTCTTGACTTTTGTTTGACTAACATAGGTTATACGTTCCCCAAGGATTTTGTCAATACCTCACAAGACTAGTTGATTCTCCGAATCTCCCTGGCTAGCCTCAGGGTGGCCCATATGGCCTCTCATTGGAGAATGATTGTCGATGCTGCAAAATTTAATATATAGTTAATGATGTTGGTACATATTGATGAGTCATAGTTGATGGGTAGTTGATACATGATTGGTACATGTTTGGTACATGAATGTGTACACTTGTTTTTGGACAGGTTGTTGTGATGGGTTATTCATACAAGTTTGGTGCATGGTTGATGCACTTATTCATGATGCAGGTTGAGGTACACGTTGGTGCATGGTTTATTCACTTGTTTATGGTACATGTTGGTGCATGGTTGATGCACTTTTTTATGATATAGGTTGAGGTACAGGTTGATGCATGGTTTAGGTTATTGGTATAGGTTGTTTGGTGCAGGTTGATTGGTACATGTTTACAACAATATACATCATAATGATAGTGTGACAGTGGTTCCATCATTCTACTTATACGTCGGGGCGGTTGGACGAGGCAAGGACAGGTGGTTGTATCCACCTTCCGCTTGTAGCTAGAGAACATAGGGGGTTGTAGCCTCCTTCTGGTTGTAGCCAAATAATTGGGGAGTTGGAGCTTCCTTTAGGTTGTAGCCTGAGAAATTAGGGGGTTGGATCTTCCTTCTAGTTGCAGCTAGAAAACAAAGGAAGTTGGTGCTTCCAATGAATGTAATTCTTCAAGACATATAATAAAAGCATTATGTGGTTTTCTCCGGATTTGAGTTTCCACGTAAAACAATGGTGTACTGTGTATGTGTATGATTTTTCATTTGTTCATTGCTTATTTACTCTGCAGTTATTGGATGATAATGGTACATTAATATAACACTTGGATTATATGGTTAAAAATGATTAAATTGCTCTATTACTAATTCACCCCCCCTCTCAATAATCCAACAATTGGTATCAGAGAAGGTACCTTCAGAAATTAGTTTAACCACTGAAAGGTAGATAATGGAGAGAAACAACTTGTATAAAAATGGAATATCATAGTTTGATGGATAGAAGTATGTATTTTGGAGCATAAGGATGAAGACATATATACAGGCACAGGAATTTTAAATTTGGCAATCAATTGTAGATGGATACACAGCACCAGTAGTTCTGTCAACAAATGACAAAGAAGTGAAACTCTGTCAGAATAATTCCAAAGCCACAACTGCACTTTTGAATGGTCTTGGTGAAACGATATTCACCAAAGTTGCACATTGTAAATATGATAAAGAGATTTGGGACAAACTTCAAAATATTTATGAAGGAGAGTCAAAAGTCAAAGCAACAAAGCTTCAAACTTACAGAGGCCAGTTCTAACAACTAAAGATGAAGGAATATGAGAATATTGCATCTTCTTACGAGTCGATGAAACAGTAAAGGCAATCATGGGATTGGGAGATAAAATTCAAGAATCAATAATTGTTCAAAAGGTACTAAGATCTCTTCCTATGAGATTTAACCCTAAGATATCAGCACTAAAGAAAGAGAAAATCTAAAATCAATAAGCATGGATGAACTACATGGAATCTTCACAGAATATGAAATGAGAACTGAACATGAAAATCCAGATGTAAAATAAGTTGCCTTCAAAGCATCCAAAAGATCAAAGCAAAGGGAAAGAAACAAGAAAAATAACATAGCAACAATAGTGACTTCTCAAAAGATGATGAAGAAGTGGCCAACTTTGTCAAAATACTAAACAAGGGAACTGATGCCAGGTATAGAGGTAAGCTTCCTTTAATTTGTTTTAATTGTGATGGTATTGGTCATTTTTCTAACAAATTTCCTCATAAGAAAAAGAAAAATGATGAACGTTACTCAAAAAACAAACAAACTTATAAAGGCAAAAGAACCACAAAGAAAGTTTTCAAGAAAATCTTATGCAAATGAAGATGAAGTCAGTGACAGTGAGACATAAAGAGTTCTATTCATGGAAGTAGAAGACTCTGATAAAGAAGACTCTGAAGAAGAATATGAAGAAACTGAAGAAGAATATGAAGAATTCGAAGAAGAAATTGAAGAGGCAGAATCTGAATACCAAGAGGAATTGTTGAGTGCCATAAAAGTTATCAGAAGAGAAAAGAGAAAAACAAGAAGCTACAAGTAGAACTAGACAAGAAAGAAGACACTAAAAATTTAGAACAAATGACCACAAATTTTAAGGTTCTTCTTCAAGAAGATAAAATAATTGAAGAAGCACTCAAATAATAGCTAGAAGAAAGAGACAAGATCATTGAAAATTTGGAAGCAGAGATTGTCACATTAAGAAAGGATATTCAAAAGAAAAATATGCATAACAACTCAAAAGTTTTGAATGACATTAGCAGTAGTCAAAGGCCTAATCATGACAAGTCCAGACTTGGATACAATCAGAAAGAAAAGGGATCAGGCTCCAAAACACCAAAACAAGAAACATATCCAAAAAGATATGAAAAAACAATCAAAGGGGATAGGAAGGTCTACAGAGAAAATTACAGGGACACTCCTCCACCGAGAAGATTCATATTTCACAATCAATGACTGACAGAAACATATATGTCTTAGGAATAAGAAATATTCATAAGAGAACCTCCTTTTAGAAGATCTTCAACTCCTAGGTATCAAACTATCTTTTTTTTTTTATGTTATGCATGTAATAATTTTGGACATAAAGATGTGAATTGCATAGCTAACAAAAGGAACATAAACAACTTTGAAAGTCATGAACAAAAGGGTTATCCAAGAAGGCCTAGTGAAACACATAGAACAAGTTACAATAGGTTTGAATCATTAAGCACTGAAGTGGAATGCTACAAGTGTAACAAATTTGGACACATGGCCAAAGATTGCAGAATGAAAATCCCTCCTAGAGAACCACAATAAAACAACAATAATCACAGACAGGAGCCTCAGAAAAAGACATGGATAAGAAAGAAGGATCAATACAACAATGAAAAATGCACACTTTCTCTACAATCTAAGCAGAAGAAACATGGTTGGTATGTTGATAGTGGTTGTTCAAAACACAGGACATGTGATAGAGACAATTTTCTTACATTAATAAAGGAAAGAGATGGATCAGTCTCCTTCAGAAATGATGATTCTGCTAAAATCATTGGAAAAGGCACAATCAGAATTGGGAACAAGAATACAAAAGAAGAAAATGTTATACTAGTAGAAGATATGAAACATAAGCTTCTAAGTGTGATTCGAATGTGTGACCAAGGCCATAAAGTTACTTTCCATTCACAGAAGTGCGAGATAAGAAAAGAAGGTTCAGGAAAATTGATTTCTACAATTGCAAGAACTTCGAGCAACATATATGTGTTAAGTGAAATTGGAAATGAAAAGTGTTGCCTAGGAAAGGAATATGAAAGTTGGATATGTAACAGAAGAATGGGTCACATAAGTTTTGATAACCTTGTAAAATTCAACAAAAGAGAAGCAGTCAGAGAAATGCCCCAGATCACGAAACCAACCAACACTTTATGCAAGCATTGTCAACAAGGAAAGAAAACAAAGACCAGGTTCAAATAAAATGAATATTCAACAACAAGACCAATGGAAATTATGCATACTAATCTAGATGGACCAACTACAACAAAGGGTTTAAAGGTGAGAAATACTTTATGTTATTAGTTGATGATTATACAAGAATGATTGGAGTTTTCTTTCTCAAGAATAAGTTAGAAGATTTTGAAAACTTCAAGATCTACAAGGAAATGCTTGAAAATGAAATGGATTAAAAAATCAAATGCTTGAGATCTGATAATGAAGGAGAGTTCACTTCAAAGGAATTTATGGACTACTGCAACAGTCATGGAATAAAAATACAATTCTCCATTGCTAAGACACCTCAATAGAATGGAGTTGTTGAAAGAAAGAACATGACAATACAAGAAATGGATTGAACAATGCTAATGGATTCCAAATTGATAGGTATTTTTTGGACACAGGAAGTGCATACAAGAGTTCACATTCAAAACAAAGTAATGCTCAGAAACAACACTGAAAAAACTCCCTACGAGATATGGAAAGGAAGACCAGTAAATGTGAAGCACTTTAGAGTTTTTGGAAGCAAATGCTACATCAAAAGAGAAGATGGCAGAATGGGAAAGTTTGAATCTCGTGTGGACAAAGGAGTACTTGTTGGTTGCTCAAGTACAAGGAAAGAATACAAGTGTTACAACCTGAGATTGAACAAACTTGTGGAAAGCATCAACGTAACAATTGATGAAACAGGTAGACAAGAATTAAAGGAAGAAGAAAATGAATCAATGGAACATCTTTACGAAGAAGAAAAATAAGATGAAAAAGAAGTAGAAGGGGAAGATGAAGAGGATCCGACAGAAGCATAAGAGAAATTTCAACAAGTGCCACCAAAGACACCTAGCAGACGAGTACAGAATAATCATCCTTCAGATCAAATTATTGGAAACAAAGATGCATGAGGTGAGACTAGAAGAATATTCCGTTCACCAAAACAAATGCACCTAGAACTCTCATCTATGATTGAACCAACATATTTTGAAGAGGTTGACAAGGATGAATTTTGGAATAAGGCCATGGATGAAGAATTGGATCAAATAGAGAAAAATGACACTTGGAAATTGGTTCCATGACCAAAGGATAAGAATGTGATCGACACAAAGTGGGTATACATGAATAAATTGAATGAATATGGACATGTTACAAGGAACAAACCTAAATTGGTATATAAATGATATGCACAGGTTGAAGAAATAGACTTTGAAGAGACATTTGCCCCAATTTCCAGAATGGAAGCAATCCGATTGCTTTTAGCTTATGCATGCTCCAACAATATTGCAGTGTATCAGATGGACGTAAAATCATCTTTTATGAATGGGGAACTTGAAGAAGAAGTCTACATTGAACAACCAGAAGGATTTCAGTTCTCAGAGAACATAAATTATGTGTGTAAATTAAAGAAGGCCTTTAATGGTCTAAAACAGGCTCCTAGAGAATGGTACTCTAGACTAGATAAATATCTACAATAGGAAGGGTTGAAAAAAGGAAGTGCAGACAACAACCTCTACATCAAGGTAGGTCAAGATAGTATTTTATTAATTGAAGTTTATGTTGATGATATTATTTTTAGTAGTGATGATGGCAGGTTAAGCCAGAAATTTGGAAAGGATATGTAGAATGAATTTGAAATGTCATTACTTGGAGAATTATCCTTCTTTCAGGGACTTCATATACATAAAAGAAACCAAGGAATTTTTATTTCTCAAACCAAGTATATCAGAGAAATTCTAAAGAGCTTTGGAATGGAAGATTGCAAAATAGTTATCACTCCCATGCAAACCAGTTGCAAGTTGAACAAATATGATGATTCAAACTCTACATATCAGAGGAAATACATGTCAATGATTGGTAGCCTACTATATGTGATAGCATCCAGATCAGATGTAATGCAGGCAGTTGGACAGGTGGCACGATTTCAAGCAGCACCAAAGGAATCACATGTATTACCAGTGAAGAGTATTTTCAGATATCTCAAAGAAACATAAGAGTTTGGATTATGGTATCCAAAAGGAAAGGATCTATCACTTATTACCTACACAGATGCAGATTGGGAAGGGTGTATTGATGACTAATGAAGCACCAGTGGAGCATCGTTCTACTTGGGTGAGTGTTTAGTATCATGTCTATGCAAGAAACAATCATCAGTATATTTATATACAACCGAGGAAAAGTACATTGCAGCAACAACATGTTTTACATAGGTTCTTTGGATGAAACACACTTCGACAGATATACATGTTGAGTATGATGAGACCATTCCAATCTATTGTGATAATATAAGCGCCATCAGTATCTCAAAGAACCCTTTGATGCACTCCAAGAAAAATCACATTCCAATAAAGTATCACTTTATACGAGAACATGTTGCAAAAAAGAACATCATAGTGGAGTATGTTGGAACAAAAGAACAGGTGGAAAACATCTTTACAAAACCACTTCCACGGGAAGCATTTGAGTATATTTTACAGATACTCGGAGTTATTTATACTCCAAAATGAATGCTTTTCAATGCTTATATTATATGTCTTATATGTACACGAGGAAGCACCATAAAGAGGACAGTTCAGTTAGGGGGAGCAGCCCCGGATGGAAAAATACATTTTTCGGTGACGATAAAGGGGGAGAGATTTATCAGATGTAGAGGATAGAGGCATGGTTCCAGGGGGAGAATGAGTGATATAAATTCAGTATTGCATGACATGATTTCAGTATTTCATCATAGTGTTTCCATCAATACCAAAGGGGGAGATTGTTGATTAAGGTTGGTTGTTATTTATGTCAACCCTTGAAGAAAGTCTGGTAGAACAAAGGTTTGGGTAATGAACCCAAGTTTGTTTGATGTCTAATGGTATGAGATTTAATATATTTGACGGTAAGACTATTCTATATGGGTAGTACATGTCATGCCATTTTCGGTGGTATGTGGAACGTCACATAACTCCTCACGGTTAGAGAGCTATGGCCATGTGAAGTTGGAGAACCCTCATGAGTCATCTAGAAGCCCCAAAAGGTCAAAGTAGTAAAAGTGGTTTAGGAGATTTTTAGAAGGTAAATAATAAAGTTAAGTGATGAGTGTACTATAATTCAAAGTGAATACAAAATAAATTATTTAAATAATAAAGTTAATTTAGAAATTAATAAGTTGACAAGTGGTTAGAAGTGGGTTAGCCATAAAATAAGGAAAGTGGTTTAAGATGGTTAGAAGGTAGCCCCTTGAGGTAAAGTGAAGTGATGAGTGTACTATAAGTCAAAGTGGATACAAAAAATATTATTTAAATAATAAATTTAATGGATAAATTACTAATTGGACAAGTGGTTAGAAGTTGGTTAACCCTAAAATAAGGAAAGTGGGTTAAGATGGTTAAAAGGTAACCCCTTGAGGAAGCTACATGAAAGTATAAATAAGAGGCAAGGCTCTCTAATTTTAAAAACACTTGAGAATATTGAATATCTATAGGTGACTAAGGTAACCAAAGGATATCTAAGACAAATTTCAGAGAGAAGGTGAAGTAAAGAAGGCCGAAATTCAAGGGAGGATAAATTCTTTTGATAATGCTTTCTAAGGTATGTTATTTACAGGTCATCTCACCATTTTCACAATAAATTTTTTTCTAGAATGATTCAGAGAATGAAATTGAGATTTCATTGAGAAAACATATCCAAGTAGTTGTGGTACAAATTTCATCTTGCGGATCGTTGTATTTTTTGAGTTACACTCTGTGGAAAATAGGGTTTGTGGCTAGTTCAAAAACTAGTCTGAAACAGGTGTTTCGGGTAAAAACGTCATAACTTATTCATAACAAATCCAAATTAAGTAACACAAAATGTGTTGGTTAGAGTACATTCTATAGTATCATTTGTAAATTTTCAGATCCATACAACATATATTATGTGCGGGGCACGCTCTACAAGTTCGCTCGCTAGAATAAGCCAGAATTCAACAAGGTATGCCATTTTTTCTATAACTCCTTTTCTCAGAGGTTCCAAGCAGTGAAACTTGGAGGGATTGCATAAAACACATTGAATAACATTGTGTACTTTTTTCATATCTTTATTCATTACAAGTACATAGTTATGATTATTTCAAGTTAGGGTTGTTGACTATTCCGAAACTAGTCATGTGAGACTAAAGAAAAGTTTGATGAAAATGATATTCTCTTGTTGTTAAAGTTAAGGAAGGTTTGTAGGTATGTGATCATATACACCAGGTATATTAAAAAGTTACAAATCAGATTTGGATGATGAAATTGATGAGGAATTTTGGTTGAGGTACATGTTGGGTACATGGTTGAGACAAGTAGTTGATGAGTTGGCACATACATGAGGTGTATAGTTGATGATGTTGGTGCATAATTATGATTCATATTTTATGAATAATTGATACATGATTGGTACATACTTGGTACATGGTCGGATGCACTTGTTTTTGGACAGGTTGTTGTGACAGGTTATTCGTACAGGTTTGGTGCATGGTTGATGCACTTATTCATGATACAGGTTGAGGTACATGTTGGTGCATGGTTGATTCACTTGTTTATGGTACATGTTAATTACAAGTTGTTTGGTACAGGTTGATTACAGGTTGATGTACAAGTTGATGCATGGTTCAGGTTATTGGTATAGGTTGTTTGGTGCAGGTTGATTGGTACATGTTTACAACAGTATATCTCTCAATGATAGTGTGACAGTGGTTCCATCATTCTACTTACACGTCAAGGTGATTGGATGGGGAAAGGATAGGTGGTTGTAGCCACCTTCTAGTTGTAGCCAGAGAACATAGGGGGTGGTAGCCTCTGTCTCGTTGTAGCTAGAGAATTGGGGAGTTGGAGCTTCCCTCGAGTTGTAGCGTGAGAAACTAGGGGGTTGGAGCCTCCTTCCATTTGCAGTTGGAAAACAAAGGAAGTTGGTGCTTCGAATGAATACAATTATTCAAGACATATAAGAAAAAACATTCTTTGGTTTTCTTCTTCTTTGGTTTTCCATGTAAAACATTGGTGTATTGTGTATGTGTATGATTTTTCATTTGTTCATTGCTTATTTACTCTGCAGTTATTGGATGATAATGCTACATTGATATAACACTTGGATTATATGGTTAAAAATGATAAAATTGTTCTATTATTGATTCACCCCCCCTCTCAGTAATCCAATAGTTGGACAGGAAAAGAGCAGGTGGTTGTAGCCGGAGAACATAGGGGGTTGTATCCTCCTTCTAGTTGTATCCAGAGAATTACAGAGTTGGAGCTTCTTTCAGGTTGTAGCCTAAGAAACTAGGGGGTTGGAGCCTTCTTCCAGTTGCAGCTGGAAAACAAAGGAGTTGGTGCTTCCAATGAATGTATTTCTTCAAGACATATAAGAAAAAGCATTTTGTGGTTTTCTCCCGCTTTGGGTTTCCACTTAAAAACATTGGTGTACTGTGTATGTGTATGATTTTTAATTCGTTCATTGTTTATTTACTCTCCAAATATTGGATGATAATGCTACATTGATATACCACTTTCATTATATGGTTAAAACGGATTAGATTTCTCTATTACTGATTCGCTCCCCCTCTCAGTAATCCAAAATATATCAATACTAAAATAATACCATTATCTTGAATATCCCTATTTATCGAAGTACTCAGAAATACTTGATCTAATTTTCCAACTATCTAGTTAATATGCACCTTGAACTATTGTTCTTTTGCACATCCCATTGTGCCTTCACAACACTATGCAACAACCATAATGAAGTATATAGTGTCCTCATTAGTCATTTTCTCATTTTTCATGCTCCTATACCAGACCTAAAAGTATTTCCCTAAATGGAAGACACTTAGGGGATCATTCACATTGACATTTACACTATCCAATCAAGCCTAGAGGATTTATTTGCTCACTTTATGAAACAACCAGAAACATATTTTGAAGAAATAATTCTTATGTTATATTATCCTATACAACACCTTTCCAACAACTATAATTATTCTCAATTATGATTTTGATCTAAAATTTATATCTCTTAGAATTTACCATTTTTTCCCATATTCTACACATTTCCCATTGGTGAAATCAAGGTCAAAGACCTACTTCATCCACTTGGTGGAAGAAAATATAGGGTGAAACAAGAATTTTTTTGTATTGGTGTTAATAGTACTTCTTATTGAATGCTCAAAAACCTTAATCTTGGTGATCTAATGCTCTAGTCATTTTTTTCATCCATCTAGAATTGTCAACTTTGCTCCTTTTTCACTCTTTGGACTTTAGAAATTTTGGCAAAAAATGTTATCTTTCAAAATGGAGAAAAAATGGAAAAAATTTTCTAGGAATTTTTTTTCCAAGTTATTAAGGAGATCAAATGATAAGTAATTTTTTTTTCATTTTGGGAATATTAGGTTACTTTTTCTCCACTTACAAACAAAAGCTATTCTTGAATAATGGATTTTGGCCTATTTTCCATCTTCACTCCAAGCCCCTTGGATTTTAGCTAAATCCTCTATTGGGTTTCATCGTGCTAGCTCCTACTCCACACTATCCAAATTTCATACTCAATTGACCTCCTATCATTGAGTACCCTCTTATTATTTGAAAAATACTAATTTCCATTTTCCAAAATTATAAAGATGAATCTACAAAACATCCTCACTAAACATTTTATAGCCATTTTCACTATTGACTTACACCTTAAATTTCATTTTGATCAGAGTTCATATGCTCCTGCTATTGCCAAATCAAATATTTTTCTTTTAACAAATATTTTCTTCTACTGATGCGACATCTTGTTGATGTGGCATGGCATGTGGATATGATGATGTGGCAATAGTTTCCACCTGAATCCTAAAGGTCAAAACTAGGTATTTCCATGTCATCCTATTTAACCCTTTTTCTATCATTGTGGCATATTTTAATTCTCTATACACCTTTCTACACACAAACACACACACTGTATACCTTTATTATATTTATTATATTTATAACATGTGGCCCATATGATTTTATATTAGTGAACCTAACATGTGGCCCATATGATTTTATATTAGTGAACGTAACATGTGGTGCATAAATATCTTTTGATATGACTAGGGGATCCCATCTATGTCCTTTAGTGCACATGTTCCTATGATGATGGTCCCACCTGGACACTTGAAAATCATTTACCAATTGCATAGGCAGAACTTGTAGGTATCTAATGAGACCCTCCCCCTTTGCAATTTAAAATTGACTACCCAGGTTTCATGTCCCTATCAATTGTGAAGGTTGAAGCGTGGTTTCCAATACCACTTCATGCACCTCCACAAACCACTTTCCACTAATTGCAATGCCACACTTATTACATTATGGTGTCTACTTAGAAATGCAATGTCCATCCATTGATTGTATAGGTTGAAATTGCAATTTTTTAATGGGCACACCCTCCTCCACAATCCTAAACAACTTGGAAACATGGTGTTTCCATAGAAATTGTTGAGACCCAAATATAGTTTCCAATACCACCTTCATAGCCTCCACATACCACACATTGTCAATCCCAAAATCACTTGTATGTGCTTCTACCATGGTTTTTCCTTTTGGCATGGTTTCCACCTATAATGCCAACTCCACGTGGCATTGTCATGAATCCTCCATGTCAACCTATATGGTCCATTTCACATTCCACCATAACTTCAATTATATATGCATTTATATATATTTTTATTTCAAAAGGATGTTTGGATGTGATCTAGAATGGATCATTATATAAATCTTCATCTATTTTGGTACTTTATAGGTGGAAATTTTTAAATAATTGGCTTACAAGGCCCATTTTAGGGGTAGGTCCTAGTTTGGTGATTTGGGATCTAAAAAATCGAATAGCTAGTTTGAGACAACAAATGACACGTTTCGGGGTCAAAACTTTGCAATCTTAGCTTGCAATGCCTTGATGTTGTTCTACCCACCTAAATATTTTCAATGATGTGAAAATCACCTCAATCAGAGTTCCTATGTGGAAGTTATGCCTCCCTCAAGTTGACCTATTTCGTTGACCACCATGGTACTGAGTGGATGCCACATCATCCCCCATTACTCACACATGTGGGGATAGTCATATGTGGACTTTCAATAATATTTTTGAGGGTCCAAAACCCTAACACTAATTGAGGGTTGAAGCGTGAAAAAAATATAACCATAACCCTATATGAATGTTAGGCTACGTTAAATATTGGGATGCTAAGAAAGGATTGGGTTCCATTATTTTGGTATTGTTGTTGTTCCATAGTTGAGAAAAGAATCTAGGATTGGGATATGGAAGCATGAAAAGGAGGTAGAATATTTTTGTAGAAACCATTCAGGACACAATTTCCATGGAAACTCCACAGTGAGTTCCCCTTTATTTGTAATTGCATTTCACAACTGAGAAAAAGAGAGAAAAACATATGCCTCACCTTCTACATGGGATTTATCCTATATTTGATTTCCCAAGTCACATCTTATGTTCAATTATGTGGATGGTGTGTTCATTTTTTTTTTCTTTCATTTTTGTTTTAGCTATTTCCATAATTTTGAGCACTACACTAGTAATATTAAATTCTATATCTAATATAGTAAACTGCATAATAAAATATTTCATTATGTTGTAAGATCTATTGTGATGAATTGTTCTAGTAGGATATGCATGGTAGTTTATAGATTAGGTTACCATGAATTTCAAACATGGATCTTCAACCTCAATTTACTACATATTATTTTACTTCCCCCAATGGGATTCAACCTATGATTACTAGAAATTTTGACTCAATTAGCAACTAATTGAACTCTGTATTTGAACAAAATTAGGAATTTTCATCAATTACAAAATGTTCCCCCCATTGTTTTTTACATAAAGATGAAATCTGTAATTTAGCATTATAACCAAATCGCCTTCATGCAAATTAATATGTCCTATCAAAAAATCATTATGGATCATATACATATCCTTCATTATCATTTTACCAAATATATGGCCCACACTTACATTTTTTTGAGGGGGCAATTTTCACAAACTCTGTGTTCCAAAAATTCACCCTAATTTCCATGGAACCAAACACTACAAATTATAATTTACACAAATTATACCTCCATATACTCTAAAAAGAATCCAATTTTTGAATTTTGAGCCACCATTCTAACAATTGTTAGCTTCAAGAACTCTTACCCAAATATTCTCCATGGCCTATTTTATTAAACATTTGGCATGCAGACTATAACTTCTTCATGTACAAACTAATCTCTTTCTCATATATCCCCAATTATATAACCAGTGGTTATGCTACCATATTTTAGCATATTGAATTCCCTCTCTAAGCAATTGAGGCTATGGGGTACTCCAAAATAAACCACAAAATTTCTCTAGTACCTTGTGCTATTGTACCCATTTTCCTAATCAAGTTCAAATTGACATTAATACATAGAATTATAAGCAGTGATACTACAATAATAGAAAGAAAATTTCCCATAACAATGATCCAAATTTTAGGGGTATATAGTCTAAATTCGGATGCAAAACTCATAAAACTATAAAGCTAATAGATTTCCCATGTGGATCAAAGAGATGCCCACATCCTCATTAATTAATTGGGCTAACAAGTTGCCCATATGGGTCAAAGAGAGTCCCACCTCTCCATTATTGTATTGGGTTTTATTTTCCACTACTTAGTTATTTGGGTAGTTAGATCTATTATTATAATAATAGAGACTCATTTAATGAGATATTTTGTACTTTGTCCAATGGACCATTTTGTAATTCTATATAAAGGCCTAGCAAGCCTTCTCATAATATCAAGTTACTCATTTTGGATTCTCTCATATTTTATGTTGTTCATTGTGAGATTAATTAGCTCTAGGTGATTTACTAGTAATTAGTTTTAGAGGTGAGACTCCTCTTTGAGCCTCACCTCCCGAGTACTTCATTTACATGTTTTTTTCCATGCTTATTTTTATGCAAGATTGACACGTCTCATCTCCTTCTCTCTCAGCATTCAAGCCATCCAAATCTCAACCGCCGAGATCCGAATCAGTGGTATTAGAGCGGGCATGCACTCCATAGAAACAAAAGTTTGAAGCATGTTGTGAGTTCAAACATTTGCAACAATCACCAACCTCCTTTTGGTACTATCAGAATCCATTTTTTAGTCCATACACTATAAGAATCAAAGTTGGTCCACAGGCACTACAAAGATTTTTTTACCCTCGAATCTCCGTTCACCATTACAAGGAGAACCATATATGGATTCACTACATCCATACATGGATTCACTACATCTATACATGGATCCACTACATCTGTTGGTCTGCAACATTTTCAATAAATTTTCAAGGTGTCCATACTGCCCACGGAGGTTCCACAACCTCTACAACAACCCATGCTTCTTTACAAACCCTTGGCATCCTTTGTGTCCCTCTACACTCAACCAAATTCAAAGAGTTTCTATGAGCTATACACAAAATTTCAGAGGCTCTACCATAGCTCAATTTAAATATATCTTCAATATCTCAAACGGGTATTTCGCGGAATCTCATTTGGCTTCCTAGTTTTAGAGATATCATGGATTGAATCTTAACATGTATTTCACCCAAGGAAGTTGGGTGTACCACCATATTCAATGGTATC
>JASDQU010099911.1:407626-433655 GCA_032191745.1 Picea mariana | reverse complement strand
TCTCATGAAACTAAAGAAGTATTTCCACATATTTCTGAAAATATATCTTCAATATATCAAATGGGTATTTCACAGAATCTCATTTGGATTTATAGTTTGAGAGATATCATCGATTGAATATTAACATGTATTTGACCCAAGGAGGTCGCACCCACCACCATCTTTCACGGTATTTTTCTCCCTGCTCAGGAAACTACAAAAGTATTTACACATATGGATGTAAATATCTCTTCAATATATCAAATGGTTATTTCATGGAATCTCATTTGGTTTCTTGGTTTGAGAGATATCATCGATTAAATCTTGGCATGTATTTGACCCAAGGAGGCTGCACGTACCACCATATTCAATGGTATTTTTCTCCCTACTTGAGAAACTACAGAAGAATTTACACATATGGATGGAAATATATCTTCAATATCTCAAATGGGTATTTCACAAACTTTCATTTTGTTGTCTGGTTTATGAGATATATTTATTTGCAGAAGCACATGTCTATAACCAGTGTGGCTGCACACCCTTCAACTTCGGCCTAGTTTTTATCACTCCATGGGCCACCTCAGAACAAGTTCGATATAACGATGGAAATACCTCTTCAGTAGCTCAAATGGGTCTTAGATGGAATTGGATTTAATCACTTGTAGCATAAGTTATGAATAAATTTGTAGAAGGAGATTCAAAGCCTCCTAAGTCATGACTTTTCCATTTTTATTAATGTAAACAGTTATGGGTCAACCACACAAAAATATTCCCTTCATTGAGAATTAAAACATTTTACTCATGGGTCTCTTTGTAGAATAGGTGAAATGATGGGGACCATCATTTTCTAAGAGGGGAGGAATGATCTGAATTTTAGGGGGTATATGGTCTAAATTTGGATACAAAAGTCATAAAGATATAAATCTAATAGATTTCCCATGTGGATCAAGGAGATGCCCACATCCTCGTTAATTAATTGGGATAACAGGTTTCCCATATGGGTCAAAGAGAGTCCCACCTCTCCATTATTGTATTGGGTTTTAGTTTCCACTACTTAGTTAGCTGGGTAGTTAGATCTATTATTATAATAATAGAGACTCATTTAATGAGTTCTTTACATTATTGTATCGAGTTTTATATCCACTACTTAGTTAGCTAGGTAGTTAGATATGTTATACTGATAAAGACTCATTTAATGAGGTATTTTTTAATTTGTCCAATGAACCATTTTTTAATGCTATATAAAGGCATATCAAGCCTTCTCATAATATCAAGTTACTCATTTTGGATTATCTCATATTTTCTATTGTTCATTGTGAGATTAATTAGCTATGAGTTATTTACTAGTAATTAGTTTTAGAGGTGAGGCTCATATTTGATCCTCATCTCACGAGTACTTCATTTACATGTTTTTTTCCATGCTTCTTTTCATGAAATATTGACACGTGTAAGATCCTCCTCTCTCGGCATTCAAGCCATCCATATCTCATCCCTCGAGATCTGGATCAAACAATATCCTTCAATACCCATGTACAAATTCAACCATTTTACAACATAAATAGTTATATCTTATTAAACATGGAATAATAACAATTGATACATGAGAATTTATGGTAGCATACATGTAATGTTGTTTCCCCATAAAAACAATTAAATATCATACATAAGTCTGACCTCTTCTAAGATACTTAAAATTTCCATTACATTGATTGTATATTACTAAATATTAACTTTCAAAATAGAGGCATACTTATGCCATATGCATTACAAATATGGTTGTAATAACCTTTACAATCCACATATAAATAACTACCACAAAACCTAGACTTGCATTTCTAGGCCTTTGTTGATTTATTGAGTTGTATATTCCCCAATAAAACACATAATTATCATTTACAACAATAACTAAAAGAATTAAACTTCAACAAATAATAATCAAGACTATATTACTTATATGTTATGAGAGTGCACTTGGGGAAATATATCTAGGGGAGAATATTTCCTCCCAACCATAAGAACCATCTAGTGTGGGTGCCACCCCCATGCTAGGCAATGAAACAACAGGGGAAAATTTGTTGCCTATGAATCTAGTTTTCTTCACTCAACCCAATTCCTAAACATTTGAGGAAATTATTTTAAATTCTTTGACTTATTTTTATTACATCCATCCCACTCACTAGTCTATTTCCCCCCTCAACCTACATGTAACTCTATGTGACTAATTTCAGATATGAAAATTTATTCATAGTGATTTAACTATCACTGAACAACTTTACACTGAAATTATTGACTGAAAAACATATACAGCGGAAACAACAAGATCAAAGATCAATCATCAATACCAAAGAGACAAAATATTTATGTTCTATAAGTTTATCCAATTCTCCAAATCGAATGACCAAAACCAGTCCTCTCAAAGTCACCAAGAATGAGGACAGAACTAGACCTCTCAAAATCATCAAATATGAGGGCAAACTTGTCCTCTAATATACAAACAAGAAAACCAAACCTCAACAATATCTAAAAATATCCTCTTCCCAATAATATGCTATAGATCACCTGTATAGCTTGCTGACATCGCCTGTCATCCTATATGGATCTGTACCTTCCCATAAAACCAAATACGTGATCCACCAACTGGAAACCCACAAACATACGCGGTTTTATCTCCTGCAAACCACTTATACCATATATGTGATTCGTCCTTCTACAACCCATGTATATACATGTTTCACCCATTTGCAAACCGCGTATGAGTACAAAAAACTGATGTGGTTGTCTTTTTACACTTCACTCTCTGCCACCTTCTTTCTCCTATGCCATATTCACCACCTTGCACACTTTCCTAGATGAGATCACAAATCTTCCTAGACATAAGTGCAGACTCACTTATATCAACTTCATTCTTCCTCAATGATGATCTAATGTCACAATGACATCTATCCTTTATATAGGAGTCCAATGAGTGAGTTTAGGAGCCCTTCTTAAACTCAAAAACTAATTAGAATATTTTAATCCTCTTTGTGGGTGTAGCACCCCCACACAAACCCACAAATCCCATCAACTTTCCCATGAGACCCTAGCCTCATTTCTAGGCCAATTTCACCGAAACAAAAGTCGAAACTGGTGTCAACGAAAATTCCCACATGCTTGGCACCTTGACCTCTAGTGAGAATACCTCTCGAAGCTACAAAAATAAACACTCCCTCTTAGAAAGGGAGGTATCCCATCCTCCAACATTTGGATGCACCACTATCACACATAGTAGATACATCTCTAGATCTACCACCTCATCTTTACTCCAATAGTCCAAACTGGCTACTCCCTTTGTCATTGTATAAATACATGTTAAAACAAGTGTATCCTCCATGGGGGTCTCATGTTCCCTAGAGGCATTCTACCTCTAAAGATCCTATCTGGCCTCCTCAACCCATGACACCTTTCTGTCAGTCCTGGAAGATGTCTCTCTCCCAACAGAACCTGAGGGGGAAATCCCTCTGGATGACCATATCTCCCTCTAATCCAACCGAATCTCCTTGAGATCAAGATCACATCCCCTGAGGCCATCTACTTCCTATCCAATGTCCTATGCATAGTATTGGGAGGCTACTCCTCCCTCTTGAATCTTGAGGAATGACTCCCTATGAACTCTGGCTCCCTCTAAGTTAGTACCACTAGTGGGGTCACCTGCCTCACCACTCATGGAGCCACCTGCTCCTCCTCATCTATCTCTATGCTCCTACTGGTCACAACACTCATGGGCTGGCCCATCATCTTATATAGGTTTCCCTCCCTAATTCCAAGAACCAATATTGATTTGAAGCTATATCATTTGGTCACAAGCAATACCTACCCATCTCGAAACAATGCATGATATCCCTTCCTCTTAATATATGAGATCGAGAGGACACTCCCCCTGAGTTCTAGCACCCAAAACACATTAGACACCCTCGATATCTCTCTTGACTCCAATCAAAATGATATAGTACCATATCCTTATATGGAATGCTTGGCTCCCATACCAAGCTCCATGCATAAGTCTGATCCAGTCTCTATGAGAGTATCAAATAACTCTCTAGCACTTGTCATATGGAAAGATGCTCTGATATCCACCAACCATCTCTCTATGCTGGATATAGTACCTGAAATGGTGGAGACCAAAACGATCTCCCTCTGGAACCTATTTACAACCTCGTCAACTTTTGATTTTGATGCTTGTTTCCTTCTTCCTCTTCCCTTCTAGTGTGGACACTGTGAAGCATAATTCCCAAAATCATGACACTCAAAACATCTAATCTTATTAATATCCTTCTTCTGTCTCAACTCTGGGGATGCTTCCCTCTTAGGAGAATCCCTTCTCCCTGATGGATCTATTTTGTCTAGAGAACCCCTTCAGCCCTTCCTAGTGTGGGCTGCAAAGGCCTGGTTCTCATTGTCAGCCAATTCTTTTGCTAGAATGCCATTACATTAAATTGTCAATTTGCGTTTGTTAACTTGCGAAGTGCCTTGCACAATATATGCAAAAATTGGTTCCTTTATGAATGCTTCAAACCTATTCTAATTATGCTAATTGTAAAAACAAATGAAAATTTAATTATTCAAACAAAATAACAAGTTTATCACTTTCTGATATTCAACCTATAGAATCCTCACCTGCAAGGACCATTACAAAATTTACCATTCTGGTTTTGTAATCCAACTATTAAGCTAAATGATTCCAATGAATGAATTATCACATTATATTAAAATTGAAACTAAAAACCATTTGAAAAAAAAAAGCACACAACTTGAAATGAAATCACACGACATAAATCAAAGCACACAACTGAAATAAGATGCACACAACTTAATTGAAATGAAAGAAAGAAAAGATTAACAACGAATCTCCTCACAAGGGGGCCCTCTAGGCTGGAACTGTTGAATGAAGCCTTTTGAACTTAAAATATCTAGAGAATAATCCTTAACACATCAAATGCTAAAATATCAGTTGATCAAGCCACAAACAAAGCCTTTATATTAGCAAAATCAGAAAACAGAGTTTATAAGATTTTGAAATTCGGATCCCTTTCACAGTCTTTCTTTGGGCATTTATATCAAATGAAAGACAACCTCTTAAGCTCAAATATATCCAAGATATTTATGACTCAACAATCTAGATCTGATTTGTGCTCAGAATGAGTGATCTCCTCCTTGATTTGATGAGCAATTCAAATTTCTTTTTCTGCTGGACATAACATGAAATATGAGAAAATATGGTTTAAAGAATCAAGAAAATCTCTTAGATCCTTCACATTTTGAGGAAATCATCCACGAGGAAGCTAAATGGGCTCGCTCTAGAAAATCCATTTGACCGATTTTTAAGATTCTTCTTCATCTACTCGAAATCTACCTCACAAAATCATTGCTTAGAAAATGACGGAAATTTGTACATGTTTGACTATAGCATTGATCACTTTGTTGTGATGATGTGGTTGATCCTAGGTTAACTCTGTTAGGTGGATAAGATGAAGGAAATATTTTGACAAATCCTCCAATTCTCATTTAAGATGAAGGAAATATTTTGACAGATCCTCCAATTCTCATTTTTTCTTATTCAAACCCACATCTATTCAAGCCCGTGACTTGGCTACAGAATTAGAATTGGGCTACAAAACAATTTCATTTTTGTAGTTAGTTTAAGAACATGTGTTTCCTCTTAAGAGATCACAGGTTCAAATCCAAAGGGGGGTAGGGTATGTATAGCTTCGTAGACTTTACCAATCAAATCGTTGGGTGGAGGGGGATCCCTTATCCCACAAACAAGGGGGTCTCATACACCAATTTGGTGTGCTGACTTGGCTGTGAACTTAAAAATATATTATTATTATTATTATAATTATAAATATTTTACACAAAAACTCATAAAAACATAGAAAAATAGACATTTACCTTGTGTTTTATCCTTTATAGCTCAGATCACAATTGCATATCAAAATGGTGGTTCTTGGAGTGTAAGATGATGAATATGGCGGGATTTTATGGATATGAGAAGTAAATTGAGCGACAAAAACTATGAAAAAAAGAGTTATTATGAGGGCTCAACATTCCCCCATGTTGAAGCTTTTGCATGTCCTCATGCAAAGACAAAATTGAAAAATTTATTCCTTAGTACTCCAAAATTTCATTGTTCCCACCTTCTGTTTCTTCTTTGAGACTGGTTGTTCAAGTTTCTTCTCTACAGTTAGATCCCTGATTTATTCTTGAAGTTTCTTGTTCTTTTATTTGAGTTTTGCATACTTCTTGTTCCTTTTCTCCAATTTCCTATTCAATTTATGATTTTGAGCTTATAAAGACTGATTTTCCTCCTTAATATGTGCTCCAAAACTTCCATTTGCTTAATTTCCTCTTTTAATTTTTCTACTATATATCTTTCTCTTCATTAAAGGATAATGGATTATGAATAAAGGATAGTACCAGATCAGGGCTTGTTTCATGTTCCTATTGAGTTGATTTTTCAAGGAATTCAAGATGTTCATACAATGTTTGTTGATATGCATCAATCTCTGGACTCCCAATTTTCGGCTTTGAAATTATAGGCAATGATAACATAGTGAATTTTGGAGAAGTTACTTTTCTCTATAGCCTTTGAATTTACTCTTCTATCACAAAATGCAGGATCAATATGGATGGAAAATGATACAAGGAATGGATTCAGGAATTGGAGCATAAGACGAAAGATATGGAATTGATTGTGGAAAGTACAAAATCAACCAAAAAAATGCAAAATCGATTATGCTAAATTCAAATTTGATCATGCCGAATTCAGTGCGTCAATTCAAACTATGGTTATAATGAATGGCAAATATTTTAGGATATTTGGCAAATCCATGTAATCATGAGGTATTATGGGTATGGAAATTTTTGGTTTTGAATATGGATTTTTCCATAATTGAGCTTGGGATTAAACCAGAGGTTATGTCTATACGTCCTAAATTCCATAAGTCTAAATGTAAAAACAATCTAATTTTTTTTTACCTCTGATTTACCTTGTAGCTTTTAAATATCTTTGAACAAAAATGGATGTAGACTTCTGATGTAGATTTCCAAATGATTGAAGACAAATTTTGATTCTGCTGTTGATGAAGGATCAAACATGGTTGATGAAGAAACATTTGTTGTTGAAGATGAATTTCATGACAATTTTGCATGAAATTCATAATATATGGTTCCAATCCTTTGAGTTTCTGTTGCTATCTCAAAGTTTTTGAGTTGATCATTGCTATATACTTTGGAATTCTTCTGAAAAAGTGTTGCTGAAGTTTATGAGAAACTGCATATGTTGATAATGAAAATGCTAAAGAATTTGATGATGATACCAATGCTAATAAATATGCTAATGAAAATGATGAGGATGTGTTTTGAAAATGGTGCCTGTAATATCTAAGAAAAATGTCGATCAATTGTTAATGAAAACTGCCACATAAAATTTGATCTTTTATTCATGCTTGAAGACTTGTACGAATTCTGAAAATGTTGGAAATCTTGGATGAGAGGTGGATGACTGTATGTGCATGATTTGGAATCATCTCCAAATCAATATCTAGTCTTGGGATTCGTGCAACCATATAAAACTTCAAATCAGCTATAGAAAGTTAGTTGCAACTGTTAAAAAAAATTCTTGCAATTTTATTAAATCAAATTTAAAACATACTTGTGTCTTTTTATCGTGCAGTTTTTTGGAAAACCGCCCGCGTTTTACTCAATTTTTTATATTCTCCTCAAAACCCATTCTCATAATTTTTTAATTCATCTTCATCAAATTTTAAATAATGTGGAAAAATGGCCTATGCAAACTGTCACCTACATAAATTTTGTAGCAAGTCAAGCTACACAAACTTTGAAAAGCATTGAATCTGCCACATCCTCAAGAAATAAATTAGGAAAAGACAACATCTACTCCAAGAAACCATCAGAACATGATAATTCAACCACTTTTAATATGTGTATGCCTTATGAATTTCATATGAATTAAGGTGGGTAATGATGCATGTGAAAATGTATTGTGCATGATATTTAATCCTGCATATGTAATGATATCTTTCCTACTTACCTTTTTGCTTTTGAATTCCTCCTTTCCTTTCAGAACCCTTATTCTATATACATATTTTCCAATATACTTTTTTCTTCGATTTTTTTCTATTTATCAATTTTTCTTTGGCAATAAGGAGAAAACATTAAGGTATAGGTATACAATATAATGAGATCAGACTATAAGTGTATGGTTTCTCTTGTGTTTTAAGATGTGCTTCATTGTGAAAGGCAGAAAGACTTAGTAACTCAACATAATTTTTTATAGGAAGTAGTATACTTGAATGGGAAATTTTGTCAAGGTCGTGTTAGTTAATGATGATGGATGGGTAGTGAGATTAAGAAAGGGTATGAAATATGATGATGGAATCAATGGAGTATGAACAGGTAAGAAAGTATACTATGAAAGGAGTATCAAACTTCAAAGGCTTATGTGCATGAATTCCATGTAACATGACTACTTAGAGATAGATATCGCTTATCCAACTTTAACTCTTCCAGATGTCTTATGTCCTAAGAGACAAGCATTGAACTCTTGGTTGCATGATGAAGAGAAATATGTTGAAGATCAATTGTAAGGATGAGATAATTTTTTTGATTCATCTCCATTAATTTATAAATTGTGTTGAAAGCTCACTGCTCATTTCCACTTGGCATGTGGTTGACCGAAAAAAAACAAGTATGTCGAGGATTGTTTGAAGGAGATATGAATAGAGATAAATCCACCTGCATTTGGAACCATATAGGGACATTTATAACTCAATGCTCTCTCTCTCTCCCACACTGAGGATGATGCATGTCCTCATGCATTCTTCTAAGATATGATGTTTGATTACTTGTTACTGGAAGAATGAAGAGGTTGCTCATTGACTGTAGGAAATCTACCTAAAGATTTGGATTTTATTTTGAATCAAAAACTCTGCTACAGAGAAAGGTATAGCAACAAGAATGACATCCACGTTTTATTTAAAAAATGTGAAAAGGCCGCAATTGTTGATATCATTAAACCATATTAGTCTTCATCAAAAACCTGAATCTATAGTACAATTCTTACCATGTGAATGGATGTGCTAAAGCTGAGCATGGAAATAAATCATTGGATTGCCGACCATTAATGTATGTCGTTAACCAATGCAAGATCACTCACCATTGATGTCAATGAGTGTCAAGGTACCCTTAATGCATCCTGTCATGAATGAATGCATGTGTTGGCATCGAGTAACCTACAAGATTTGATAGTCAAGAGGCATTAATGCATCCACACTGCTATCAACGAGGAAACCCGCCATTGAGGCATACAAGTTCCAAGGAATTAAAAACATCTCTTGACCTTGATCCCAGATAGAGTGTTGAAGTCGATGAGACGATAAATACTGGAAGGAAGGCCTAAAGGGATCCCACATCATCCAATACGAACATAGAACAAAAATGTTTTGAAGAACCATAACACATGATTGAACCAACATGCATAACTTGTTGAGAAGTTTTACCTCTAGTTACTTGGTTTTCAAGCAAAACTCATGTCTGGTTGTGTCAGTAAACTGGTTTTAACCACTAGACTTATTTTTATCTTTATTATTTTGTTTATTTATTTATTCTTCTACTCTACCCTACTTTGCTTGAAAAATAAAATATCTTTCAAGTATAGTTATACTTCCAATGGAGCCATTTGCGTGATAGGATCTCAAGTAGACTCATATTTGATTTTAAAAAATGTACCTTTATAGATGCCATGATATGAGAAACCAACTGTTCTATTTGATTTGGTGCCAATAAATTCTTAAGAGTGAAGTGATTCTTTCGTTTGATGACTTCCTAGAACCATTCATGTAGTCAATGTACTCTTGGTTCTATATGTCCTCCTTTGTCACATCTTTAAGATATTCTAATATTTGTTGATTGGTCTCTTGAATCCATAGAGGATTTTAGGATAGGCACGCTAGAGATCCTTCAATATAAAGTTCTAATGAATTCTCTCCATCGAATGTGGTCCATGATTCTTTTATCTTCCCTTATTGTTGTTCATGGAATTCCTCTTCTTTTCTCACTTCTCGGAGTGCATATATATTCTTGATTGTTGTCAAGATTTGATCTTCCTGAGAGGAAAAGATCTCGGTTGCTGCTAAGATTTGAGAAAGTTCTTGGAGTAACATTCTCCTTTACTAACAGGTTCTTGAAAATTCTCTAGGCTCTCCTAACTAGTATAGATCTCTTGCTTAGAAATGGATTAGTGTATGGGTGTTCTTACAACACCCAAAAATAATTGAAATCAACTAAAATGAAAGCACTCTACTTTTTGAATAAAATCTACAAAAATGAAACACAATATGTCTTGATTACCTCATGCTACTAAGACCATGTTGTCACCAGGTTATCATTTAACATGAGCTATTATTTGCATGCATTATACCTATATGCATATGAAATGAGAAACTAATTTTTTTGGCACATCCCTGGAAACGACACCAAAAATGTCTATCAATTCTATTGCCAAAATTTCATTACATTAAGTTATCTATCCAGGTTGGTTAACTTGCGAAGTGCCTTGTACAATATATGTAGAAATGGGTTCCTTTATGAATGCTTCAAAACTATTATAATTATGCTAATTGTAAATACAAGTGAAAATTTAATTATTCAAACACAATAACAAGTTTATAACTTTCCAATCTTGAACCTATGAATCTTGACTTGCAAGGACCATTACAAAATTTACCATTCCAATTTTGTAATCCAGCTGTTGGGTTAAATGGTTCCAATGAATGACTTATCACTGTGTATTAAAATTGAAACTCAAAAGCATTTGTAAAAATAAAATAACACAACTTGAAATGAAAGCACACGACAAAAATCAAAGCACACCACTGAAATAAGATGCACATAACTTAATTGAAATGATAGAAAGAAAAGATGAACAACGAATCTCCTCACAAGGTGTTTCTCCAGGCTCAAGGATCATTGTTGAATGACGCCTTATGAACTTAAAATATCTAGATAAAAATCCTTAACACATCAAATTCTGAAATATCAATTGATCAATCCATGAACAAAGTCTTTATATTAACAAAATTAGAAAACAAAGTTTACAATATTTTGAAATTCGGATCCCTTTCACAATCTTGCTTTGGTAATTTATATAAAATGAAAAACAACCTATTAAGTTCAAATATCTCTTAGAGATTGATGACTCAACAAACTAGATCTGATTTGTGCTTAGAATGAATGTTCTCCTCCTTGATTTGATGAGCAGTTCGAATTTCTTTTCCTGCTAGCTGCAACACGAAATATAAGAAAATATGGTTTAAATAATCAAGAAAAGCTCTTAGATCCTTCACATTTTGAGGAAAATGTCTTCATTGAAGCTAAATGGGATCATTCTAGAAAAACCCATTTGGAATATTTTTAGTATTCTTCTTCATCTACTCGCAATCGACCCCGCAAAATAATTGCTTGGAAACTCAAAAAAATTTGTACATGTTTGACTATAGCATTGAACACTTTGTTGTGATGATGTGGATAATCCTCGGTTAAATCCGTTAAATGGATAAGTTGAAGGACATAATTTGACAACTCCTCTAATTCTCATTTTTACTTATTCAAGCCCGTATCTATTCAAACCTGTGACTTGGCTACGAAATTCGAATTGAGCTACAAAACAATTTCATTTTTGTAGCTAGTTTAATTAGAAAGCTTTTACATGAAAACTCATAAAAACATATAAATAAATACATTTACCTGGTGTTTTATCCTTTATAGCTAAGATCACAATTGCATATCAAAATGGTGGTTCTTGGATTGTAAGATAATGAATATGGCATGATTTTATGGATATGAGAGGTAAATTGAGTGACAAAAACTATGAAAAAAAGAGTTATTATGAGGGCACAACACTCATCACTACTACTCTTTACCACACCATCCATATCATCCCTAGATACCAACCAAGTCTTCTCCTAGATGCAATCTGTCCATAGTATGTCAAAGTATGGAAACTTGTCTCTTGCACAAATCCCATACAAAAATGGCTCTAAGGTCCTGAGAATACCTCTCAATGCTACATTCACCAACTTAGCATCATGCACTGTCTCACTAATAGTTGTGAGATGATCTCGGATCTGAGTAATCTTCATAAGATAATTGACAACTTTGTCTTCACTTGTCATCCTGACAATCTAAAGCTGATGCTTCAAGTGTAGCATCCTGCCAGTAGTATTGTTATGGTAAAGGCCCACCAAAGCATCATACATATCCTTGGTAGTTTCTTTCTCATCAATGTGAGGAATCAAGTGGTCCTTCACGAACTCTAGAAATACCCACTTGGTCTTCACTTCCCTCTTCTTGTGAAATTCCAAATCTACTGGATCAATTAGCCTAAGAACCACATCCTCAACATACTCCTTGAGATCATTCTCTTCCAAGAAAAGGAGAACTCTTTCCTTCCAAGCTCGGAAGTTGGTTTCCCCTTCCAACCTATCCTCAATATTCAATGTATTCACCATCTTGACTACTTGAAACAAGAACAATAACAAGCGCAACACTCTTCCAATGTTGTAGCCAACAATGTTTCTTAATATGATCCCCTTCTCTTCAAATCCCAAGCTCTAATACCATGTTAATTTTCACATGCAACTCTATGTGACTAATTTCAGATCTGAAAAATTGCTTCCTAGCGATCTAACTATCACTGAACAAATTCACACTAAAATTTTTGATTGAAAAACATATACAGTGGAAACAAAAAGATCATATATGAATCATCAATACACAAGAGACACAATATTTATGTTCTGTAACTTTATCCAATCCTCCAAATATGAGGACCAAAACCAATCCTCTCAAAGTCACCAAAACTGAGGATAGAACTAGTCCTCTCAAAATCACCAAATCTAAGGACAACCTTGTCCTCCAATATACAAACAAGAAAACAAAAACTCAACAATATCTGGAAATATCCTTTGCCCAAGAATCTATTGTAGATCACCTATATGGCCTGTTAACGTCACCTATCAACCTGTATGGACCTATACCTACCCAGAAAACTAGATACATGATTCACCAACTGGACACCCATAGACATACATGGTTTTCTCTCCAGCAAAACGTGTATGGCCTATATGAAATTCATCCTTCTGTAACGTACATATATATGTCCTTCTCCCATCTGCAAACCACATGAGTACAAAAAATTGTTATGGTCACCTCCGTACACTTCACTCTCTGCCACCTTCTTTATCCTAGGCCAGATTTTCCACCTTGCAGAATTTCCTAGCTAAGATCACCAATCCTCCTTGACACAAGTATAGACTCATTTATTCCAACTCCATTTTTCCACAATGATAATATAGTGTCACAATGACATCTCTCCTTTATATAGGAGTCCAATGAGTGAGTTTAGGAGCCCTTCCTAAACTCAAGAATTAATCATAAGATTTTAATCCTCTTTGTGGGTGTGGAACCCCCACGCATACCCACAAATCCTGTCAACTTTCCCATGAGTCCCTAGCCTCATTTCTAGTATGATTTTACTCAAACGAAAGTCAAAACTGTTGCCAATAAAAATTCCCTGCCTGACACCTTGGCCTCTAGTGAGAATACCTCCCGAAGCTACAAAAATCAACACTACATAGCACAAGGAATGCGATCCCCTTTATTATTAAAAAATGCCTTACATTATCCCACTCCCTCGAGTGCTCCAACATAGGCTAGCAAGGAAATATGTAATGTTGGGATCTAAGGAATATTAGTTGTAACTTATCCATTACCTGTAAACTCGACCATAGTTTATACATCTTACATGGCGGAAAATAATGGTGACAAAACTATGGAAACATAACCCAATCTTGGTCGAATATTTTCTTAGCAGACCATCACCATCATACAAACATACCCAACCATTGTTTAACCACAAGAGAATGAATAAATTATTTTTTCAAAAGGTCACCTTCCCAAAATCTTGCACGAGCGTTACATGCCCACCGATAAACTTGGGAAATAAAATACGTGAGAACCTAATATGAATGAATATGGGGTAATGACATTTGGCCTCCATCCTAAAATCATATTTTATTGAATCTCCCCTATTGAACCACTCATTGGTTCATTACCCCCATGGTTCTCCTAGGGAGATATAACCTCAAATGCACCTTTTATTATTATATTATTGTTATTTATTAATTTCAATTTAATAAAATGGGAATCCACTTACCGCATGCTTACACATTATTTCCATATGTTCATAGGGGTTATTACACCACAAGATGTGCAATGTGCACTCAAGCTGATTTTAAAGGATGTCCTCGGGAATGTCATGTTCCGACACAAATAGTGCATGTATGTTACAAAGATGACCTAGCAATAACATGAAAAAAATCTAAAATTTTACTAATGCTAACTGTGACAATTAAATTTAAACCTTATGATAACATCAAGCTAAATTAATTTTCTAAAATTACAAGGTAAATTCAACAATCAACTCGAATTTCAAAATTCTAAAATGACAAGTAATTTGAAGCTTGAACATTAACTAAACCAATATTTCCTATAGCACAATTACAAAATTTGAATCAAATGTAAGTTCTATATCAGTAAGGAAATGAAGTTCAACAATTAAACTAATTACAATTTCTACAATGACAATCAAAATCTATATTAATAAATTTGACATTTGGCTATATATAATTTCTATAACAAAATGAAATTCAAATGAATATCGACAAATTAGAATTTTTCATTACAGAAAGTGTATTTATTAATCAAAGGAATCATCATTAAATCACAGGGAAAGACGGAGGCCCTTGTTAACATAATTGTAACTATAGGTTAATTTAATAATGCATGCATTATTTGAACCCAAGTATGCAACATATCCTATTATTGCCATTTTATTATATACATATTTTTCCAATTAAATGTCATACACAATAGATATACATATATGCATGTGACCTTTATCTCATGAATCACCTATATGGTTTAATGTGTGCGCCCAAGGGATTAGGGAAATGAACTTTTTTTTTTTTTATAGAAAAACAAAAAACATGGAAACCCACATAACAAGGATTTACGCCAACACTTATATCCACCAATTTGAATCCACTTACCATTTACATAACACTTTTATATCCACCAATTTGAATCCACTTACCATTTACATAACACTTTTCATAACACAAGATAAAGATCGAGGGTTTCATAGCTTGTTCAATGAGGTAGCAAGGTAGCAAGGGTTTTGGTGATTGGCTAGTGTGGATTAAGACTTAGACAAGCAAGATGATGGAAGGTTGTCATGATTCAAAGCTTGGATTTGAGGCATGACCAACACTAGACTATTATAAAATAAGGATGGGGTGGCATGTTCAAATATATAGTGTAGGAGGTCAAGTGGTTGAGAGGGTAATAAGGATGGGGTGGCATGTTCAAATATATAGTGTAGGAGGTCAAGTGGTTGAGAGGGTTGAGGTTCGAGCTAGAATTAGAAGTAATGATTCATTGTTTTCTTGATCATAGTTTTATTATTGACTTTCATGTTGTAACAATTTTAGATGAATATATGTTTAGGGATTATTAAATAAAATTTATTAGATAATTAATTGTTCTAATATGGTTTTAATTAAATAATGATTAGTATTAATAATATTAATTGATTATTTATTTATTAATTAATTGTTTTAACTTTTGATTAATTAATTAATTAATTAATTATTACATATCATACTCAATGATATTGGTAATAATTTAAGGGGGTTTAATAATTTTAAATTGTTTAATTAAAATGCTTTGCGTATGCGGGAGAGGATAAGGTATTAAAGAAAGGGATAAGATATTAATGAAGGGGGGATAAGGCATTAATGAATGGGATAATAAATTAATAAGGGGGAGATAAGGAAATTAATGAGGGGGAGGAGAGTCGGTGAAGGAGGGATAAGGAAGGGAAGGAGTTTGACGGGAGGCATTCTACGAGAGTTGGGGATGGATTTTGGGAGCTGGGAGTATTGCAGAGAGAAATGAAAATTCATGAGTGGTATTGATACAGTGCACCGGAGTTGCTGGGGGTTTTGGGCACGGAGGGCCAGGATATCCATTGATATCCTGGGGCTAGGGAGCTACCTAGTTGGTAGGGAGGACAGTTTTGGGTAGTGTTTTGCAGAAGCGGGAAGGAAACAAGCGGCAGGCAAACGGAGGTTAATAACATCAGGTTCAGGTATTTACCAAGAATTATGCATTGTTTTTATATTAATTTGTTATTAAATTTTATTATTATTGATGAATTTAATTGCGAATGTGCTAATTGAAGTAACTCTTAAATTTTACTGCTCTGTCGTAAATTAAATGGTTGTTTATAAAATTTAGCTCTTACACATGTTATGAGGCTTAATGACCCATTGTTTTCTTGATTATAGTCTTACTAGTTACGAGGCTTGTCTTGGTTACTCTAGATTTTCCTATGCATAGAGATGGGATGGATATATCTACTCACCCTTGGGATTATGAACTTGGACTCACAAGAATTGAGAGGAAAGAGGTTAGAGGTCTTAGGGATTTTTGTTTTCTATAATGGCTAAGGTTCTACTAAATGTAAAGCCTATGGGTTATGGATTTGATGACGTGTGATAGAAAGGTTATACACATTTTTATTTTCTAAAAACAAACTCGATGGGTCACCACTGACTTGATCTATGTGATATATGCATGTATATTTTTTTGATAATGTTGAATTCAAACAAATGCATTCTTCCTATTTCCTTTGCAATAAATATTAAAAGTGGACTACACGTTCTCAAAGAAACAAACAATGTATGCATGTTGAATCAAATATTTGGACAAGATTAGTAAAATAAAAATGCACCTATATCTTTTATTTATATTTCTTTGAAAAGATTAGGGTTTTCTTTTTCTAGAAAAGAGAATAATTATGTTGATATATTGTTCTTTGTTTGCAATGATATTCATACTCTAGTTATAAAACAAAATCATGATATTCATACTCTAGTTATAAAACAAAATCATGATATTCATACTCTAGTTATAAAACAAAATCAAAATCATGATATTCATACTCTAGTTATAAAACAAAATCATGATTAATTGGTGCCATTTAATAGGATTAGTCATTTAAGAAGGTTAGGTTAGGATTAGTCATTTAAGAAGGTTAGGTTTACTTATTACAGTTTTGTGAAATATTAGATTTAGTTTGATTTGTTTAATCTCAAGTTAGATTCATATGATGGAAATTAATAAAGTATTAAATGATTGGGCATTAGTTTATACTCCTAAATGAGTAAATAGTTTAAATAATTCTAAGCAATGAAACTACCAATCAAGTAATTTTTAGCTCTATATTAAATCAATCAAAAGAACTAAATCAATATATGAAATTATTAGTCCTATTCATAAACTAATTAATTGATAGAGTATTAACTAAAATTGAATGCCAATCAAGAAAATAAACACAATTAGCATGAAACAATCAATTGGTTAGTTAAGTATTTATTATAACTCAATAAATTTCATTATTATTTTTCATGTTTACTTCTAAGTGTTTTAGTATCTCAAGCTCCTAAGTCAATCACTACAATAATTGAATTCATCATTCGTTTAATCTCCCCAAAGGATCCTCATTGCAAAATCTTGAGGCTCTAATACAACTTTGTAATAGCCTAAGTGGGTGTTACTTTAACAACAATTTTTATCTTTAAGACTATGACACAACTAAATCACCTAGATCTAACCAAATGGACTATAAACCCAACAAATAAGTAAAACGGGAATGGTATGCAAAGGTTCAGTAATGCATACACCAATTTTGCATCAAATAATTGTAAATTAAAAAACACATTACTTAAACATGACTCTAAGTACCTTTATTCCTTATCTTACTCAATACCAAATCCTAATATAGTTAGTTCTCTAATATTCCATGATCTTATTTTTACCCAAAATGGGGAAATGTGTTGATTAATTGGGTTGGTTGTCATTGATGTCAACCCTTGAAGCAAGTCCGGTAACAAATTTCGGTAGCCCCAACAGTGTGGCTAAGGAACCTGGGTTGGATTGAGGAATAATGTAATGGAGATCAATGAATTTACAGGTGAGACTATTCGAGATGGATAGTACATGTTGTGCCATTTTCGGTGATATGTGGTACATCACATAGTTCCTCACAGTTGAGGATATATGACTTAATGATGTTAGAGAACCCTCATCATGTGTTATCTAGAAGCCCCTAGAAGGTCAAATAAGTCAATTTATTCTAGAATCTTCTAGAAGAAGTTTACTAGTCAAAGTGGTTCTAACTAGGAGCTAATCATTAGTTAAGTTGTTGCAAAAACAAAATAATTAAAAATAAATCAGTTTCAACTAAGTGGTGAGTTTACTATTTGTGGATAAAGTGGTTGTAAGTGGACAAAGTGATTAGAAGTGGGTTATCCCTAAAATAAGGAAGTTGGGTAAAACAGTTAGAAGGTAACCCCCAAAGAAAGCTACTTGGAGAATATAAATAAGAGAGCAAGGGTATCCTATTAGCTCCTATTGAGCACATTGAATATCTATTATTTTGTGAAATGTTTATTGCAGGTACTCATTGATACATCTAAAGTTATGCAAGTCTGAGGTAGCCAAGGAGGGTTGACGGTGAAAGTTTCGGAGTTGCAGAATCTGAGAAAACCCTAGTTTTTTAGGTGTATGTGAGTTGCAGTGGAGGAAGGTGCATACATATGCAGGATTCAATGGAGGAAGGTGTGTACATACATGGGTTTTAGAAGGCCAGGGCATGTACACATGAAATTATCATGAAAACTTGAGTGGATGAGGATGACGGGTCCCTAGAGTCTGAAAGCAAGTTCCCAGGAAGATCTACAATGATCAAGTACAACATATCTATCTACATGTTTAAAAGGTATGCCATATTTTTATGTGTAGTTGGATATTGTTTTCTAAATGAGATATGGTTATGGGGGTTTGAGGATTTTCCCTAGAGAGGTTGTTGGTTGTATGGCACTTATTGTATAATCCAGATCTACAGAAATACAATGTTGGTATGTCTGGTATTTATTATTGGTATATCTTGTTGGGTTGAGTGTTGAGGCATATCTTGTATTTCTTGGTACATGATTGAGGGTTTTTGGTTTTGATGTGTTTCTGAAGTTGTTGGTTTAGTTTGAGGCTGCATATCAGTGGGGGTTTGGTGTCTAGTCCATGTGAGGATCTATTACACATGATTATGATTGTATACACATGTATGGCACATGACTAGAGAGACATAGATGCACATGGTTTGAGTGATATTATTACGATATTCGATATGTGATCTATGTTATCATATCTGATCTATTGAGGAGATTATTGGTACAGGTTATTGGTATATGTTGGTACAAGTTATTGATATAGGTTGATTATAGGTTATTGGTACAGGTTGATTACAAGTTATTGGTTTAGGTTGACTACAGGTTTTTGGTATAGGTTGATTACAGGTTGTTGGCACAGATTGGTACAGGTTTACAGTGACATATTTCACAGTGACAGTGTGACAATGGTTTCATCAGCTATTTGACACTTGTATTTCGGGGTGGTTGGATAGGGAAATGATAGGTTCTTGTAGCCACCTTATGGTTGTAGCCGGAGAACACAGGGGGTTGTAGACTCCTTCTACTTGGAGACATAGAATTGGGGAGTTGGATCTCCCCTCAGGTTGTAGCCTAAAATTATAGGGGCTTGGAGCCTCCTTCTAGCTATAGCTGGAAAACAAAGGAAGTTGGTGCTTCCAATTAATGTAATTCTTAAAGACATATAATAAAAAACATTATGTGGTTTTCTCCCACATTGGGTTTCCACATAAAAATAATGGTGTACTATGTATGTGTATGATTGCTCATTGTTCATGGTTTATTTATGTTGCACTTGTTGAATGATATTGATAAATTGATTATAAAGATGAAAAACAATTATATATTGTGGTTAAAAAGGATTAAATTTATCTATTATTGATTCACCCTCCCTCTCAGTGATCCAACAATTGGTATCAGAGAAGGTCCTTCAAGAGACAATTTAACCATTGGAAGGAGATCATGGATTACTCTAAGATTGGGATACCACATTTTGATGGAGAAGATTATGCCTTCTGAAGAAGAATAATGATTACACACATACAAGCACTAGGATTTGATGTTTGGCGATCAATGGTAGATGGATACAAAGCACCAACCATTCCTCCAACATATAAAGATGGAAAGAAACTTAAAGAAAATAATTCAAGAGCTACAAGTGCACTTCTGAATGGTTTGTATAAATCAATATACACCAAAGTTATGCATTTTGATTTTGCAAAAGACATCTGGGTCAAGTTGAAGAATGTATACGAAGGAGATGAGAAAGTCAAAGAAGCTAAACTTCAAATTTTCAGAGAAAAATTCGAACAATTGAAGATGAATGAAGATGAGAACATAGTTTCCTATTTTCTATGAGTTGAAGAAGTAGTAAAGAGAATCAAAGTCTTGGGAGAAAAGGTAAATGAAAAAATCATTTTCAAAAAGGTATGAATATCTCTACCAACTAGATTTGATTCAAATATCTCAACATTAGAAGAGAGAGATGATCTAGCTACATTGACCATGGATGAGCTACATGGGACACTCACAACTTATGAGATGAGAACATACCAAGATAATGTGATTACAAAAGAAGCAACATTAAAATCATCCAAGAAGTCAAAGAAAAATGGAAAGAAAAAGGCAAAGTCAGAGAGCATCAACAATGACATCTCATAAGACGATGAAGAAGTAGTCAACTTTGTCAGAATACTAGAAAAGGGAACCAAGAAATATAGAGGTAAGATTCCATTAATTTGTTTTAATTGTGATGGCATTGGTCATTTTGCTAACAAATGTCCCCATAAGAAAAATAAAAGGAATGAAGAAGATGATTCAAATAGCAAACAAACATACAAAGGAAAAAAACCAAAAAGAAAATTTTCAAGAAAATCTTTTGCACCAAAGAAGACGACACCCCATCATACAAAGATGAATCTAGTGAAAGTGATATAGAAAGGGTTCTATTCATGAAAGTGGAAAATTATGATGAAGAAGGCTACGAAGAATAATATGAAGAGGCAAAAGTTGACTACAAAGAAGAATTGTTAAGTGCCATAGAAGTTATAAAACAAGAGAATAAGAAAAACAAGTTACTTCAGGAAGAACTAAAGGAAAGAGGAGTTCAAAATTCAGACTTTGAAGAACTAGAGCATATGATTACTAAATTAAAAATCCAAGCAAAGAAATTCAAGAGAATCAAAGAAACACTCAGAGAATAGGTAAAATAAAGACACACGATCATTGGAAATTTGGAAGCAAAGATTGTCATATTGAGAAAACATCTTCAAAAGAAAAACATGTGGAACACCTCCTAAGTTTTGAACGGGATTATTAGCAGTCAAAGGAAAAATTATGACAAGTCTAGACTAGGATACAACCAGACAAAAAAGGGATCAAGATCCAAAACAATAGATCAAGAAACATAACCAAGAATCTATGCAGAGACAGTCAATGGATATAAGAAGTTTCACAAGGAAGATCATAGAGATACTCCTCCACCTAGAAGATTCAAATTTCAGAATCAACGACATTCAGAAATAAGAAGGCCTCAAGAAGAAGAAAGTTTCAAAAGAGTAACTCATTTTAGAATATCTACAAATCCCAGGTATCAAACTATGTTTCTTGTTTTATCTTATTCATGTAACAATTTTGGACATAAGGTTGTGAATTGCAGAGAAAATAATGGGAACAGAGACAACGGTGAAAGTTATGCACAAAATGATTATTTAAGAAGGCCTAGTGAAACACAGAACATAAGCTACAATAGGTTTGAATCCTTGAGTACTGAGATGGAATGATACAAGTGCAGAAACTTTGGACACATAGCCAAGAGAATCAAAATAGAATAATAATAGTCACTGACAAGAATCTCAAAGAATATGGATAAGGAAGCAAAATCAATTCAACAATGAAGAATGCACACTTGCTCTACAATATAAACATAAGAAACACAGTTAATATGTTGATAGTGGTTTCTCAAAGCACATGACAAGTGATAAGGAAAAATTTCTAACCTTGAAAAAGGAAAGATATGGATCAGTCTCCTTTGGAAATGACAACTCAATCAGAAACATTGAAACATGCACAGTCTATGTTCAGAGAATGTTATACTAGTGGAAGATATGAAACACATTATTTTGAATGTAAGTCAAATGTGTTACCAAGGTCACAAACTTGTGTTTGATTCACAAAAGTGCAAGATAAGAAAAGCAGGTTCATGCAAAGTGGTTGCGACAACTGTAATAACTTCAAAGAACATATATGTATTAAGTGAAATTGGAAATGAAAAGTGTTGTTTAGGAAATGAAGATGAAGTTTGGCTATGGCATAGAAGAATGGGTAACATAAACTTTGATAATCTTATCAAAGTCAACATAAAGGAAGCATTCATAGAAATTCCCCATACTACAAAGCCAACCAACAACTTATGCAAGCATTGTCAACAAGGAAAGCAAACCAAGACCAATTTCAAGTCAAAGGAATACCCCACAACAAAGCCGCTATAAATTGTGCATACTGATCTAATTGGATCAACTAAAAAACAAGGGTTGAAAGGTGAGAAATATTTTATGCTATTATTTGTTGATTATACATGAATGGTTTTAGTTTGTTTTCTCAAGGAGAAGTCAAACGCATTTGATAACTTCAATATATACAAGGAGATGGTTGAAAATGAAATAGAATCGAAAATCAAATGCTTGAGATTGGATAATGGAGGAGAGTTTACTTCAAATAAATTTATCGACTTATGCAATAAACATAGGATAAAAAAGAAATTCTTCATTGCTAGGACACCACAACAGAATGGAGTTGTTGAGAGGAAGAACATGATAGTACATGAAATGTATCAAACTATGTTAATGGACTCCAAGTTGACAGATGTCTTTTGGGCACATGCAGTACATACATCAGTTCACATTCAAAACAAAGGAATGATCAGTAGAAAATATGATAAAACTCCCTATGAGTTATGGAAAGAAAGACCAACAAATGTGAAGCACTTCAGATTTTTTGGAAGAAAATGCTACATCAAAATAGAAGATGGTAGAATGAGAAAGTTTGATTCTTGTGTAGACAAAGGAATACTTGTTGGGTACTCAAGCACAAGGAAATCATACAAATGCTTCAATCTAAGGCTCAAGAAAGTTGTGGAAAGCATCAATGTGATGTGTGATTAGACAAGTGGATGAAGAATAAAGGAAGAAGAAAAGGATTCAATAGAACATGTTCACAAAGAAGAAGCAAAGGAAGAAGAAGATGAAAAAGAGCAGTTAGAAATTGAAGAACAAGAACAACAATATATTCAAGTGCCTCCAAAGACACCTAGTAGATGAATATAGAAGAATAATCCATCATACTATATTATAGGAAACAATTAATGTAGAAGTTGATACGAGAAAATAATTCATTCACCAGAACAACTTCACCTAACACTCTTATCTACAATTGAACCAAGTAGTTTTGAAGAAGCCAGCAAGGATGAATTCTGGATAAAAGTCGTGGATGAAGAGTTAGATCAAATAGAGAATAATGACACTTGGGAATTGGTTCCAAGGCCAAGGTACAAGAATGTGATCGATACAAAGTGGTTCTTAATAAAAAAATTGAATGAAGATGGACATGTTACGAGGAATAAATCTAGATTGGTATGTAAAGGATATGTTCAGTTTGAAGGTATCGATTTTGAAGAGACGTTTTCCATAGTTTCCAGAACGGAAGCAATCAGATGATCCTCGCTTATGCATGATCTAAGAATATTAAAGTGTATCATATGGATGTAAAATCAACCTTCCTAAATGGAGATCTAGAATAATAAGTCTACATGGAGAAACGAAAAGGATTTCAGTTGTCAGAAAATGAAAATTATGTTTTCATGTTGAAGAAGGCCTTGTATGGTCTCAAATAGGGTCCTAGAGCATGGTATTCCATACTGGACAGATACTTACAATAGCAAGGGTTCACGAAAGTAAATGTAGACAATAACCTCTACATCTAGGTAAATCAAGATAATATTTTGTTAATTGAAGTTTATGTTTATGATATTATCTTTGGAAGTGATGATGACAGGATGAGACAAAAATTTGCAAAGGATATGCATGATGAATTTAAAATGTCATTACTTGGAGAATTATCCTTCTTTTTGGGTCTTCAGATATGTCAAAGAAACCAAGGCATTTTTATTTCTCAAACCAAGTATATCAGAGAAATACTAAAGAGGTTTGGAATGGAAGATTGCAAACCAATCAATACTCCTATGCAGACTAGTTGTAAGTTAAGTAAATATGATGATTCAAATTCTACATATCAGATGCAGTATAGGTCAATAATTGGAATATTACTTTATGTGACATCATCTAGACTAGATGTAATGCAACAAGTTGGAAAAGTGGAACAATTTCAACCAGAACCAAAGGATGTTCTAGCAGTAAAGAGAATATTAAAATATATCAAGGGTACATAAGAGTTTGGATTATGGTACCCAAAAGTAAAGTATCTATCACTTATAGCCTACATAGATGCAGATTAGGTAGGCTGCATTGATGATCGAAGAAGTACAAGTGGAGCAATGTTCTACTTGGGTGAGTGTTTGGTATCTTGGCTAAGCAAGAAATAGTCTCAATATCATTGTATACAACTGAAGTAGAGTATATTGCAACAAAAACATGTTGTACAGAGGTTCTATGGATAAAACAAACATTGACATATATGTTGAGTATGATGAGCCCATTCTGATATATTGTGATAATACAAGCATCATCAGTATCTCAAAGAATCCTGTGATACACTCCAAGACGAAGCACATTCCAATCAAGTATCATTTTCTATGGGAACAGGTTGTAGAGAAGGATATTCGAGTTGAATATGTTGGGACCAAATAACAAATTGCAGATATCTTTACAAAATCGTTTCCAATGGAATCTTTTGAGTATCTTCGCCAGAAACTTGGCATAGTTTATGCCCCAAAATGAAGTTTGAATGTTATTCTTATATGTCGTATATTTACATGAGGATGCACCATAAAGAGTATAGTTCAGTTTGGGGGATCCATCTCAGGGAGATTTTAGTTAGGGGGAGCAGCCCTAGGGACAGTTCAGTTAGGGGGAGAAACCATGATGGGAAGTTACATTTTCCATTGATGTCAAAGGGGGAGAGATTCATCATATGCATGAAGAGAGAGTTAGATGCTCAGAGAAAGTGCATGGAGGCATGATTCCAGGGGGAGCATGAGCAATATGACTTCGTTTTTTCATTGGAGTGTTACCATCAATGCCAAAGGGGGAGATTGTTGATTAATTGGCTTGGTTTTCATTTATGTAAACCCTTGAAGAAAGTATAGTAGAAAATTATGGTAACCCTATTAGTGTGGTTAAGGAACCTGAGTTATTTTTAGGAAAAATTTAATGGAGATCAGTGAATTTGTAGGTGAGACTATTCTAGATGGATAGTACATGTTGTGTCATTTTCGGTGATATGTCGTAAATCATGTAGTTCCTCGCGGTTGAGGAGATATGGCTTACTGAAGTTGGATAACCCTCATGAGTTATATAGAATCCCATAGAAGGTAAAAGAAGTCAGTTTATTCTAGAATCTCCTAGAAGAAGTTTACTAGTCAAAGTGGTTTTAACTAGGAGCTAATCATGAGTTAAGTTGTTGCAAAAAGAAAATAATTAAAAATAAATTAGTTGCAACTAGAAGTGGTGAGTTTACTATTTGTGGATAAAGTGGTTGTAAGTGGAAAAAGTGGTTAGAAGTGGGTTATCCCTAAAAGAAGGAAGTTGGGTAAAATAGTTAGAAGTAAGCCCTAGAGGAAGCTACTTGGATAATATAAATAAGAGAGAAAGGGTCTCCTATTAGCACCTATTGAGCACATTGAATATCTATTATTTTGTGAAAATTTT
>JASDQU010099911.1:294819-401221 GCA_032191745.1 Picea mariana | reverse complement strand
ATTCACCAATACTAGGGGGGGGGGGGGTGTGAATCAATATTGAGCACTTTATACCATTTTTAACCTTACGCACATCATGTAATCATTAAGCATTAACAATGCCATTCATCATCACATAAAAACATACACAAAACACAATGATTTTTATGTGGAAAACTAAATGGGTGAAAACTACATAAATTTTATCTTATATCATGTAAATATTACATTCATAGGAAGCACCAACTGGAAGGAGGCACCGACCCCATAATTTACAAGAATCAACCTAAAGGAAGCTCCAAATCCAAGATTTACCACACCAAATGGAAGGAGGAACCAACCTCGTGGCTTTACTATCTCCAATTGGAAGGAAGCAATCACTCCCTGAAGCACATGAAACAACCTGTTGAATGAAGACACCAATCTTCTCAACTAATCACAAACTCAATAAGATATCACCAATCTAAGATCTTCATAAACAGAGTACTTCTGAATTCACCTCCATGCTTTGTTCCGTAGAAAATCCTTCAAACTCTAGCAAGCCTCATAGCATCATTCCCAAAATTTAATCACTAACGAAAACATCCACTCACGACAACATCCTTTAACGGCAACATCCACTCACGACAACATCACAACTGCATAGCATACCTTGAGAATAAAAAAGACCTTAAAAGAATCCTTTATACTTCCCTTGCACACCATAAAGACACCCAAACACCTTGAGTGCACCTCATACTTGATCTCTTCGTTGGTTACACTTAAAAATGTGAAGTTCTATCATTTATTTATAGTAATTTTGTCCCCAAATATTAGTTGAGCCAACCTCAAGTTTTTGGCTGGGTTATCAAATAGAAAACACCATATCTCCTCCTTGCTAGGGAGTTAGAGGGACTTCCATATACCATTGGAAAGGATTCAGAATAATATTTCCATCCATGCAGCTTGTTCTTCAATTTGATTTATTTATGTAGGGTAAAAATTCCCTAAATGATAGGGTATCCAAATTGACCACAAATAATACTTTCAATAATCTCCATATTATGATCTTTATCTTGGATATTTGTAGTATTCTTCACTTGAATTTAGAGGATTTTTCACTTGGTTTTAGGGCTTCTTCAAGTCTCCTTCAAGGCTCTATTTTTGTTCAACTCAAAGTGGGTGTTATCATTGAAATTTTGTCCGCAACATTGCACACAAATGGTTACAAAAATACAGCATTGCCAACAACAATTAGTTCACCTATAACACCAAAATGAATTTCAAAAGCAAAAAACCATACAATTGGGGAAAAATTGATATGCACAAACTCACTAAATGAAGTGCGTGCATAGTGCATGGGCCAACAAAGCCCGCAGAGCACACAATGTGCCAAATGTTCGCCTGTGTATGAGAAAATCCGTGCACTCCTATGAATAACACATTTTTGGTTCTTGTCGCACCCCCCCAACCACTTATGGACTAGATCCCAACTTGATTTGACCTCCATATCTGAGAAAAGTCTGAACGGGGGAATGTTCAAGAACCAAAGGGTGCCCTAAAGGGCCCCTTGTTCACACTAAGAATCAATTGAATTTTTCCTTGAAGAAATGCTATAAATGGAGGCCATGGGTGCACTAAGAAAACAATATCTTCATAGTATTGTTATGTTGCCTCAATTATCCCTTTAGAATCCTCTTTTATCCTAGGATTATTCAAACATCATTGCAATAGGACATTCCACTCACCTTTGTCATAGAAGGAAACACCTTCTGCCTTTTTCATGGATGGAAACACCTTCTACCTTAATTTTTTACTTTCAAAGCCCAATGGTCTCTCTTCTTGTGTCAATAGTGCTCAACTCTTTGTCTTGATGCATCAAATTCTACTATGATTTTTTACCAATATCCGATGTTGCTAATACTGGTGTAGAATACATGGAATCCCTTAAGAGTGAAGAATGACAAGGTAGCCTCTTCCTTATGTACAAATTCATTTTTCTTCAAGAGAGATGTGAGTGGCCTGCAATGCTTGCATAATTCTTAACAATTTTTCAATAATATTTGTAAGACCCAAAAATCCTCTAAGATTCTATTGGAATATTCACCAATACTAGGGGGGGGGGGTGAATCAATATTGAGCACTTTATACCATTTTTAACCTTAGGCACATCATGTAATCATTAAGCATTAACAATGCCATTCATCATCACATAAAAAAATACACAAAACACAATGATTTTTATGTGGAAAACTAAATGGGTGAAAACTACATAATGTTTTTCTTATATCATGTAAATATTACATTCATAGGAAGCACCAACTGGAAGGAGGCACCGACCCCATAATTTACAAGAATCAACCTAAAGGAAGCTCCAAATCCCCGATTTACCACACCAAATGGAAGGAGGAACCAACCCCGTGGCTTTACTATCTCCAATTGGAAGGAAGCAATCACTCCCTAAAGCACATGAAACAACCTGTTTAATGAAGACACCAATCTTCTCAACTAAGCACAAACTCAATAAGATATCACCAATCCAAGATCTTCATACACAGAGTACTTATGAATTCACCTGCATGCTTTGTTCCATAGAAAATCCTTCAAACTCTAGCAATCCTCATAGCATCATTCCCAAAATTTAATCACTAACGAAAACATCCACTCATGAAAACATCCTTTAACGACAACATCCACTCACGACAACATCACAACTTCATAACATACCTTGAGAATAAAAAAGACCTTAAGAGAATCCTTTATACTTCCCTTGCACACCATAAAGACACCCAAACACCTTGAGTGCACCTCATACTTGATCTCTTCGTTGGTTACACTTAAAAATGTGAAGTTCTATCATTTATTTATAGTAATTTTGTCCCCAAATATTAGTTGAGCCAACCTCAAGTTTTTGGCTAGGTTATCGAATAGAAAACACCATATCTCTTCATTCCTAGGGAGTTAGAGGGATTTCTATATACCATTGGAAAGGATTCAGAATAATATTTCCATCCATGCAGCTTGTTCTTCAATTTGATTTATTTATGTAGGGTAAAACTTCCCTGAATGATAGGGTATCCAAATTGACCACAAATAATACTTTCAATAATCTCCATATTATGATCTTTATCTTGGATATTTGTAGTATTCTTCACTTGAATTTAGAGGATTTTTCACTTGGCTTTAGGGCTTCTTCAAGTCTCCTTCAAGGCTCGATTTTTGTTCAACTTAAAGTGGGTGCTATCATTGAAATTTTGTCCGCAACATTGCACACAAATGGTTACAAAAATATAGCAATGCCAACAACAATTAGTTCACCTATAACACCAAAATGAATTTCAAAAGCAAAAAACCATACAATTGGGGAAAAATTGATATGCGCAAACTCACTAAATGAAGTGTGTGCACAGTGCATGGGCCAACAAAGCCCGTAGAGCATACAATGCGCCAAATGTTCGACTGTGTATGAGAAAAGCCGTGCACTCCTATGAATGGTGTATTTTTGGTTCTTGTCACCCCCCCAAAACACTTATGGACCAGATCCCAGCTTGATTTGACCTCCATATCTGATAAAAATCTGAATGGGGGGTTGTTCAAGGACCAAAGGGTTTCCTAAAGGGCCTCTTGTTCACACTAAGAACCAATTGAATTTTTCCTTGAAGAAATGCTATAAATGGAGGCCATGGGTGAACTAAGAAAACAATATCTTCATAGTATTGTTATGCTGACTCAATTATCCCTTGAGAATCCTCTTTTATCCTAGGATTATTCAAGCATCATTGCAATAGGACATTCCACTCACCTTTGTCATGGATGGAAACACCTTCTACCTTTGTCATGGATGGAAACACCTTCTACCTTGATTGTTTACTTTCAAAGCCCAATGGTCTCTCTTCTTGTGTCAATAGTGCTCAACTCTTTGTCTTGATGCATCACATTCTACTATGATTTTTTACCAATATCCGATGTGCCTAATACTGGTGCAGAATACATGGAATCCCTTAAGAGTGAAGAATGACAAGGTAGCCTCTTCCTTACGAACAAATTGATTTTTCTTCAAGAGAGATGTGAGTGGCCTACAATGCTTGCATAATTCTTAACAATTTTTCAATAATATTTGTAAGACCCAAAAATCCTCTAAGATTCTGTTGGAATATTCACCAATACTAGGGGGGTGGGGGTGAATCAATACTGAGCACTTTATACCATTTTTAACCTTAGGCACATCATGTAATCATTAAGCATTAAAAATGCCATTCGTCATCACATAAAAACATACACAAAACACAATGATTTTTATGTGGAAAACTAAATGGGTGAAAACTACATAATTTTTTTCTTATATCATGTAAATATTACATTCATAGGAAGYACCAACTGGAAGGAGSCACYGACCCCATAATTTACAAGAATCAACCTAAAGGAAKCTCCAAATCCVHGATTTACCACACCAAATGGAAGGRGGAACCAACCCCGTGGCKTTACTATCTYCAATKGGAAGGAAGCAATCACTCCCTAAAGCACATGAAACAACCTRTTGAATGAAGACACCAATCTTCTCAACTAAGCACAAACTCAATAAGATATCACCAATCCAAGATCTTCATACACAGAGTACTTCTGAATTCACCTGCATGCTTTATTCCGTAGAAAATCCTTCAAACTCTAGCAAGCCTCATAGCATCATTCCCAAAATTTAATCACTAACGAAAACATCCACTCACGAAAACATCCTTTAACGACAACATCCACTCACGACAACATCACAACTTCATAACATACCTTGAGAATAAAAAAGACCTTAAGAGAATCCTTTATACTTCCCTTGCACACCATAAAGACACCCAAACACCTTGAGTGCACCTCATACTTGATCTCTTCGTTGGTTACACTTAAAAATGTGAAGTTCTATCATTTATTTATAGTAATTTTGTCCCCAAATATTAGTTGATCCAACCTCAAGTTTTTGGCTGGGTTATCGAATAGAAAACACCATATCTCTTCATTTGTAGGGAGTTAGAGGGACTTCCATATACCATTGGAAAGGATTCGGAATAATATTTCCATACATGCAGCTTGTTCTTCAATTTGATTTATTTATGTAGGGTAAAATATTCCTGAATGATAGGGTATCCAAATTGACCACAAATAATACTTTCAATAATCTCCATATTATGATCTTTATCTTGGATATTTGTAGTATTCTTCACTTGAATTTAGAGGATTTTTCACTTGGTTTTAGGGCTTCTTCAAGTCTCCTTCAAGGCTCCATTTTTGTTCAAATCAAAGTGGGTGTTATCATTGAAATTTTATCCGCAACATTGCACACAAATGGTTACAAAAATATAGCAATGCAAACAACAATTAGTTCACCTATAACACCAAAATGAATTTCAAAAGGAAAAAATCATACAATTGGGGAAAAATTGATATGCGCAAACTCACTAAATGAAGTGCGTGCACAGTGCATGGGCCAACAAAGCCCGTAGAGAACACAATGCACCAAATGTTCGACTATGTATGAGAAAAGCCGTGCACTCCTATGAATGATGCATTTTTGGTTCTTGTCGCCCCCCCAACCACTTATGGACCAGATCCCAACTTGATTTGACCTCCATATCTGAGAAAAATATGAATGGGGTGTTCTTCAAGGACCAAAGGGTGCCCTAAAGGGCCCCTTGTTCACACTAAGAACCAATTGAATTTTTCTTTGAAGAAATGCTATAAATGGAGGCCATGGGTGCACTAAGAAAACAATATCTTCATAGTATTGTTATGCTGCGTCAATTATCCCTTGAGAATCCTCTTTTATCATAGGATTATTCAAGCATCATTGCAATAGGAAATTCCACTCACCTTTGTCATGGATGGAAACACCTTCTACCTTTGTCATGGATGGAAACACCTTCTACCTTAATTGTTTACTTTCAAAGACCAATGGTCTCTCTTCTTGTGTCAATAGTGCTCAACTCTTTGTCTTGATGCATCACATTCTACTATGATTTTTTACCAATATCCGATGTGGCTAATACCGGTGTAGAATACATGGAATCCCTTAAGAGTGAAGAATGACAAGGTAGCCTCTTCCTTACATACAAATTCATTTTTCTTCAAGAGAGATGTGAGTGGCCTGCAATGCTTGCATAATTCTTAACAATTTTTCAATAATATTTGTAAGACCCAAAAATCCTCTAAGATTCTGTTGGAATATTCACCAATACTAGGGGGGGGGGTGAATATATATTGAGCACTTTATACCATTTTTAACCTTAGGCACATCATGTAATCATTAAGCATTAACAATGCCATTCATGAACACATAAAAACATACACAAAACATAATGATTTTTATGTGGAAAACTAAATGGGTGAAAACTACATAATTTTTTTCTTATATCATGTAAATATTACATTCATAGGAAGCACCAACTGGAAGGAGGCACCGACCCCATAATTTACAAGAATCAACCTAAAGGAATCTCCAAATCCATGATTTACCACACCAAATGGAAGGAGGAACCAACCCCGTGGCTTTACTATCTCCAATTGGAAGGAAGCAATCACTACCTAAATCACATGAAGCAACCTGTTGAATGAAGACACCAATCTTCTCAACTAAGCACAAACTCAATAAGATATCACCAATCCAAGATATTCATACACAGAGTACTTCTGAATTCACCTGCATTCTTTGTTCCGTAGAAAATCCTTCAAACTCTAGCAAGCCTCATAGCATCATTCCCAAAATTTAATCACTAATGAAAACATCCACTCACGACAACATCCTTTAACGACAACATCCACTCACGACAACATCACAACTTCATAACATACCTTGAGAATAAAAAAGACCTTAAGAGAATCCTTTATACTTCCCTTGCACACCATAAAGACAACCAAAAACCTTGAGTGCACCTCATAATTGATCTCTTCGTTGGTTACACTTAAAAATGTGAAGTTCTATCATTTATTTATAGTAATTTTGTCCCCAAATATTAGTTGAGCCAACCTCAATTTTTTGGTTGGGTTATCGAATAGAAAACACCATATCTCTTCATTCGTAGGGAGTTAGAGGGACTTCCATATACCATTGGAAAGGATTCAGAATAATATTTCCATACATGCAGCTTGTTCTTCAATTTGATTTATTTATGTAAGGTAAAAATTCCCTGAATGATAGGGTATCCAAATTGACCACAAATAATACTTTCAATAATCTCCATATTATGATCTTTATCTTGGATATTTGTAGTATTCTTCACTTGAATTTAGAGGATTTTTCACTTGGTTTTAGGGCTTCTTCAAGTCTCCTCCAAGGCTCCATTTTTGTTCAACTCAAAGTGGGTGTTATCATTGAAATTTTGTCCGCAACATTGCACACAAATGGTTAAAAAAATATAGCAATGCCAACAACAATTAGTTCACCTATAACACCAAAATGAATTTCAAAAGGAAAAAACCATACAATTGGGGAAAAATTGATATGCGCAAACTCACTAAATGAAGTGCGTGCACAGTGCATGGGCCAACAAAGCTCGTAGAGCACACAATGTGCCAAATGTTCAACTGTGTATGAGAAAAGCATTGCACTCCTATGAATGACACATTTTTTTTTCTTGTCGCCCCCCCGAACCACTTATGGACCAGATCCCAGCTTGATTTGACCTCCATATCTGAGAAAAATCTGAATGGGGGGTTGTTCAAGGACCAAAGGGTGCCCTAAAGGGCCCCTTGTTCACACTAAGAACCAATTGAATTTTTCCTTGAAGAAATGCTATAAATGGAGGCCATGGGTGGACTAAAAAAACAATATCTTCATAGTATTGTTATGCTGCCTCAATTATCCCTTGAGAATCCTCTTTTATCCTAGGATTATTCAAGCATCATTGCAATAGGACATTCCACTCACCTTTGTCATGGATGGAAACACCTTCTACCTTTGTCATGGATGGAAAAACCTTCTACCTTAATTGTTTACTTTCAAAGCCCAATGGTCTCTCTTCTTGTGTCAATAGTGCTCAACTCTTTGTCTTGATGCATCACATTCTACTATGATTTTTTACCAATATCCGATGTGGCTAATACTGGTGTAGAATACATGGAATCCCTTAAGAGTGAGGAATGACAAGGTAGCCTCTTCCTTACGTACAAATTCATTTTTCTTCAAGAGAGATGTGAGTGGCCTGCAATGCTTGCATAATTCTTAACAATTTTTCAATAATATTTGTAAGACCCAAAAATCCTCTAAGATTCTRTTGGAATATTCACCAATASTAGGGGGGKGGGAGGTGAATMWATAYTGAGCACTTTATACCATTTTTAACCTTAGGCACATCATGTAATCATTAAGCATTAAMAATGCCATTCRTSAWCACATAAAAACATACACAAAACAYAATGATTTTTATGTGGAAAACTAAATGGGTGAAAACTACATAATTTTTTTCTTATATCATGTAAATATTACATTCATAGGAAGCACCAACTGGAAGGAGGCACTGACCCCATAATTTACAAGAATCAACCTAAAGGAAGCTCCAAATCCGAGATTTACCACACCAAATGGAAGGAGGAACCAACCCCGTGGCTTTACTATCTCCAATTGGAAGGAAGCAATCACTCCCTAAAGCACATGAAACAACCTGTTGAATGAAGACACCAATCTTCTCAACTAAGCACAAACTCAATAAGATATCACCAATCCAAGATCTTCATACACAAAGTACTTCTGAATTCACCTGCATGCTTTGTTCCGTAGAAAATCCTTCAAACTCTAGCAAGCCTCATAGCATCATTCCCAAAATTTAATCACTAACGAAAACATCCACTCATGACAACATCCTTTAACGACAACATCCACTCACGACGACATCACAACTTCATAACATACCTTGAGAATAAAAAATACCTTAAGAGAATCCTTTATACTTCCCTTGCACACCATAAAGACACCCAAACACCTTGAGTGCACCTCATACTTGATCTCTTCGTTGGTTACACGTAAAAATGTGAAGTTCTATCATTTTGTTTATAGTAATTTTGTCCCCAAATATTAGTTGAGCCAACCTCAAGTTTTTGGCTGGGTTATCGAATAGAAAACACCATATCTCTTCATTCCTAGGGAGTTAGAGGGACTTCCATATACCATTGGAAAGGATTCAGAATAATATTTCCATCCATGCAACTTGCTCTTCAATTTGATTTATTTATGTAGGGTAAAAATTCCCTGAATGATAGGGTATCCAAATTGACCACAAATAATACTTTCAATAATCTCCATATTATGATCTTTGTCTTGGATATTTGTAGTATTCTTCACTTGAATTTAGAGGATTTTTCACTTGGTTTTAGGGCTTCTTCAAGTCTCCTTCAAGGCTCCATTTTTGTTCAACTCAAAGTGGGTGTTATCATTGAAATTTTGTGTGCAACAGTGCACACAAATGGTTACAAAAATATAGCAATGCCAACAACAATTAGTTCAGCTATAACACCAAAATGAATTTCAAAAGGAAAAAACCATACAATTGGGGAAAAATTGATATGCGCAAACTCACTAAATGAAGTGCGTGCATAGTGCATGGGCCAACAAAGCCCGTAGAGCACACAATGCGCCAAATGTTCGACTGTGTATCAGAAAAGTCGTGCACTCCTATGAATGACGCATTTTTGGTTCTTGTCACCCCCCCCAACCACTTATGGACCAGATCCCAGCTTGATTTGACCTCCATATCTGAGAAAAATTTGAATGGGGGGTTGTTCAAGGACCAAAGGGTTCCCTAAAGGGCCCCTTGTTCACACTAAGAACCAATTGAATTTTTCCTTGAAGAAATGCTATAAATGGAGGCCATGGGTGCACTAAGAAAACAATATCTTCATAGTATTGTTATGCTGCCTCAATTATCCCTTGAGAATCCTCTTTTATCCTAGGATTATTCAAGCATCATTGCAATAGGACATTCCACTCACCTTTGTCATGGATGGAAACACCTTCTACCTTTGTCATGGATGGAAACACCTTTTACCTTAATTGTTACTTTCAAAGCCCAATGGTCTCTCTTCTTGTGTCAATAGTGCTCAACTCTTTGTCTTGATGCATCACATTCTACTATGATTTTTTACCAATATCTGATGTGGCTAATACTGGTGTATAATACATGGAATCCCTTAAGAATGAAGAATGACAAGGTAGCCTTTTCCTTACTTACAAATTCATTCTTCTTCAAGAGAGATGTGAGTGGCCTGCAATGCTTGCATAATTCTTAACAATTTTTCAATAATATTTGTAAGACCCAAAAATCCTCTAAGATTCTGTTGGAATATTCACCAATACTAGGGGGGTGGGGGTGAATCAATACTGAGCACTTTATACCATTTTTAACCTTAGGCACATCATGTAATCATTAAGCATTAAAAATGCCATTCGTCATCACATAAAAACATACACAAAACACAATGATTTTTATGTGGAAAACTAAATGGGTGAAAACTACATAATTTTTTTCTTATATCATGTAAATATTACATTCATAGGAAGTACCAACTGGAAGGAGCCACCGACCCCATAATTTACAAGAATCAACCTAAAGGAAGCTCCAAATCCCCGATTTACCACACCAAATGGAAGGAGGAACCAACCCCGTGGCGTTACTATCTCCAATTGGAAGGAAGCAATCACTCCCTAAAGCACATGAAACAACCTGTTGAATGAAGACACCAATCTTCTCAACTAAGCACAAACTCAATAAGATATCACCAATCCAGGATATTCATACACAGAGTACTTCTGAATTCACCTGCATGCTTCGTTCCGTAGAAAATCCTTCAAACTCTAGCAAGCCTCATAGCATCATTCCCAAAATTTAATCACTAACGAAAACATCCACTCACGACAACATCCTTTAATGACAACATCCACTCACGACAACATCACAACTTCATAACATACCTTGAGAATAAAAAAGACCTTAAGAGAATCCTTTATACTTCCCTTGCACACCATAAAGACACCCAAACACCTTGAGTGCACCTCATACTTGATCTCTTCGTTGGTTACGCTTAAAAATGTGAAGTTCTATCATTTATTTATAGTAATTTTGTCCCCAAATATTAGTTGAGCCAACCTCAAGTTTTTGGCTGGGTTATCGAATAGAAAACACCATATCTCTTCATTCCTAGGGAGTTAGAGGGACTTCCATATACCATTGGAAAGGATTCAGAATAATATTTCCATCCATGCAGCTTGTTCTTCAATTTGATTTATTTATGTAGGGTAAAAATTCCCTGAATGATAGGGTATCCAAATTGACCACAAATAATACTTTCAATAATCTCCATATTATGATCTTTATCTTGGATATTTGTAGTATTCTTCACTTGAATTTAGAGGATTTTTCACTTGGTTTTAGGGCTTCTTCAAGTCTCCTTCAAGGCTCCATTTTTGTTCAACTCAAAGTGGGTGTTATCATTGAAATTTTGTCTGCAACATCGCACACAAATGGTTACAAAAATACAGCATTGCCAACAACAATTAAATCACCTATAACACCAAAATGAATTTCAAAAAGAAAAAACCATACAATTGGGGAAAAATTGATATGCGCAAACTCACTAAATGAAGTGCGTGCATAGTGCATGGGCCAACAAATCGCATAGAGCACACAATGTGCCAAATGTTCGACTATGTATGATAAATCCGTGCACTCCTATGAATAACGCATTTTTGGTTCTTGTCGCCGCCCGCCCCAACCACTTATGGACTAGATCCCAACTTGATTTGACCTCCATATCTGAGAAAAATATGAATGGGGGGTTGTTCAAGGACCAAAGGGTGCCCTAAAGGGCCCCTTGTTCACACTAAGAACCAATTGAATTTTTCCTTGAAGAAATGCTATAAATGGAGGCCATGGGTGCACTAAGAAAACAATATTTTCATAGTATTTTTATGTTGCCTCAATTATCCCTTGAGAATCCTCTTTTATCCTAGGATTATTCAAGCATCATTGCAATAGGACATTCCACTCACCTTTGTTATGGATGGAAACACCTTCTACCGTTTTCATGGATGGAAACACCTTCTACCTTAATTTTTTACTTTCAAAGCCCAATGGTCTCTCTTCTTGTGTCAATAGTGTTCAACTCTTTGTCTTGATGCATCACATTCTACTATGATTTTTTACCAATATCCGATGTTGCTAATACTGGTGTAGAATACATGGAATCCCTTAAGAGTGAAGAATGACAAGGTAGCCTCTTAATTACGTACAAATTCTTTTTTCTTCAAGAGAGATGTGAGTGGCCTGCAATGCTTGCATAATTCTTAACAATTTTTCAATAATATTTGTAAGACCCAAAAATCCTCTAAGATTCTATTGGAATATTCACCAATACTAGGGGGGGGGAGGTGAATCAATATTGAGCACTTTATACCATTTTTAACCTTAGGCACATCATGTAATCATTAAGCATTAACAATGCCATTCATCAACACATAAAAACATACACATAACACAATGATTTTTATGTGGAAAACTAAATGGGTGAAAACTACATAATTTTGTTCTTATATCATGTAAATATTACATTCATAGGAAGCACCAACTGGAAGGAGGCACCAACCCCATAATTTAAAAGAATCAACCTAAAGGAAGCTCCAAATCCATGATTTACCACACCAAATGGAAGGAGGAACCAACCTCGTGGATTTACTATCTCCAATTGGAAGGAAGCAATCACTCCCTAAAGCACATGAAACAACCTGTTGAATGAAGACACCAATCTTCTCAACTAAGCACAAACTCAATAAGATATCACCAATCCAATATCTTCTTACATAGAGTACTTCTGAATTCACCTGCATGCTTTGTTCCRTAGAAAATCCTTCAAACTCTAGCAAGCCTCATAGCATCATTCCCAAAATTTAATCACTAACGAAAACATCCACTCATGACAACATCCYTTAACGACAACATCCACTCAYGACRACATCACAACYTCATAACATACCTTGAGAATAAAAAAKACCTTAAGAGAATCCTTTATACTTCCCTTRCACAMCATAAAGACACCCAAACACCTTGAGTGCACCTCATACTTGATCTCTTCGTTGGTTACACKTAAAAATGTGAAGTTCTATCATTTWGTTTATAGTAATTTTGTCCCCAAATATTAGTTGAGCCAACCTCAAGTTTTTGGCTGGGTTATCRAATRGAAAACACCATATCTCTTCATTCCTAGGGAKTTAGAGGGACTTCCATATACCATTGGAAAGGATTYAGAATAATATTTCCATCCATGCAGCTTGTTCTTCAATTTGATTTATTTATGTAGGGTAAAAATTCCCTGAATGATAGGGTATCCAAATTGACCACAAATAATACTTTCAATAATCTCCATATTATGATCTTTATCTTGGATATTTGTAGTATTCTTCACTTGAATTTAGAGGATTTTTCACTTGGTTTTAGGGATTCTTCAAGTCTCCTTCAAGGCTCCATTTTTTTTCAACTCAAAGTGGGTGTTATCACTGAAATTTTGTCCGCAACATTGCACGCAAATGGTTACAAAAATACAGCAATGCCAACAACAATTAGTTCAGCTATAACACCAAAATGAATTTCAAAAGGAAAAAACCATACAATTGGGGAAAAATTGATATGCGCAAACTCACTAAATGAAGTGCGTGCACAGTGCGTGGGCCAACAAAGCCCGTAGAGCACACAATGTGCCAAATGTTCGACTGTGTATGAGAAAAGTCGTGCACTCCTATGAATGACGCATTTTTGGTTCTTGTCGCCCCCCCCAACCACTTATGGACCAGATCCCAACTTGATTTGACCTCCATATCTGAGAAAAATATGAATGGGGGGTTGTTCAAGGACCAAAGGGTGCCCTAAAGGGCCCCTTGTTCACACTAAGAACCAATTGAATTTTTCCTTGAAGAAATGCTATAAATGGAGACCATGGGTGCACTAAGAAAACAATATCTTCATAGTATTGTTATGCTGCCTCAATTATCCCTTGAGAATCCTATTTTATCCTAGGATTATTCAAGCATCATTGCAATAGGACATTCCACTCACCTTTTTCATGGATGGAAACACCTTCTACCTTTGTCATGTATTGAAACACCTTCTACCTTTGGTAATGATGCATGCTCACTCTATCCATCACCATTCTCACTCTATCCATAAATTTGTTTCTCTCCCCCTTTGACATCAATGGAAAAGGGATAATTTTTTCTTATCATGTAACTCCCTCAGTCACCAATAGTTTGTTTCTCTCCCCTTTGACATCCAAGATAAAGAGTTTCTCCCCCTATGGAATTTCATAATTCTCTTTTGTATTCTATTTCTCCTCCTATATTCATATTGTCATTTAATTCATTCTTGCGAATAATATTGTAGGGTCGATAAAATTTTGGAGTCAATTTCTAATTATTCTTATATTTGAGAGTAGATTTCTTGTAAGGTTGTAGTCTAAAGAATACCCAATCCCCCTTCTCAGATTGTATTTCACTTCAATGTTGATATGCTTGTTTCTTCATCCTATTGTGTGCCATTTGAAGGTTTTCCTTAAGATTTTTCAAAGTTTATTTATTATTCTCCACATGTGACTCTATTTCCTATACTTTGGATTGGTCCTACAAAAAGTGTAAGAAACTAGGAGTTGGATATCCATAAAGGGATTCAACTTAGTAAATGTGTGATACGTGGTACTATACCACCATTCTACTATAGGAATATAATTTACCCATTGATGTTGATTTTCTATAGAATGTAAATGTAGATAATCCTCTAAAAAAGTGTTAACTATTGCACTTGACCTTTTTTTGTGAATGGTATGTTAAAATCCTAGCTATTGTTGTTCCACTCATATTCTGTAATTATTTCTAAAACTTTCCTATGAATTTTTTATCTCTATCACTTACTATTACTTTATGAAATCCAAGAAGTCTATGAATTTCCTTCATGAACAGTTATGCCACTTGACTTACCATATATGTACTTTGAATTCCACAAAATGTGCATATTTTTTTAGTCCACCCACTACCACAAAAATGACATCCTTACATTTTAATTTTGGTAAACCTGTAATGAAATTCATTGATATCTCTTCCCATATTTGATTAGGTATGTTTATTTAAGGTTGAAGTAAACCTGGAGCTTTTACTATATCTCTATTTCTTTGGAAAACTTAACATTCTCAAAAAAAATATTTTTTTATCCTTTGATATGTATTAAGGAACCCTGCATATCTTGCCATCGGAGAGTCATGGAACCCTCTTAATATTTTTTTCTTAAATGTTGATTAAGGGAATAAAGATATTCTACCCTTGTACCAAGGGATACCTCTCTTCCACTCCCAATGTTTCATAGAGTTCTTCCCTTCCATTATACATTGTATTTTCTATCTAGTACTATTTTCATTTTGCCATTCATGGAAATATTCTTCCAACCATGCGAGAATGGAAGATGTAATGGAATATAAACTCAAGGACTATTCAATTCTAGAAAGGCGATTGACTACCACATTGTCCTTCCCATTTTTGTATATTATTTCAAAATCAATCCCTTGCATTTTTATACCCATGTTTGTTTCTCTTATGATGACAATATTTTTTCCAAAATGTATTTTAAGCTATCATAGTCTACCTTGACTTTAAAATTCCTCCCAATGAGAGATTGCAACCATTTGTTTATTGCATGCAAAATTACTTCCATTTATTTTTCATATGTAGAATACATGACATCCTTTAAGAGTGAATAATGATAAGGTAGCCTCTCCCTTCCATACAAATGATTTTTTATTCAATAGAGTGTGAGTGGCCTGCAACGCTTGCATAATTCTTAACATTTTTTCAATAATATCTTGTAAGACCCAAAAATCCTCTAAGACTTTGCTGGAATATTCACCAATATTGAGGGGGGGGAGGGGGGGTGAATCAATATTGATGATTTTTTACCATTTTTAACCTTAATCACATCATGTAAGCATTAACCATTAACAATGCCATTCATCATCACATAAAAACATACATAGAACACAACGATTTTTACGTGGAAAATCAAGTGGGAGAAAACCACATAATTATTTTCTTATATAATGTTAAGATTACAATCATAGGAAGCACCAACTAGGAGGAGGCACCAACCTAAAGGAAGATCCAATACCCTGATTTACCAACACCAACTAGAAGGAGGCACCAACCTTCTGGATTTACCAGCTCCAACTGGAAGGAAGAAATCACTCCATAAAGCACATGAAACAACCTATTGAATGAAGAAACCAATTTTATCAACTGAGCACCAAATCAATAAGATATCCCCAATCCAATATCTTCATACACAAATTACTTCTGACTTCACATGCATGCTTTATTCTGTAGAAAATACTTCAAACCCTAGCAAGCCTCATAGAATCATTCCCAAAATTTAATCACCGACGGAAACATCTACTCATGACAACGTCCATTAATGACAACATCCACTCATGACAACATCACAACCTCATAACATACCTTGAGAATAATAAAGACCTTAAGAGAATCCTTTATACTTCCCTTGCACACCATAAAGACACCCCAACACCTTTAGTGTATTCCATACTTGATATCTTCATTGGTTACACTTAAAAATGTGAAATTCTATCATGTATTTATATTAATTATGTCTCCAAATATTAATTGATCCAACCTCAATTTTTTTCCCGAGTTATCAGACAAAAAACATCATATCTCCTCATTCCTAGTGAGTTATAGGGACTTCCATATACCGTTAGAAAGGTATCGAAATAAAATTTCAAACCATGTAACTTTTTATTCAATTTGAGTTATTTATGTAACTCCCCCTATCACCAATAGTTTGTTTCTCTCCCCTTTGACATCCATGATAAAGATTTTATCCCCCTCTGGAATTTCATGATTCTCTTTATTATTCTATTTCTCCTACTATCTTCATATTGTCATTTAATTCATATGTTTGCTCCCTCTGTCATCAATGGTTCATTTTTTTTACTATAATTATATCTTTGTGATCATATTTCCTTTTTGACAATACTCCCCCTTTGGTTGTGTTGACTCCTCCTTAGACTAGGCCATTTCTTGAATTTTTATAAAGTAGCTCCCCTTGTGCTCCTATATAATTTACTAAGCCATTGTATTCTACTATGTACAATCCTTTGTTGTCCTTTCTTTTGTATTCCTTTCCTTTTACTTAGACTCCCCCTCAAAATTATCCACAATAATGGGAGTCTCTATGCCAAATTGTTTAGAATAATGTATAATGTTGCTATGTTGTAGGATCATCATTTATAATCCTGACATCTTCCAATTTATTGTTATATTTATCATTGTTACTCATATCTTCAACTCTTGTGTGTATTTCCTCTAATAATTCTCCATTGACCTATTCTTCTTGTTTTTGTTTTCTTCTCCAAACATTCTTATATTTGATATGAGAATTTTCTTTCATGGAATATTCTATCATGCTTCTACAGTCCAGAGAAGTGTGTCTATAGATGTGGAATTTGTAACATTCAACATTATTGTAGATACATCTATTTCTTACTTGAGTATTTCTTGCATAATCTCTACCGTCTATAGCCTTATGTCCAAAATTGTTGCAAGAAAAACAATAACCAAGAAAGAAACTTTGATACATGGGTGTAAAGGTGTTGGCATAGGGGCAGACTCGGGGTTCAATGCTTACAATATCGTACCAACAAAACCCTAACTACTGGCCCTTTCGACAACACCTACGAAGAAGATGAAGTCTCACCCAAGGTACAGGCAGGGTTGGTTGCGAGACTTAGGTGTCTGCAACCTTAGTTGGAACACAGAACTGTGATTATACAACTTACTAGAGAACTTAGCACCATTAGTTTCTCAAGATACATTCAATAACCACTTCACTTATAAGACAGAGCTTCGCATCATTCACTCTAATCTATAGTATTCTATCATTTAGCAACAATAAGCTAGATCAAACCCAGTAAATCAGCACTAAGCATCTACATACATATCAAATCTAACATTCATACACATCTAGGAGCACAACACATAAGCAGATCTTCCTAAAAATATCAAAGAACTTAGCAGAAGAAGAAGTAAACACATTGAATCAAAGCACAAAGAATCACACATAGATTTACTTGGTTCACCCCCACCCTGGGGATACGTCCACCAACTCTTCTTCTTTACTATCTTGATAAATCAGTTACAGCACAAAGCCTCAACAATCCTTACTCCGCATAAGACACAAGATCTGCGTAGCTCTCTAGATCCTTCTTCCTTGTGCTTCAGCACAAATCCTTTCACAACATCCTACAACAACTTGCACTTAGCTCTGCAAGTCTCTTACAATCATGAACAGAGCATTTATAATCCACATCCGATCACATAGATCTAATTACTAGCACTAAGCCATCGACTCTCTTCTACCTTTCCTAGACCTCTATTTATACATACAAAAGTGGGCCTAAGCGTGGGTAAACCCACAGGCCAACATCCCAATCCCATTATATTATCCCAAAAACCCAAAAAGCACCCAAAGTGGGTCTAGATCTCGTGATCTTTGCTTCGTCTTGCACGCTTCCTTCGATAGGGTGTAGAAGTCCCAAAATAGTCAAATATGACCAAGTATCTCCCACAAATTGGTCAAGGGCCAACATGCCCCCAACACTCACCTATGACTCGTCCCAAGTCACTTTGGTCTAATAAATTTTTCTTTGAATGCCTCAAGCTTGGCTTGAGCTGCTTTGACCTGCTGTATTGCAACTACTTCTTGCTCAACAAACTCCTGAATGGGTGCGACATTCACCAACCCTTCTAGGCATTGCTATGCTGAATTCATGACCTGTTCCAACTCTGTTCCTTGGTTCTCGATCTTTATAAATAGTTGACATGCCTTATCTTGCAAAGGTTGAAGTTGTTGAGTTACTTCCATTACCTTTCTCTGGAGTATATGGATTTGTTGTTGTGTTATGCGCTGCTTGGAAGATCGTTTCATTTTCTCTAAGGGTGATAAACCCTTCAGCTGCACCTATAGATTTTCGGCTTCATGCTTCACCTCCTGGATCTGCGACTTCAATTTGTGCAATTCAGGATTCTCGGTTAGGTTCTCATGTATCTGCGCACTTTTGCTACTTAATTGTTTACATTCCTCAGTGAGTGATTTAATCCTTTCTATTGTGATCTGGGTAGTCATTTCTCGTTTGTCGCGCTCTTCTTGTGGGGTACTTGGTATGGTCTACAGCTCCAATTCTATGACTCTTTGTTGAAGTTGTTGAATAACTTCAACAAGCTTCATCACTTGGCGTTCTAAGGGTTCTTCTGCTTTCTTCTCTAATCCGGTCACAGAGTGAAATGCTCTGTTGACTACTTCTTTGATCTTGATCTGCTTTGCGAGTAGCTTCTCCTTTTCTTTTTGTATCTTCGCTCTGTATTCTTCCGATTTTTCTTGGAGAGTGTCCCTCTCTTGTTGCGCAACTCAGCGCTGCTCGATGATTTCTTCCTATGCTTTCTTTAAGGCCTAGGTGGCCTGTGTGGTTTTTTCCTGTGCTTTCCGAAGGCATGCTTCGACTGTGGCAGCAATCTTGTGGAGTTGAACTGGTTCATATCCCTCTTATGTTGTTCCTTCTGGCAGGGATGCAGTGGAGACTGCGTGGCTAGACTGAAGCGCCTACTCAATTCCTTGGAGCTCGCTCTCAATTCTATTGTACATTACCTCTTTCTTGGCTTCTTGCTTTTCTATTATTTCTTCTATAACTGCGTTCATAGTGGCGAGGAGGAAACTTAAGTCATCTAGGGTGAGCGTGGTCTTCATCTTGGTTACAGGGGTTCTAGGTTTCTTCTGGGAGGAATGTTTCAGAGGTGAAACCTTCCTTTTTCTCAACGAGTCCTCTTCATCTTCTGGCCTTTGTTCGACTTCTTAATCATTACCTTCTTGCTCGGGTGTAATGGATGTGGTCCTCATATATCTATTTTCTATATCATGTATTTCCTCATCCTTCTTCATCTTCATTGTTTTATTTGTCTTACTGGGCCCAGCTGTATCCTGTGCATCTTCTGGGTTGTCGATGTTGAACAATTCTGTGGGGTCTGTTGAAACAAGGAGATCGGTTGACCATTCCTTGGTGATTTCCTCCAGGTCTTCTTTTATCAGCTTATAATAAGACTATAACTGCTCTTTATTCTCATCATTGTGTGTTGTTATGTAAATGAAGTGGCGGTCTGCACTGAACTTCATTAAGGGTCTGAACCTGTAGAGGGTATTCAGGGTTATTTGAGGCTCGGACTGGATGGCGCGCTTCAACTGATTATAGTAGGCATGGAATATCGTATTGGATTTCCATTGTTTTCTCATATTATTTGAGTACCATAAGGTACTGAACTTCGCGACTAAGGGCTCAAAAGGGTCGAGGTCCGGGAAGGTTGCATCTTCTGGTAGCTCCCATCAATGAAAGTGTTGCACCTCTTTCATCACCTTGGTGAGCAAAATAGAGGTGCTTGCAAGCTCAGTTGGGTCTGCTGAGAAGGACAGCTGCAAGGAAAAGAGTTAGGGAAAGAAAATAAAAGGCTACAATTAAGAATTAAACTAAGAAATGCAATAACAACTAAATTCATGAGCATAGGGACATAGAAACAAAAAGAACCATAAGACCCATGTCACCAATGCTGAGGCTGATCTATTAGTGAAACAAAGCACCAAGAAGAAATGGGACTATGAGTCCCTTCTTCCTCCAAGGAAGGGCTCTTGGACCCCCACTAGCTAGTTCTTCTTACAATAAAGAAAAATGGAAAATGATGATGAAAGAACTCTTTACAAATCCACTCAATGGGTGAGGTGGATTTTCCAATGTAATGGTGCCAATATGCTCTTGACAAGGATGGAGTCCTCAAGACAATAGAGGTAGCATAACATTACTTTGAATTCCTTGAAAAAATGAGGTGCATCCATGGCTTTTTATAGCATTGCTTTGGGTTATTGTTTAACTTCTTTGTAGTGTGAAAAGAGGCCATTTAGGGCATTCCTAGGTCTTTGACCAGCCCACCAGTCAGATCCAGTCCAGCTTTGAGGGTCAAATTGGCTTGGGAGCTGAACCATAAGTGGGTGGGAGGCCGACCACTCTCATAAATGCACTGTTTAGCAGGTGCACGGCTTTTTGCGATAACAGTCGCGCATCGTGCGCCTGTGCATGATTTCTGCATTTCTGTTTCACGCATGGGCGCGTGCCCAATGTCTGCATAGCGCTCTTCACTTTTTCACTACTTTGTATATTTTTTTGACATTTTTTGAATGTTGTGGTATTAATCCAGGTCCATGGATGACTTCATCATTGTTTGACGATGTTGAGTTCTTGTAACCATGTGCAGATGAAATTTCAGTGATAACAGAAAGCTATAAGTATCAAGAGACAGTTAAAATGGAATTCATGTCCCTGATCCTGGGCTTCTTTGTAATCAATATCTTGTTGGTTCACCGGGTACTTCACCCAGTTCATCTATAGTCCCTCTGCGCACTTTCTTGTGAGGTCAACTACAAATCTAGATACTTGCGTGGGTCGATTCTTGCGAACTAACTTCCCTGTGATCAGAAGACATGCAAGGTGCATTGTGCTGCTTTGAATAGAGGCTACCTTGTAGCCTCACACTCCTTTCTCAACATCGCCATAAGATTCTTTGATCTTCTGAGCAAGAGCGCGGTTTGTGGTCTTTCCAAGATAGTAGTCATGGGGATCAGGGCCCTGCATGCTAAGACCTGTGATCCTATTGATCAGTGCTAAATCAACTGTGATGTGGTGGTTCAACCATAGGTATCCTCCGTGGTAGCTCGCCAGGAGTATCTTAACACAGGCATTGACTTCTTGGTGACGTATGAAATGTGGGATCTTCATGATGTTCAACAAAGTGGACTACGCGAGGTTCATGGTCCATTGCTGAGGGGCGATCTTCAAGTTCTTGCCCTTGGTTCTGGTTAGGTACTTGTACGGGGCAAGTGTGATGTAGACTTTCTGATCTTCCAGATTGAAATCACTAAAATTCAATGCTGCAATCTTGTCTTGATCTATGCGGACTGTGCATACCCCTTTCGGTAGGTACGTGGTGACTAGAGTGTACTCAAAGTCTCTAGGCACGTTGTCTCTATTGATTGCACCGCTCAGAGGTGGTATGTAAGCAGGTAGGATGGATGGAACCAACCTCACATTGGCCATATCATCTTTATGTTTGGTTATGCGTTTTGTGTCGTCTTGGGATGTTCATGCTTGAGTAGTCGACGGGGAGGTTTGCACTCCTCTCGTCGATGATGCCTGTAAACTTGTAGACAACCCTTGTTCGGATATGAATCTTTCAGTTCTAAGCCTAGCGAGTACCTCTCTTGCAGATTCTTTGGCTACACTAAATTCGCCTGACATACGCCCTCAGAAAGAAAATTTAGTCGGGGTTCACAATGATCTCAGATACTATACTAGGATGACCAACCAAATCGCAATGACCACCATATACAACTACTATTCTATGGGCTTCTAATTCTCAGTTGGAAAAAGTGTTCTTCGTGCATGGCGTGACGAACTAAGTAAGAAATTCGACAATGGTCTGCTTGCAATGGGCACGAAGCTTCCATTAATGTTGATTTGTCCATTATGGTGCAGTCCAATGGTCTAGTGGTGATCCTTTAATTATTTTCTATCCGTTCGAGGAGGAAGTCGAATGGGTATATCATTCCAATGGATATATCACTTCATCATGGCTAAGTGCCATAGGTCGTTGTTCTGATATCTCGGCGAAGATCCCATTCTGCAAGTTTTCTTTCTGCAATGTTCTATTTGGAATCTCCTGCAACTTTTCAATCTTTGCCTTCTGCTTACTTAACTTTCTAGATTTCTTTCCAGTGAGCTTCGTCTCAGTAGTTCTTTTCCTGTTCTGGCTCTTTTTTCTTGGATATAGTTACTTCGCGCTGCTGAGGTTCTTTCTTAGGGTTCAGGTATAACATTTCTTCTTTATCTGAGATAGAAACTTCAGTCTTTTGTCAGTCCTCTGGTGTTCTGATAACTTTGACATCTGGGTTCCTAGTGTGATATAGCTTCGATATGTTCTCTTGTTCTTCAATCAACTACAAGATCCTTCTGGTCATAAAGTCTTTTAAATCTTGTCTCTGTTGTTCTAAAACTTTTTCTTCTTCCTTCTTTCCGGCTTGATCTCTTTCAGTCCAAGGATTTCCAAGTAACATAGTAAACGGGGCGATGCCCTCAATAAATTTGAGAATCTCAAAATCTTCTTCTGTTGAAGTTCCATTAGAATTCATAGATATATGATTGAGCCTTCCACATCGGCTCACTAGTTTCCCTCTAAATAACCCTATTCTACTCAGTGAAGGGGTCATAACAGGCCTCCCTATAGCTTCCCAAGATTTTTCTGTCATAATATTCACCTGTGTTTCCTCATCTAGAACACAGTTAATGTTGAAGTCTCCTATTCTTTCCTCGATGCATTCTTTCCTGTTAAAGACCTATGATAATATAACATGTCGGTGATCATTCAAGGTGTCTTGTATCTATAGTCATACCTTGTCTGATTCTCTCTGGGGTTCTATTATTTCTAGATCTTCCTTAGGGTTTTCTTCTTTCAAATTCATGCCTTCAATTTTAGCAATCATTCTAGGGAAATCTAATACTTTGTGGTCCAAAACTTTGCAATAGAGACAACTAGGTCTTCCACCAGAGAATTCCTTGGCAATATGTCCCGGTCTTCAGCAATTGTAACAGAGGGTTAATCCTCTCTTTCTTTTAAATGATCCCCAACCTCTTCTGTACTGCATACTAGGGTTATGGTAGCTAGCCTGCAAAAATTTATTTCGAGTATCCTGCATCCTCTTGTTAGTCCAGACATTCTTTCTATGCATAGGTATAACATATCTATCAGATCTATTCATATCAAACTTTCTTTCATCTATCAGAGCCCTAGTTTCCAAGATAGGAAAAAATCTATCAAACATACCTAGATCCATACTCTAGAAACAAAAATTTTCACTTATTTTACTTTTGCAGAGAACAATGCTTCCAGGTCTAAAAACTTTTGACTATTCTCACCTCTATCAGAGCACAAAGCTTACAAATCTTACCTCTTTTCTTCATATCTTGGCACAAAGCTTCACAGGTTAAGTAGAACACTTCACACTAGGGCAACAGATCTACGCACAGAGCTTTCACGGTTTCTAGATCGAATCTTTGCACAAAGATTTTCTTTCTTAGTTCCCAGCAATCACAGTTCCAGTCCTAGCAATGGAACCATTTGTTGGCACAGGGGCAGACTCGAGGTTCAATGCTTAAAACAACGCACCAACAAAACCCTAACTATCGACCCTTTCGGCAACACCTGCGAAGAAGATGAAGTCTCGCCTGAGGTAGAGGCAGGAGTTGTTGGGAGACTCAAGTGTCTGCAACCTTAGCTGGGACATAGATCTGTGATTATACAACTTACTAGAGCACTTAGCACCGTTAGTTTCTCAAGATTCATTCAATAACCACTTTGCTTATAAGACATAGCTTCGTAGCATTCACTCTAATCTATAATATTCTAGCACTTAGCAATAGTAAGCTAGATCACACCTAGTAAATTATCATTAAGCATCTTCATACATATCATATCTAACATTCATACACATCTAGGAGCACAACGCATAAATAGATCTTCCTACAAATAACAAAGCACTTAGCAAAAGAAGAAGTAAACACATTGAATCAAAGCACAAAGCATCACACATAGATTTACATGATTCACCCCCACCTTGGGGCTACGTCCACCAACTCTTCTTCTTTATTATCTCGGTCAAGCAGTTACAACACAAAGCCTCAACAATCCTTACTCTGCACAAGACAGAAGATCTACACAGCTCGCTAGATCCTTCTTCCTTTCCCTTCAACACAAAGCCTTTCACAACCTCCCACAACAACTTGCACTTATCTATGTAAGTCTCTTATAATCATGCATAGAGCATTTACAATCCACATTCGATCACACAGATCTAGTTACTAGCACTAAGCCATCGACTCTCTTCTACCATGCCTAGACATCTATTTATACATACAAAAGTGGGCCTAAGCGTGGGTAAACCCATAGGACGACATCCCAATCCCATTACATTATCCCAAAAACCCAAAAAGGACCCAAAGTGGGCTGAGATCCCGTGATCTCTACTTCATCTTCTGCACTTCCTTCGATAGGGCGTCGAAGTCCCAAAATGGTCAAATATGACCAAGTATCTCCCACAACTTGGTCATTGGCCAACAAAAGGGTATTCTTTGAAATGGAGGTCTTTGATATGCTTGCTTGTAATGTTTTGATTTATCATGGTATTGATTGATCATGTTATTTTACTTTTCTATTGGAATCCTTTGAACCATTTGTATGACTTTTAGGTCTTTCTTCATTCTTTCTTGGTAGTTTGAAACTCTTTTCTTCTTCAATGTGTTTATACTTGTGGTCATACCCAATACATGTCTTGTCACTGGGAAATATTTGTTGATTGAGGATTTCTTATAAGGATTATGAAATATTTTCAAACTTCAAGTTTATGGCATTTTTCGTTTTCATTTCTTCTATTATAGAAACAATTTCAAGTTCTTTTTCTTGACATGTTTCTTCCTTTTCTTTTAGTTGATTGCTTAGGACTTCTTCAATTTTCTTGTCCTCTTCTATTTGAATCATAAAATTCTGCAAGTTTGTGCTTAGTTGGGTATCTTTCTCTTCTAAGTGATTCTTCAATGTTTATTCAATCTCCTTAGCCACTTCTACTTCTGCATTTAAAATAATGACAATCTTTTCAGTCTCACTTAGCTTCTCTTCTAGCAATGTATTCTTTTCTTGATACCTCTGCATTTTCTTCAATAGCATTTTTTTATTCTCCCTTGCATTCCTCAAATCATATAGAGCACTAATAAGTTCCCCTTCAAGGTCTACTTCAACTTCTACTTCATTATCTTCTTCTTCCGAGGAATGGATTTTTATTTCATCTTTATCTTTGTCAAAACTGCTTTTATTTTCATAGGTACATCTAATGTCACAAGGATTTAAGTTATCACCACAAGAATACATACTTGATATGACTTCCTTCACCTTTTCTTCATTCGATTCATCAAATGCATGCTTATTTTGATTGCTATCCATTTTCTTTGATGTTGCTTCTTTATTTGGTGTATCTTCCTTTTGATCTTCTGTACATTCCTACATTGCTTCCTTTGTGTATTTTTCTTGTATTTTGTCCCAACGTTCTTTAGTTGGTAAATTCTTTCCAAATTCATTTCTTTTCTTTTCAGGCTCTGATAATCCCCTTAGAATTATGTTCAATTCCATTGCATTTTACTTTTGTAGATTCTTTGTTGTTTCACTATTTGGTCTACCTTTTGGAGTGGTGTAACCATACAATACTAATTTCCAAATGTCAAACCCATGTTCCTGTAAAAAAACCTCTCATCCTTATGCTCCAATGAGCAAAGTTTAATCCATTGAACAATGGAACTCCATCTAGAGAGTAAGCTTCATGAATACCTTGATCTTCCTTCCAATGGTTAGACTATTCATGAAGGAATCTGCTTCGATACCAATTGTTGGAATATTCACCAATATTTAGAGGGGGCATGAATTAGTATTGAACAATTTTTACCTTTTTTAACCTTAATCAAATCATGTAAACATTAACCATTAACAATTCCATTCACCATCACATAAAACCATACACAGAACACAATGATTTTTACGTGGAAACCCAAACAATAGAAAACCACATAATTCTTTTTTTATATGTCAATATTACATTCATAGGAATCACCAACTTCCAACATTCTCCAACACCAATTGGAATGAGGCACCAACCCCCTTATTTACAAGCACCAACCTGAAGGAAGCTCCAACTCCTTGATTTACCAACACCAACTAGGAGGCACCAACCCCCTAGATTTACCAGCTCCAACATGAAGGAAGCACCCACTCCCTAAAGCACAAGAAACAACCTACGGAATTAAGACACAAATATTCTCAACTGGGCACCAACTCAATAAGATATCACCAATTCAAGATATTCATACACAAAGTACTTCTGACTTCACCTACATGCTTCATTGCATAGAAAATGCTTCAAACCATAGCAAGTCTCATAGAATTATTCCCAAGATGTAATCACTGACAACAACATACACTCACAGAAACGTCCATTAATGATGACATTCACTCATGGAAACATCACAACAAAATCACAACCTCATAGCATACCTTGAGAATAACAAAGACCTTAAGAGAATCCTCTAGACTTCCCTTGCTCACCAGAAAGACACCCCAACACCTTGATTGCACCTCGTACTTGATCTCTTCATTGGTTACACTTAAAAATGTGAAATTCTATCATTTCTAATTTTGTACCCACAAATTAGTTGAGCCGACCTCAATTTTATGGATGGGTTATCGGATGGAAAAAATAATATCTCCTCATTCCTAAGGAGTTAGAGGGACTTCCATATACCATTGGAAAGGAATCAGAATAATATTTCCAACCATTTAAATTGCGATTCCATTTGATTTAGTTATGTAGGGTAAAAAGTCCCTCAAATATAGAGTATCCATATTGACCACAAATAATACTTACAACAATCTCCTTATTGCGATCTTTATCTTGGAAATCTGTAGGATTATTGACTTCACTTTAGGGGATTCTTCACTTGTTTTTAGGGATTCTTCAAGGCTCCATTTGCGTACAACTCAAAGTGGGAATGTGGAAATAACCACATGTTATATCATCCCATGAGGGCCATGCTTAAAATTTACGCCATAAGGGGACCACTTTGGAGTTATATACACTTATGTCAAGGATCCTTCAAGTCACTTTAGGGCTTCTTCACTTGGATTCATGGATTCACGGCTTCTTTACTTGGCTTGATGGCTTCAAGGATTATTCACTTGGCTTCATGGCTTCAACACTCAAACAATATCAAGGCTTCTTCACTTGTCTTCATGGCTTCAATACTCAAACAATATCCCTTTTTCATTGCCACATCAACATCACTGTTACATCCTTATCATTTATTTCCACATCATCATCATCAGTGGCAAGTTGAAAACAATGACAACATTTTCTCAACAGACTCTTGATGTTCTTAGGAATATACTATTTTGTAATATATTGGATATTTTAAGGGTCTACCTTAACCCATTCCCTTGAAACAATATGTCCAAAATCCTATACTTCTTGTTTCCCAAAATAAAATTTGGATATTTTTACATACAATTGATTGTTCTCAACAATTTGTAGGACTTCATTCACATGTTTAATGTGGTCTTCCAATGATTTTATATAGATAAATATATCATCAAATAAAAACAACACAAACTTTCTAATTTGGTGTCTACAATTTTTTTTCATAATGATTTGAAAAGTAGAAGGAACATTAGTTAACCCAAAATGCATGACCAAGAACTCATAGTGTCCTTCATGTGTTCTAAAATCTATTTTTGGAATGCCTTCTTTTATTAAATTGATTTGGCAGTATCCTGATTTAAGATCTAAATCTATAAAATAGGCCACTCCATGAAGCTCATATAATAGCTCATTAATATTTGGAATAGGGAATTTATCCTTGATGGTGATTTTGTTTAGATATCTACAATCAGGACACATCCTCCAATAATATATTTTTTTTCTCCCCATAACTATTGGAGATGAAAATGAACTCCTTCTTGGTTGAATAACACCCAAATCTAGCATGTCTTGTACCATTTTATTAATAGCCCCCTTTTGCTGATGAGGATATATATAATTCCTTTTATTAGGAGGAGTGCTTCCAAGTATTGTTTCAACTTGGTGTTCATGATATCTAGATGAAGGTATCCCTTTAGGAATTTCTTGGAAGAAATTATGGTTACTTTCCAAGGTGAATTTAATTCATATGGAATATTTTCATCCTCTTGCTTTACTTCCATAGAATAAATCCTAACCTTAACTCCCCTACTACCCTTTTTTAGGATCTTTTCCATTCTATGAGAGATGATGACCTAAGAAGTTGCATATTTTAACCCTTTGACTTCATATTGAATTCCTTCCAATTCAAATATCATGAATAATTATATATATTTTGTAGAACATGTACCTAATGTTCTCAACCATTGAATCCCCAAATCAACATCTACCCCTCCAATGGGAATGACAAACATTGGGATTTCCAAATTATATTATCTCATACTAATTTTAATGTTGTGGAATTTTCCTACACAAACAATACTTTGAAAATTTGTAACTAGATACATAAAAAAATTGAGGCTCTCTATTAATATTTTATCGATGAATTTATGGGTATTGCATAAGTTAATAAACATTGTGACCTTATTATTCTTAACGTATCCTAAAATATTAATGGTTTTATGTGTTGACAAACCCGCCAATGCATGAACAAATATTTTAAACTTGTCAATGTTGTGTGAAATTTATACTTATTTTTCTTGATATTTCAAGTTCATAGGATCTTCCTCATCCATTTGTATAGATTCCTCCATTTCCTCTTCATAATTATTATTTAAGGTTAACAATTTTGTTTCTTGACATTTATGCCATTTTGACCATTTTCTATTACAACCAAAGCATAGTGCATTTTCTCTTGTTTCCTCCATTTCCTTGAGTGATATTCGAGTAGGATGAGGTAGGGTTTGCCTATGAGCCCCAAATCGGTCTCTCCTTCCTACATATGTTTCAATGGTATACTTTTGTGTAGCCCTATTCTTGGCTTGAATATGATAATAAAATTGCATAGCCTTCATGATATTTTCGGGATGTTTTAAGAAAATATCATGTTTAATGTCTTCTTTTAGTCCACCAATGTAACATTTCAATATATGTTCATCACTTATGTTATCCACCCTTGTGGAAAAACCCTAAAATTTTGAATTATAATCTTCAGTATAACCTAAGTGCTTGTTTCATGTCAATTGACCAAAGCATTCTTGTCCCGAAACGTTTCCATATTATTCTTCTAAGTCTCTTGTAAATAAACTCCAAGTATAATTAGAAGAACATGACTTCATTTTAACTACCCATTAATAACACTGATAGGGTTTTGTCTCAAAATACAAGGTTTCTAAGGAAATCATTTTCTCATCATCCATAATGTTATGCAATTCAAAATATTTCTCTATTTGTTTCACTTGTGTAAAGACTTGTGTTTCATCAAACTTATTTAATTCAACCTTGGAAAATTTGACACCCTTAGGAACCCATCCATATTAACTCCACTATTATAGTTAAATACACCTAAAAATTGTTTATTACCAGAAGGATTTTCATCATGAATACTACCTTTATTTTCATGAGTCTCTTTGGTCACAGTTTTCCTTTTAGGAATCCTCCCATATAGGTTTTTTGTGATATTGGCGACCAACTTTTGTTCCTTCTATTCCACTCTTTTCATCCATATTCTTTTCCATCTATTCCATATTTTCATCCATATTATTTTACATATATTCCTTAGTATTATTCATATTATTTTCCATGTGTTTTATTTTTCTTTGTTTGTTAACCACATCATTACATGTTATTGACTAACACTCATTTCATTCAGTTTCTCCTCTAATTTGGATAGTTGGTTATGTATTTCTTCATTTTTTTCATGAGTCTTGGATGAGCTTTCTGGAGGTTTAATTAGTGATGTTATTTCTAGAATACCCTTAGCCATGTGGAGTAACAATAATAATACTCCTCAATTTTCTCTTTATCACAAAATTTGAATAAAAAAAAACATATCTTCCAATCAAAAGTTATGTCAATTGTAAGTTATGTACCTTTAAAACCCTAATTTCAAGATTGTTTTTCTGGCTGACCTTTGTCCTAATGTATATATGAAATTTCATTCCTTCTGAGTCTAAAATTTCAACTTGTAGTACTTTAATATGTATTTTCTACAATTCCATAGGTCTGACCAAAATTTGATGTGCCAAGTGAAAGTTATGGTAACTTTCCCAAAACTTGCTAATTCTTGGACCTTTCTAGATAACATATTTGTATGGAATTCCATGTGTCCAATATTTCAGATATAATTATGAATTTTTTACCTGGAATATTATGATCTGTCTTATTTCTAATAAAACTGGTGGCACTCGATTTGGACTTTCCAAGATTCATATGTCACTTCTACCAAGAACCATTGTTTGAGACTAGTTTTAGGACTACTCAAATAACCATGATTTCCACAGCCTAGATTTTTGAAATTATAGAGTATTAGAAACCAAAATTTCTATAAAACGTACTTGGATATATTACCTCAGACTCCGTAAATGTTTGTAGTCTGAAACTTCACCAAAACAATGTTATATAGAAAAAATTCCAAGATGACTCCTTGAGGCTAATTTCAGGACTAGTTAAAAAACCTAAATTACGTAGGCTATATATTATAAAGTGTTAAGCCATAATTTGTGGCATATTAACATTTAATTGGGGCATATTACATTAGTATTTTTATTTTTTTTATGTCGTCTTGGGTCCATTAGTTGTAATTGCACCTCCTAGTCTCTTATATATACCAAGGAGACCTTTTCATTTGGAATCAACTTGTAATTGTGAATTCATATGATGCATAAGGAGGTTTCCCCCTAGAAGAGGCTTGTTATCGTAATTTTTCTTTTTTTCAAGGCATTGAGTACTTATTCTGAGTTTTTTATGTTATTTTGATATTTGGTTCATAACATTTGGAATTAGAGCTAGACAATCCTCGGGTCTGGCTTCTTCAAAACAAGTCTTCTTGTAATTTTCACTAAAACATTTTTTATGGAAGGTTTAAGGATATGAAATTTCTATGGTATAGAGTTGACATATATAGCTAACATGGATCCAAATTTCATATCTTGGTTCTTTATATTTTTGGAGATACATTATGTTCAAGTTAGGGTTTTCGACTAGTCCTGAAACTAGTATGAAACAAGTCTTCCTGGAATTTTCACTCCCAATTTCATTCATCTTGGTCTCAGATTCTAAATTTTTTACCATAAAAGGAATAATAGCGAAGTGTCTTGTGTAAAAATTGCATCTCTTTATTCATTGTACTCTGAAATTTATTCCCTGAGGAAATTTTTGGTTGGTCCAGATTTCAGTCTAAAATAAGTGTTCTTGGGAAAAATGTTATATATGAAGCTACATAAATCCACATTTTGTGAGACATATTCCATTGGTTAGAGTACATACCAAAGTGTTTATGGTACAAATTTCAATTTCTTAAGTGAAGACAGTGACACATGGAAGGTCGTACAAGTTCAATCTCCTGAAAGGGAAAAACATCAGCACATCTTGGGAAAGTTATCATAAAATTCTATTGGAGAATCCAATATTGGTATATCTTGTGGGGTTGGAAAGAAGACACATCATGATACCTCAAGTATAAAATTTAGAATCATAAGGGTCAATATTTCAGAGCTACAACAGAAGAAAGATCAACTAGTAGAACAATCTCCAATTCAGGGTTTTAAAAGGTGCATTTTTTTTTGGAAATTTTCATATCTTTTGACTAGAAGATCCAATTGGGGTGATTCAAAAATTGGAATAAAGTGGGATAAAAGGAGTATCACATAAATTTGGGATAATCTTAGGGTTTTTTAGGTACATATGTATTCTGACATATTTAAACGTAGGAGTTGTTGTTACTTGTCAGTGCTACAACCCAGGGACTCTGTGATTCTTCCACGTACCTAGAGTATATCGAAAGGCCCCTTTCAAACAATTGTGCATTATACAACACTACTACAGATTTGAGCTCCCATGTACTTGGCATATATCAGGAGACCCCTAGAATCTTAATACCAACCGAGTAAACCATTTGGATGTCTTGTTGCTATAGTACATCAAGAACAACACTTGGTGAGATCAATCTCTAGTACCTGGGTAGTTGGATAGTATGGTTAAGAGAATGGTCAAGATTCCTTAGTTAGTGCCCTGAGATATTGGGCCGAGTACTATTGTTGGACCTCGCATGTATATCATAGAGATATAACACCTGACACTCCCTTGTCTGTGAGGATCTCTACCTAATCCAATTTGAAATTTCTACCTTGTAGTGATACTTGGAAAACTTGCCACCAAAAAAGGGAACTTCTACAACAAATAAGCCCTCAGATAGTCCTACTTGGAATCTTGATAAAGGATAAGAAATATGCAAGGACATAAATGATTTACAAAAGAAGGAAATAACAAAAGATGAACTATAAAGGATGATGGATTCAACTAAAGCTAAGCTAGAAGTGATAATGGATACTAATATGGATGGCTTAAAAGAGGAGAACATGGAAGGGTTGAAAATGTTTCTAATAGAGAGGCCACCTAAAAGTGACAATGTATCCCAGGTAATTCATGATGAGGACACAAGGAAGATGAATCAATACTAGAGAAACTCCAGCTTTGGGTTGAAGACCAACCACTTTCCTAAGATCGATATGAGAAAGTTTGATGGCAAGGATCCAATAACATGGATAATCCATATGGAGTGGTTCTTTTATCTACATGCTATGCCTCAAACACAAAAGGTACAAATTGCATCCTTATATTTAGAACCTAATCCGTTTGTGTGGTATCGATGGCTTTGTTCTCACAAATCACTTGTCACTTGGAAAATTTTCACGAAAGAAATGATAGCACACTATGAGGATACAAGGAGAAATACCTTCTTTAACCAACTGGTAAATCTCACGAAAAAGGGTTTAGTTGCAGAGCACATTGAGAACTTCCAAAGATTGAATATAAAGGTTAAAAATATTCCAGATGAGCACATGATTGATGTCTTCATAGGAACTTTAAAGGATAACATTATACATGAGGTTCACCTTTGGGAACCCAAATCATTGGAGAATGTGTTCAGGGTGGCGAGAAATGTTGAAAGTAAAAATATGGCTATGGATACTAGAAGGACCACCCCTAACATCTATCGAGAGAATAGTGTTCCTTCTTCTAAACCACCTCAACATACAAGGTTAAAACCTCAACAATTGGAGGAAAGAAAAGAAAAAGGGTTTTGTTAATTGTGACAACAAGTACAGAAAGGGACATATGTGTGGTGAGAAGAAATTATTCTACATAGATTGTGAAGAGGAAGGAGAACAAGAACCATCTCAAAATGAAGATGTAGAAGAGATTTCTTCTGAAGAGATGAATCCCACCATATCATGTCATGCATTGGCTAAAATTAGTACTCCTCAAACCCTCAATATCAAAGGATATATAATAAATAAAAAGGCAATAGTTCTAATTGATTTTGGTAGTACTCATAATTTCATTCACTGCAAATTAGTCAAATATCTCAATTTCTTTATATATCCAGCGCCATAGTTTCAAGTAATGATTTCAAATGGAGGAACTATTAGTTGCTCAGAAAAATTCCATAAGATCAATTGCTATGGGGGAATATGTAATGAATATCCCAATGATTTTTATACCCATGGGTGGTGTTGATGTTGTACTAATGGTCCAACGGTTACAATCATTGAGAACCATGGATTTTAATTTTCAAGAAATTTTCATGAAATTTTCATTGGAAGGAAAGGAATTTTAGTTAAAGGGTATCACAGGGAAACCTAGTAAGGTGGTAAGCTCTAATGGCATGACAAAATTATTGAAAACGGAGCATCAAGGTGTAATTTCACAACTATGCTCACTAGATATTCAAATATCTAAGCCATCTATTCCCCTAGATATCCAAGGGATCATTGATCAGGATTCCAAATTATTTGAAGATATTCCCATAGGTATTCCACCCACTCACGATCATGATCATGCGATGCACTTAATTCTTGGGAGTGCTCCTCCTAACATTAGGCCTTACAAATACCCTTATGCCAAGAATAGTGAAATTGACCATATGGTTGAATAAATGTTAGAGGTTGGCATTATTAGACCTATCCAAAGTTCTTACCTTTCATCAGTGGTAATGGTACTCAAGAAAGATATCTCATGGTGTATGTGTCCAGATTATAGAGAGCTCAACAAGATCACCATTAAAGATAAGTTTCCCATTCTTGTCATTGCTGAATTGTTAGATGAACTTCATGGAGCAATATACTTCACAAAGTTGGATCTTCGTTCAGAGTATCATCATATTAGAATGAAGGAAGAAGATATCTCAAAAACAACATTTAGAAGTCATGAAGGCCATTATGAATTTTTTGTCATGCCTTTTGGCCTTACGAATGCACCTTCCACATTCCAAGGGTTGATGAATTCCACTTTCAAGCCCTTCCTTCGAAAAGTTGTTTTAGTATTTTTTTATGATATACTAATCTATATCAAGTCTTGGGAAAATCATGTTCAACATGTTGACATGGTGCTACAACTACTAAAGGAGAAACAACTATATGCCAAACCGTCCAAATTTATCTTTGGGGTGAAGGAGGTAGAGTATTAGGTCATATTGTATCTCATGAAGGTTTCAAGGTAGACCCTAACAATATTAAATCCTTGATGGACTGGAAGATTCCCAAAACATTGAAGAATCTTAGAGGATTTTTGGGTTTGACATGTTACTACCACAAGTTTGTTTGTAACTATGGAAGAATATAAGAACCTTTAACTGTGTTAACTAAGAAGGATGCATTTTCATGGACTCTAGAGAAAACTCAAGATTTTGAAAAACTTAAAGAGGCAATGTGAAAAGCTCCTATCTTGACCACACTAGACTTCACAAAAACCTTTATGATGGAATGTGATGCATTGGGAAATGACATTGGTGTTGTTCTAATGCAAGAAGGAAGGCCCCTTTCTTTTGAAAGTCAACCACTCAAGGGAAACGACTTAAAAAAACCCATTTATGAGAAGGAAATGATGGAAATACTACATGAATTGAAGCAATGGTGCCCTTACCTAATAGGTAAGGACTTCAAGGTCAAACCATATCATTACAGTATTAAATACTTCTTGGAACAAAGACTATCTTCAGAAGAGCAAAAAGAATGGGTGACCAAGATGTTGGGTTATGACTTTGAAATCATCTACAAAAAGGGGAAGAAAAATGTTGCGGCATATGTACTCTCAAGAAAGGATGAAGATGTTGAGGCATTTCTCTGTGTTATCTCTATAATCCAACCTAATTGGATAACCGAAGAAAGGGATGAATGACACAATGATGAAGAAGTGTGGAGTCTCATTCAAAGGTTGTAGTAGGATTCCAATGCATCTGATACATTTACATGGAAAAATGATTCACTATGGTACACTGATCATTTATATTTTTGTAAGAAACTGCAACTTAAACAAAAGGTATTTTTGGAATTGCACACCTCTCTAGTAGGAGGGAACTTAGGATTTTTGAAAACCTATCATAGATTCAAGAGGGAATTGTTTTGGGATGGCCTTAAAAATGATGTTCAAAGGCTTGTGGAAGAATGTTTGGTTTGCCAAAAAAATAAGGTGGAAATAGTTAAGACCCCAGATATTTTACAACCACTAGCCATTCCAAGTTAGCGCTAGGAGGAGGTTTCCATGGATTTCATCATAGGGTTACCAAAGTCTGAAGGAAAGAGTGTCATCATGGTGTTTGTTGATATAACTACCAAGTACGTACACTTTTATGCACTCTCTTATCCTTTCAAATCTAGTACAATTGTTATTGCATTCATGGAGACAATTCAAAAGCTATATGGAAGCCCAAATATTATTGTAAGTTACAGAGATCCCATCTTCAATGGACATTTTTGGACATAATTATTTTCTTGTTTGGGTACTCAATTGGCTCATATCTCATCTTATCATCCTCAATCTGATGGAAAAACTCAGATAGTGAACAAATGTCTGGAAGGATACCTTCATTGCTTTGTCTTTGATAAACACACACAATGGTTCAAGTGGTTACCCTTGGGAGAATGGTGGTATAACACTTCATTTCATACTGCAAAAAAAATGACACCATTTATGGTGCTTTATGGATATCACCCACTATCCATCATTTCTTCTCTAAAATAAAAATATAAGGTTCAAGCAGTGTAATATCACATCGAGCATCAACAACAAGTTCTCCAAGTATTAAAGGACAACCTGACCATGACACAAAATCACATGAAACAACAAGCAGATCAACATCATAGTGAAAGATGTTTTGAAGTAGGGGATTGGGTATTTTTAATACTACAACCATACAAATAGATGTCCCTCAAGAAAGCTAAGAAGGATAATAAATTATCACCGAAGTACTATGGCCCTTATAAAGTGTTTCAAAATATTGGTACTATGGCATACAAATTGGAGCTTCATGCATCTTCGTGAGTACACCCTGTTTTCCATGTTTCATGATTAAAGAAGGTTATAGGTGATAAGATCCTAGTTCAAACTGTATTGACAGAACTTGATGAGGAAGGAAAAATCATATTGGATCCTGAATCTATCACTGACACAAGAATTCTCCAGTTGAGGAATAGATCAATTTCAAAGTATCTCATTAAGTGGAAGAAACTACCTACTAAAGATTCCACATGGGAAGATGAGTCTTTTATACAGAAGCATCCATAACTACTCAAGTGTTGAGGACAACACCTATATGAAATGGACGGGCATGTTAAGCCCTAATTTGTGGCACATTACCCCTTAATTAGGGCATATTACATTAGTATTGTTATTTTATTTATGTCGTCTTGGGTCCATTAGCTGTAATTATACCTCCCAGTCTCCTATATATACCAAGGAGACCTTTTCATTTGGAATGATAGTGTAATAATCCTATGAATTAATATGTTGTATAAGGAGGTTTCCCCCTTGAATAACATTATTATTTGAATTTCTCTCTTTGTCAAGGCATTGAGTACTTATTCTGAGGTTTTTATGCTATTTTGATATTTAGTTCTTAACATAAAGTAAAACAATCTAGAACCTAAAAGTTTTACCACAACTACTTCACCATGTCTCCTTGGGATCCAAGATAGTGAAAATTCCAAGATGAATCATTGAAAGAGAAAAACCCTAGGATCATAAACTATGATACCAAATGTTATGAACCAAACTCCAAAATAGTCAATGAATAACAATCCACTCCAAGGGGTAAACCTCTTCTGCAATGTATCCAATACACAATACAAGCTTCATATACAAACCAATATCCTTTATTATAAATAGGAGATAAAGTGAGCATGATATAACCTACCCTAAGGAAACCTAACCATAACTATTAAACTAATAATAAATGAGAGATAGGGCCTTAACATTTAACAATATGGCCATTTGGGGATGTTAGATATATAATGATTATTATTAACTTTGTGAAATAAAATAAGTCTAAGTCAAATGTAGAAGTAAAAATGTAACTTAGTATTAAGTCATGTAAAAAAATAATTACATAGAAATTGATCTAGACACTCCCATACTCTTAGGAAGTTAAATTCATTATGTATGAATGGTGTATTTATTTATTTATTTTCATAATGAATTACATATCTTATTATGCACCATTCTTTCGTATTATCTCTTCTTGTTGTTATTGTTATAATTTTATCACATACAGTTTCTTCTCCCCTTTCTCCTTTTCCTTTATCATACTTTTCTTCCATAGTATGGATAATGTTTGATTGCATAATATTTAGACTTATGGTGATTTTCCCCTTCACATCATTTCTTACTTGCTTTGCAAAAATGTTTCTCACTTTCTTTTCTCTTTTTCTTCTCATTGGTAATCATTATGCCCATGGTGGGAATTTGTTATTCCACTTATGTTGATATTGGGGCATAAGGGTCTCCAAAATGGTTATTGGGTAGAATCTTACTTCATGATATACTCCCTCCTTGTGTCAGGGAATTATCTCATGCTACCTTTTCTAATGGGCACCTTCTATTTTCATACATTATTGGTTTTTCCTATAGTTTCCACATTTTGTTTTTTGTTTTTCATATCTTTCTTCCTTTCCTTTGAATATCCTTCATGGAAACTCTTTTTTATTCCTCTTCATGGATAGAAGTTACTACCATGGGGAGAATCCATTTTGTGTATCACATACTACATGCTAACCATACACATACCCACTTAGGATGTTACTAAGTGAGATACTCATCATTACCTTTCCATACCCAACCTTCAAAAAAATAACAAAAAGGACCTTCCATTTTTCTTAGTGACAACTCACTTGTGTTGAAGTCCATAAGCTTTTGAGTCACCTTGCCATAGTCTAAGTGCATTATTTTGGTCACTCCACTTGATATTTAGTGCTACGGTAGGCTCCCCTCTATTTTTTCCCCTTTTATATTTTTCCTTTCTCCATATGTTTTACCATACTAAATATTTTGGGTTCTCCAAGTGGGATATATTCTAGGTCACTAGATCAATCTTAGGTTTCATGTATTTCATTTGGCCTCTAATTTTTTTGGAAGTTCCTCAACATTTTCAAATTCATTTAGGCATTCTTTTTATGGGGTCTACTTGGTCAAACTCTCCTTTACCCTCATTTCTCTTGGTGCATGATGTGAGCTGCAAGATTTATGTAATCAACCACCCTTGTTTCTCACATCTTATAGATCTAAGATGGGTGCCTCTTGGAATAATTTATGGTATTCTGGTGGAACTCATGGTTTCTTAGTAAAAAACCTCCCCTTAATTCTAATAGAAAGGCCCTATTTTCCAACAACTAGGAACACACACATATAGACACATGGCATTAGGGAATTTTGGAATCTATTTAAGTCACTCATTCTTGTTTGTTGCAAGTACCTTTTTCTTATTATCTTTTATGTTAAAACTATGAGTGATTTATGAAAAATTGTGATCTAATGATCATGATCTATTCTTACACTTTCTTAGGAAACTTGGATCTATTTTATTAGGTCTCCTTCAACTCTTCAGCAAAGGGAGGGTTCTTCAATAATATATCCTCTTTATTGGTTTTCTCTTTCCTTGCTGGATTTCTCGGTTGGTCCTAGGGTGTCTTTGATTTACATTTTTTGTCAAATAATATCACCACCTTAAGGGAGGTTCCCACAACATTTATTGGAAGTGTGGAAGGAACCTTCTTACTGAGAGTACTTGGATCATCGTACTTGCATTTAGGTTATAATTTTATGTGTAGTATCATTTTCTTGTGTTTTTTCTTTTGTTGGTTATATTTGGAGATAACATTTATATTCATGTTTTTTATGAGGATTCCATACCAATTAAATACATTATTCAGTGTTTATTCCCTTCCTTGGCTCATTGTTATGTGTTCCCTTTCCTTAGCTCAATTACATTTCCATTCTCGTTAGTTAATTACTCCATTTTCTTATAAAACATAGCTAACAACTTTAACTCCCTTAAGGTGGTGAATAAATCCTAAGGTTGTTTTGTATTTTTTTTCTCATCATTATGAAATAAGGTAATTAGTTTATGATGGTTATTATTTGTGCACTAATTGAATCAAGGGTTGCTAGTTTTCATACTCAACCCCAAGGGTTATATCAATCAGTTGAATCATCCAACCAAGATATGTTTCCGATGAAGAGACCATAGGTCACATTATTTTTAGCTCTCTTTCACTTCATATGTTTATCTAACTACCTTACTTAATGTCAAAAGGGTATAAGCAAACTTTATTTTTTTTCACTTACTAATCGGTTCTTTCTTCTTGAGGACCTATTCAAATGTGCCACACATTTAATTAACCTATAGCTCTATATCTCATAAACATCACTCATAAACCTTAATTAATCTAGTTACATCCTTGCTCCTCTCTTCTTCCTTTCTTTAATAGTTATTTTTATTTCTCCCAAAAAATTGGGTGGCAATGCTATTTCCTTTAAAGTTCTTATAGCTTGGGACTTTCCCTCCTTGTGATAGCAAGGTGCCTCAACCATCATGTTGCTATTTAGCGAATAATATTTTTGGTCATAATTGAATTTGTGAATGTTAATATGGACATTTTCCGAGTCTAAATGGGGTTTCCATAATATCCAAAAAAACAATCATTGGTTACAATAATGATACAGATTGGATTTTGAGAAAAAAATGAAATAAAACAAAATATTGCAAAGAGAATGCAAGAGCAATGAAAGTAGAGTATCACAATGAAAACCAAATTCTATTGATCAATAAATGATGAAAAACATTGCAATGTACATAGTGATGCATATTGGCTAAAATGCTCATTCATAAAAACCTTATAAAAAAATATTGAAACTTAATTTTATAATAATTTCAAAAAGAGTGACGAAAACCATAACATGAAAGAACCCTAACTCTAGAATGAAGTTAAGGTTGAGCAAGAACATTAAGATAGATGAACATGAGTAGTCTACAAAAAAGAGGAGTGTTTTTGAGATCATGACATTTTGTTTCTTACTCTATATTAAATCCTATTTAGCTCATTCAAGGAAAAATTAATAAACTATTGGATGTAAATCCTTTGAAAAATGTCCCAAAAGTCGAGGACGATTTGTTTTTAATATCAATATTGTTTCCAAGATGACTCTAGATAACCACTTCGATCAAATAAATGTTGAAGTTTTGCAACTTCAGGAAGTAATTCTCCACAACGAAGTACAAGAATACCCATATCTACCATTGTAGAAGCCCCAGGAAGAAATTGAATACCCAGGAAGAGAAGTCGATCCCACCAGTAAAAGACATAAAATAACAAAGTAAAATTAAAGACCTATAATGAAAATTCATCCATGTTAACACTGACTAAATTGTTAGACTGAAGAAACAATCTACAAAGGTAACCTACAAACCAACTTTAACACTGGAAACTATACTTTCCAATCTAGATAGGGCTCTCTTTGATACTTGATCTTTGATAGACAAGTTTCTTTAAATTGATGGCTAGATTTAGAATTTTGAGATAATTTTTCAAGGTCTGCTAACAAAATATAGTACTTCTAGGGCTATGGAATGAACCCCTAAAAACAAAGAAAACAATGCTTGGTAGATAGAACTCCTCAGAGGAACAAAGGCTAAATAAGGTGATGAACTTGATTGTTTAGTTTTATCATATAGGGTAAAAGAAGAAAAGAAACACATAACAGGATCAGAGCACCACAAAGGATGAATTCTGACCTTAGTTGAGAATGCAAACAAAGTTTAAATCAGTTAAGTCTAGAGCACCATTAGATGAGTTCTGCACTTTTAATTTACCAATTTAAAGAGAAGAAAAGTGCAAATGAAAATAAGTACACAGGGAATACATACAAAGAAGAGTACAATCTTCAGATCACCACCATTAGAATCTTTAGATTCTTCATGACTTCTGCATTTGTATTTATATATATTTAGAAAATTACATTTAGGATCAAAATGTTTATAATTCTTCCCACGTGCCCCTCTTTACATCAAAATAATCCATATATATAGAAAACTAAAGCTACACTTAGCTGCTAGGAATCAAACTACTATCTCCTAGAGTTATGGATCTAGTTGTTTTGAAAGAGAACAACAACCTCTACAACATTTACCAAAAAATAGGTAATTCTATTTTCCAATCATAAACTATCCGAAATGTTATTTACAATCATAAATTCTTGAGAAAATTTCAACCATATGCTCCTCACATGCTCCTCCAACGATGGCCGGAGCTGATGTTGATGATATACGCCGTCATCTGCAGACGGTGTTACAGGACGTGCCTGAGGGCATGTGGATACGCATCCAGGATGAGGGATTCCTGGAGCAGTGTATAGGATTACCGCCACCATGGCGGGGTATAGTGCGACGAGTAGTTGTGCTCGCCGCGATGACTAGTGGACACCTGCCGCCGGGGCAGGAGGGTCCTGCAGGTGTTCCACCACCACCGCCTGGGGCAGGTGGGGGTGAGACACCACCGCCTCCTGAGGGAGGAGCAGCTGGGGGTGCGATAGAGGCACCCTGATGGATGTATATTGTATACCTTTTTGATAGGCTGGTGAGCCGGTTTTTGTACCGAGGTGTGGCACGGGCCTGCGGGCAGATGTATTTTTGTATGTAAACAGTCGGATGGCCTGATGGGATGATATATATATGTGAGTATACATATGTTGAGATCCTGATGTTGTCTACATGTGTTTTGGGTTGATGATTATGATGATGTCTATTCTATCTATATGCTGTGACGGGATGTATGAGATATGTTATGTATGTGTAGCTTGATGTGATATATGCCAATCTAACACCATGTTAGCTATTTCATCTGTTGCTTGATTCAATTGTCTTGGAATATGTGTAAATGTAATGGAATCAAAATGTCGAGATAACAGTCTAACCTGCAGGTACTTGCGAAAGAGACACTTATCGCGTACACGATATTCATTGTTGAGTTGGAGAATGACTAGTTGAGAGTCGAGGAAGACGCTAAGGTGACGAATATGATGGCGCTGGGCGTCGGCCAGGAGGCCAATGACAGCAGTATATTCAGCTTGGTTGTTGGTTGCTGGCCCCAAACATATGTCGTTTGAATGTAGCATTTCATGTGAGGGGGTATAGAGAGCCCAAGCAGCCGAAGCGAGATTTTGTGTCCAACGGCTGGCGCCATCAGCGTACCCAATGTGATGGGCCAGTGGAGAAAGCATTTGTCAATAGCACAAAGGATAGTTTAGACAAGAGGGAAGGAGAAAAAAGATTAAAAACACTAAACAAGAGAAAGTAACCTAAAGTAGAATGACTACTTCTAAGCATAAAATTTCTTGAGGTATAACCCATTGACGGGTTCCTTGAGTGAGAGGCCTTCAGGGGAGGCCAGGATGTATGCGCCTTTGGTGAGGCAATGTTGGATGATGTAAGGGCCATGCCAAAGTGATTCGAATTTGTCGTGCCCAAAGGTATCATGAGCGATATCATAGGCCAGGACAAGGTCGCCTTTGCGAAATGATCGAAGGTTGACATGGCGATCAATAGTAGCCTTGGATCATTTTTTAGCTGCCTCGTTGTTCTGTAATGAGGATCGACGATCTTCATCCAGAGACTCCAAGTTCAGCAAGCGCTGCTCCATTGGAGCAGTGTTAGGTAAAATCTCAATTGCGGTGCGTAGGGTGGGAATTTCGCACTCGATGGAAAGAGTTGCCTCAACCCCATCGACTAAATGAAATGGCGTGAAACCCGTAGCAGTCTTTACTGCCGTTCGATAAGACCATAGTGCAGAAAATAACATATGATGCCAATTGGTTTTATGTTTATTAACCGTGCACTGTAACATGGTCTTGAGGACTTTGTTTACTGCCTCGACCTGTCCGTTTGACTGAGGGTAATATGGTGAGGCAAACTCGTGAGAGAAGCCTAACCGAGAAGAGAGTTCGACGAAGATCTCATTCTCAAAGTGTTTCCCATGGTCGGAAATGAGTTGGAGTGGTACGCCAAAACGGGATATGACGTGGTTAAAGAAGAAGCATGCTGCAGTGTCAGCGGTGTTGTTGAAAGTGGGCATTGCTTTGGCCCATTTGGTGAAGTAATCGACGGCGACAACAATGTATTTGTGACCATTGCTGGAGGGGGGATTACAAGTCATAAAGTCGATGCCCCATTTACAAAAGGGGCCCGCAATAATGACAGGGTGAAGAAGGACAGGGGGGGCTCGGGCTTTGTTGGCATAGAGCTGACATTGCTCACATCGCTTCACGGCATGAATGCAATCATGAAACAAGGTAGGCCAAAAGTAACTGGCTCGGATAATCTTCTGAGCCGTGGATATACCCGAAAGATGGCCCCCACATGCGCCGTTGTGGCAGTCCTTTAAGACTCTTTCAGCCTCGTCACTAGTCAGGCAACGACAAAGAATGGTGTCAACGCCCCGCCTATATAGGATGTCTCCAATGAGGAGATAGCGGGGGGGCTGATGGCAAATGCGTCGACGATCATCCCATGATAAATGGTTACCAAAATTTTGAGTTCGTAGGTAGACGAGGAGGTCGCCATACCAAGGATCATCTGAGGCGATGTAAAAGAGATGTTCGTCAGGAAAGTCGGTGTTGATGGGGGGACTGGTGGTGTCAGAGGGAAGGGCCGTGACAAGTTCAGCGAGAACGAGGGCCTTCTTACTCTTAGGTGTTGAAAACTAGAGGTCGTACTTCTGAAGGATAACGATCCATCGAGTGAATTTGTCGTTAACTTGGCGACGGCTGAGCAAGTATTGCATACGGTTGGAATCTGCAACGACCTTTGTGGTGCGAAGCAAAATGTAATGGCACAGTTTTTGGACTACGAGGACAACTGCAAGAGCAAGTTTCTCTTCGTGTGTGTACTTCAAGGGTGGTCCTGAGAGGTTCTTACTAACATAGTAAATGACATATTCACGATTTTCATCTTCGAGCTGGATGAGGACGCCGGCTACTGATACAGTTGATGCTGATACGTAGAGGATGTAGTCGCGATTATAGTCAGGTGCACTAATCAAAGGTGCATTTGAAAGCGTTGCTTTGATATCGTTAAACGACTATTGGGCATAATCGTCCCAATGAAAAGGGATGTCGTGACGTAGTAAGCGAAGGAAACCTTGTGCGCGTATGGCGTAATCAGGAACAAAGCGTCTGAGAAAGTTAGCTTTGCCCTGTAGACTCTGCACTTGTCGTAAATTCCGAGGAGGTGGAATTTCGGTGATGGCTTTGACTTTGAGGGGGTCTACAGTAATACCACTTTGGGAAACGATAAAACCGAGGAGGCGCCCGGCGGTGACACAGAACACACACTTGAGGGGGTTCAAGCGGATGTTATACTGACGACACCGTTGAAAGATGATTCGTAAATCATCGAGATGTTGGGTGCATTTCTTGGAGCGAGCTGTGAGGTCATCCAAGTAGGCGAGAATGATTTCAGCCAAATCGTGAAATATGTATGTCATCGCCTACTGGAAGGTTGCGCCGACGTTTTTTAAGCCGAAAGGCATGACATGATATGCAAAAGTACCCCACGGGGTAATGAATGCGGTTTTGTATTGATTGGCTAGGTGGATTTGAATTTGGTTATAGCCAGAGAATCCGTCCATAAAGGAGAGAGCCTCGTGGTCAGCGCAGTCATCGATAATTTGATCGATGAAAGGCATTGGGAAGTTGTCTTTTGGACATGCATTATTGAGATCATGGAAGTCGGTGCAAACACGAATGGTGCCCTGTTTTTTGTCGACGGGTACAGGGTTGGAAACCCATGAAGTATAAGCGATGGGATAAATAAATCCGGCCGTACGTAATTTGTCAATTTCGGCTTTGATAGCCGCGGCCTTGGATGGGTGTAGTGGTTGCTGTTTCTGGAAAACGGGTGTGATGTCAGGCCAGGTGTCGATGCGATGCTCGAAAATAGATGGGTCGAGGCCAGGCATCTCCGTGTATGACCAGGCGAAGATATCCCGGTATTCTTGGAAGAGGGCTTTATATGCGGCGATTTCCTGAGGAGTATAAGCAGCTCCAATGATGATTTCTTCGACGACGCCATTTTTAATGGAAATGTCGATTTTGATGGTGGGAGAAATGTTAGCCAGATTACCTTCTTCAAAAGCGTCAGGTGCAGGAATGGGATTGTTGAACCAATCGATAGGCCCGGAGGGGATAAAATCTTTGGTTTCAACCGCATAAATGGGATTGTGGCTAGGAGGCATGAGGGATTCCTGTGGAAGGAAGAGAGCATGATGATGTAGTGCATCCCAAGGAGAGTCCGGGCGTTGTAGCTCTTCCAGTATTTCTTCGTCGCATTGGAAACGACAAGAATATAATGTATCGTGAGGAGTGATCTCAGTGACAGTGTGGTTGCCCCCTGCTGAAGAAACAAAGGGGGTAATGCTAAGAGAGGGTGAGGTTTCACTCGACATAAACCATATATTGAGGTACTAAGGGGTACCTGTGGTGGTGGGATGGAGAGTCTTCGTAGGGGAATGAGCAGGAGAGTTGGGTGGGTTATGGGGTAAATCCTCAGATACGTCGTTTAAGAACCATGGAGGCGTAGGGAGTGCCTCGGGCTCGGGAGAAATGACGTGAAGATCTACCAGTGGCGAAGTAAGGTTAATTACGGCCTCTGTGGGTTGCTGCAGTAGGGCCAATTGACGTTGCCTATATTCTAAGATCATAGGACACTGGTATGTAAAATGAGCCAATGAATCGAAAAGAGAGCAAGGGCATCTCATGCGTTCATTGACTGAAGTGGTGACATAGCGAATGTCCGTGATATTCGACGAGGACGTAGCAGGGCGTGGATTGTTCTAAAAGTTCTGGCATACAGTCGCTAACGTCTGCCTAAAGCATGGCAGTGCTGGGCAATGGTGAGTGTAATGGCCATATTCTGAACAGATAGCGTAAGCAAATTTGGTCCTCAACCCTTTACTACTGGAAGGGTTGGTGGTTGTGGTGGGACTAGCAGTAGCGATGGGTGTTGTGGTAGTTTTATTTGGGGGAATTGAATTCCTTAATTCAGGTAGTGATGGGAAATTGCTGGTTTGGTGACCCTCTTTCTCACATAGTGCGCAAGGTGGTGGGATGCGTGGAGGAAGTGGAGCGACGAGCTCCTTCTTCTTTCGCCTGCCCCCAGCTGTAGCGGGGGGGTAGGGAGTATGGGGGGAGTGGGGGTGAGGACAGGAATCGTCATGGGGAGGCCTTCCTGTGGGCGAGGGACCATCTCAGGTGGATGTAAATACCACACTGGGATTGCTAACACCATATTGGGTAGTGTGAGTGTTGCGGGTACCTGGAAAGCTTCTATACCTGGTGGAGGGTAAAAGAAGGGAATTTGAGTGAGGGGTCAGGGAACTGTCTCCCAAATGAGACTAGGCCCCTGAGGGGGTGGGGATTCGTGGACTGTGGGGGTCGACGAGTTCGCAGGAGGCTCCGGTGGGAGTGATGCTGCGACTGTTGAGACGTCAAGAATGACTGAAGCCTCCTGAGGAGGATGAGCATCCTCTGTGTGAGTTCCATTAGAGGATATGATGCATACGTGATTAGGGGGAAGGAGTGGTGGTGCTCCATGGTACGTCCCTAACAAGGATGGATCTTTGAAAATACCAGGACCCATCTCGACGAGTGGATATGCATCCCTGTTGGTGTGAATGAGAGGAAGAATGTTATCGAGATTGGCAGATGGGTTAGGCTCGTAATGCGAGACTTGGTCAATGGTCACAATCTTTCCGTTGTGGGGGAACATGATTGTCCGAAAGATGGATGATGCCACTGCCTTCATAGCATACATGTAGCTACGTCCAAACAAGATATTGTAATCGAGTTGAGCATCGATAACTTCAATGTCAATGAGGATAGTCTTGCCCCCGAGTTCCACGGGGACATTTTGGAAGAGCCCTTCAGGAGATGATGGTCATCCGTCATAAGCTCATAATGTGATGGTAGAGGGTATGAGTTCTAGGGAACCAAGTTTCTTCCATACTGTTTTGGACATGATGCATGTAGATGCTCCTTCATCTATGATACACCGATGGATGGTGATGTTCCGTATTTTTACTGGTACTTGAATAACGACCGCGGCGGGGAGACAAGGTTCACAACTATCAAGGTCAAAAGTGATGAGTCAAGTATCAGTGGGGTCGATTGCCCCCAAGGCAGAAAGTAGTGATTTCTGCTGAGTAGGACAAGTCTGGAGGACTTCCAAAACTGACATGGCAGTCGGGGATTGTGCTAAGTCATCTACCAAGCTGTAGTTATGTGCTGCCCTAGCCTGTGGATTGTGAACATTCCTGCGCAAGGGGATGCGAGGGATGCATAATGGTGGTTCGGCAGAAGGGAGAGGGATCACCAATGGGGGTCTTGTTGGTGTAGGGTTTGTCTCCGGAGAGATAGGAGTAGACTCAGTTGGTGTCTGATACTGACGATTGCGTGTTTGCAAAAGAATTTCTTCCTCACTGGTGAGGAGAATTGTTCGCTTTATTGGATTGTTGGGGTTGTGATATTGGCCCACCTGAGGTGGGGGATGCTGCGTGTCCTGTTGGGTGTTTATCACACCTTGATGTGGGATAGGATTTTGCAGTACGGCGGGAGGGGGTTGTTGCGCGTATTGTTGTTGTGCTTGCTGAGGGGCAGGTTGCACTGGAGATGGGGGAAGGCTCCCGGAGTCTTTCAACCTTTTGAAATCAGTGATCTGGGGGCAATGGTGTGTGTAATGACCGAACACACCACAAAGAGCACAAGGGTGGATGGTTTTAACATTATTCTGCCCTTGGCGTTTGTTGTTATTGCCCCCTTGGAGGTTTTGGTTCCCTTGGTTTGGGTTGCCCCCAGTGGGTTGATGTTGTGGGGGTTGATTCCCGCCTTGACCAGGGTTGTTGTTATTCCTGTTCCTTCCTTTCTTCCTGGTATTGTTCGATGGATGAGTTGGGTTGGCTGTATTTAATTGTTCAAAATTCTGGTATTGTTGAGCAACGGAAGGTTGAACAAAATTTACCCCCGCATGAGGATGCGGGGGAGCCATGGGTTGTGCAGGACCGGGAAAGGGGAAGTATGGGTTTTGTGGTGGTACCGATCCATAAGGCACATAGGAAGGCATAGTGCTTTCACTAGTGCTATAATTTGATGTTGAGGGAGTACCACTGCTTGTGGGAATAGGTGGATGTATGGGAGGTGCCGGTGGTGGTCCACTGATGGGTGGAGGTATAGCAGCAGGATATGGCTGTTGATAAGGAGGTGGGGGGTAATAAGGAGTGCCCCCATATACCGGCGGGTATTGAGGTTTTCCATACATTGGTGGTGGTTGGGGTTGTGGACCATGGTGTGTGGTGGCACCGATTAGTCAGTCTGCTGAATGAGACATCCCAGGTTTGTCTTGGCCAAATGGCGCAGGTTTTGGAAGATCAGGAAGTACTGTGTATAATTATCCTGACTGTGCATAAATAAGGTCATACTATTGGGCCTTACTAATGGCTTCCTCTTCAGATTGAGGGAAGGTGGATGCGACATCCTTTCCAAGGAGAGTGACAAGTGATCTAAGAAACAAGTCAAGGCACTATTGCTTGGTGGTTTCTGCTTTACACAAACTACGTCGCCTACGCCACTCATGAATGTGGTCAGCGATGTGGGTGGATGAGGTCTATTTGAAGTTAGACAGTAGTTCTAGACCATTGTCATGGCGGATTGGTAATTGGAAAAATGTCAAGAATGCTTTGGCCAAGTACTCAAAGGTCGTATGAGACACTGATTTTTCTTCGACATACCATTTGGATGATGGGCCCGTAAGTGTGCGTTGAAATAATCGCAGTTTGACGGAATCATCCATAATGCTATTAGAAGAGCACCATAGATGAAAGGTCATGACATGGTTGGCGGGGTCATCCCCCACCTTTCCTTCAAACTTTGATATGTCTGAAGGAATTTTGGTTGGCATTGCAGGCCATGTGGCATCATGCAATATAGGATCATTGGTTAGCTTGGTGAGATCCGGTATGTTGAGAGAGGCCAAGTATGGCATCTATAGTGGGGTGGCAGGATTAGTTCCATCCATAGTGTGTTGTGAACCTGACCCTTGATGGGGACTAGGTGGATTGGTGCTCCCTCCTTGAGAGGAAGAGGGTCCCCCGCTTCCTTATAAAGGAGAGCGAGTGAATGGATGTCCTTGGGAAGTAGACCCAAGTAATGTAGAACCAAGCAAAGCTGATCCCAAGATGGTAGCACTCACAAGAGTGTGTGAAGGAGGTATCGATGAACGGGTACGACGAGATACTCCCCCTAAGATATGAGGGAGATTGAGCAAGCGTTGTGAATGACGGGGGTTCTGTGGTTCCCCTATGATGTCAGACTAGTTGTGTGAAATGCGTGCAACAAGTGGTGAGAGAAATATAGAACCAAGAGTCTTTGCTGTGACTGTTTTACACAATATATATATCAAATTCAAACTGTAATCAGATGTGCATCATACTTAAATGAGAAAGAAACATATATGTGGGTAAGAGGATTTTGTCCACGTGGGGGAATCAAAAGAAAGCAAATGCTCGTGTCCTAGAAGACGTAACGTCCTTCCTCTCAAATAGCACTGGACCTTCCAATAGTACTCAACAGTGGGGTCTGAAGTCACCGGAAGAGACACTAGTGAAGGATGAAATAACTGGTTATAATGAGGGGTAGAGGGGGTAATATCCCAAAAGAGCTGGTGATACTTCCCAATAGCCACCCAAAATCCAATCAAGGTGCGATTGCAGCCCACAATCGCCACCTGGGTAGATGTCCTAAAGTTGGTCACTAGGTACCTCGGTCCAAGTGCGACATTTAGATTTTCGGCCTAAGAAATGGGTGACGGGCTGGATCCCGTCCAAGAGGTGGGTGCCTCAAGGGGGGACGCACAGAACAACCAGACCTCGGCCTTCGACCCTTCACGGGTTTCTCCCTGCCTTATGGTGATTGGAACACTAGACTTGGAGGATTTGAAGTTCCCTATTTGTCAACTTCTATGTTTGAAATTGTGAGAACCAGATAACGGGGAGTTATTTGGATGCCTATCCCCAAAATCCTACCTAGACTAAAAACTTATTTTGCACCTCCTGTGGAGGAAAACTTAGTGAGTTTTTAGAAAGTTTTTAGGTGAAGTTGTTTTGTGAGGCTGGGGGTAAAAACCAACCTCGTTTGATTTAAAAGTGGGAGTGGATAGTCCTATCAAGAAAAGATGGGGTGTTTTCAGAATCCCTGTGGAGGAAACCTACTTAGACCTCCACGTTTCGAGAAGAGGCTATGTGAGTGAAAAAGTGACTTTTGTGTGTGAGTGAAAGTGCGCCAAGTTTTAGTTAATTAGATGTCACCTTGCTGCATGTGGACATCGCTTGGTCCTTACAAGAGTGTGATTACCTAATTAGCTAGATGTCATTGGTACAACCTTGCAGAATTTTAAAAACCCTAGGAAACTAGCATGTGGACATGTGGTCCATTACTATCCTTTAACTCCCTATGTGTGAGTTAATCTAGAAAAAGCATGAAACTATCCTAGATTGAACATGTGGGCATGTGTGGGCCCGTTACAAATTTTTTTTTGAAAAAATGAAGCTAAGAGGGGTCCCGAAAAGGGCCGTTGTCCTCTCCTAAAAGTTTTGAAATTTTGTTAAGGGAGATGAGATTGTTTTCACAATCTCTTTCTGATTCTCAAGATCGCTTGATTGCGCAAGAGAAGAGCATACTCAAGGATTGCTACTCCAACTTCTAGTCCCAAATGTGATTTAGATGTGATTAAGTATGATTGTCCAACTTATATTATAAATCAAAGCAAGCCATCCACGTGGCAAAAAGAAAATAAGGGAAATTGATTTTTATCCACCTAAGTGCCTATGTTTGTTTGACTATCCCCTTTATAAGTTGAGGGGTCTAAGTGGTGCAGTATTTAGAGCATGCATAACATCATTCTTAAGAAGGAAAATGATTTTCCTCACATCCCAAGACCTTACAATGTAAAATTTAGTGCAGATGCGTGGTCTCTAGTGTATATAGGCGTGCACAGAGCGCTGATGCGCGAACCGAATCAAGAGAACAGGCGCATGCATGCAGAAAAAGATTGCGGCAAAGGCACATGCGCGCCCGATGCGCATCTGTGGGGTAAAATGACCGCGCGCCTGTGGAAAACGGCCGAGAGACGAAATCCAGATGGATTTCTCTCAATTCTCCCTCGAATTGACTGGTTAGCAGGTCGGCAGAGGCCGGTTTGTGTCCCTGCAAGTTAATAAAACCAAAAGGAAAGAAAAATAAACCCAAATGAGGGAGGAATTGATACCTTATCCCCAGTGGAGTCGCCAATCTGTTTGCACCCAATTCGTCACTTGGTGAGCAAATAAAGGGTGCTTACATGCCCAGTTGGGTCTTGCTGAGCATGACAGCTGTAGAGGAAAGAGTTAGAAGAAGTACAACAAACTATAAGCAAGAATTAAATTAAAACAAACTAAAACTATGAGCATATGGAAAAACAAATAACAAAGATAACAAGACCAATATCACCAATGTTTTTGAGCTGGTCTATTAATGAAATCAAAGCACAATGAAGAAAGGGAACTGTGGTTCCTTCTTCCTCCAAAGGAAGGCTCTTGAGGCCCTCACAAACTTGCTCTCCTTACAATAAGAAAATGATAATGATGGTGAAAGAACTCCAAGCACATTCACTCAATGGAGAGGTGAATGGCTCAATGAAATGGTGCTAATGTGTTATTTTCAAAGAGTGAGTCCTTAACAATCTTAGCAGCATAACATTACATGAAATTCCTTGAGAAAATGATGTTTCTTCATGGCTTTTTATAGCATAGCATTGGGTGATTATGTAACTCCTTTGAGGTGTGAAAAGGAGCTCTTTAGGGCTCAATTAGGTCTTTGACCAGCCTACCATGCGGATTCAGCTCAGATTTGATGGTCAAATCAGGTTGGGAGCTGGTCCATAAGTGGTTGGGAGGCCGACCAATTCAATAAATGCGCCATTTAGCAGGTGCGCGGGTTTGTTTGCTAACAGTCATGCATCGTGCGTGCATGCGCGCATTATACGTTCCTGTTCCGTGCATATGCGCACACACCTATCTTCTGTAAAGCGCCCTTCAATTTTTGGTTACTTTGTATAGTTTTTGACCCTTTTGCAATGCTGTGAAATTAATCCAGTGCCATGAATGACTTCATTTCTTGTTTTGACGATGCTGAGTTCTTGTCGCCATGTGCGGACAAAATTTCAGTGATAACAGAGTCATCATGTGTATCGCTTGACAACACTGTCACCTTTGCGCAATAAATTCAGGTTTCTGCTACGCAAATGTTGACTGTGATATCTACTAAGGTTACTCATGCAAATCTAGTTGGCGACAAAGGATGGGTTCATTGAGTTTTTCCATAGCTTCCTTATCCAATATCACTTGTAGTCATAAGTCCTTGTTTTCCTTTCTTAATGAAAAATTTTGTCTCTTTAAACTCCTCACCTGTCTCAACAAAGCCACATTCATTTTCAATTTTGATTGAGCATCAAATATGGTTGCACAGGCATTGTCTATACCTGGTCTAGATTTCTTGTAATGTTTCATGATCCCTTCGTATGATATTTTTTTTTCCTCCATGAGCTTAATGATCTCGTCTTGAGCTTTTCTTAGCTGCTTTTTCATCCATTTTATATTATTTTTTCCTCCTGTTTGTGAGGTAGGATATCTCTAACCTGCTTTACTCTGTGATTCTTGTGCTTCATGAATTATTTTTGTTAGCTTCCTCCTTAATTACTTGTTCTCCTGATAGAATTGAGCTATAACATGTTGAGCTTTGTTTAGTTGTTCGTTCACCTCCTTGATATCTACATCTTCCTCACCTGGTTTCGCTTGTTTTTCATCAATCTCTTGGGATGCACATTCAACAAACTCTGTCTGAATTGTGGGTATGGGAAACCTCCTGGTAGAGGACCTGGTGCATGGTTTACTAGAAGATTGTGTCTCCTGAGTTTAATTAGTGACTCTTAGTTTTCTTTTTTTCTTCGAGGCTAGCTGACTGAGTGATGAATCTTCAATTTATTTTCCTTTTCCCCTTTCAGCAACACCTCCTCCTTTTACCCCAGAACTATGAAATGTTGATTTCTCAGCAAATAAGGGAGTATCTCCTTTAGGGTCCACGGGAATGTTTTTTGAAATCAAGAAAGAATCCCAGTCCCTATTTAATTTACCAAGCTCCTCAAACACCAACATATTTATCAAGGAAAAATGGAATAGGTTGTTCTCTGGCTGGTCAACTTTAGCATAGACACTGTTTACCATCTTTCCAAGGCTTCTACATAGGAAGAAAGGTAAGTTTAAAGGATTTCTCCCTTGAAATGCATCAGGATCCTAATGTGGCATTGATGTACCTTATCAAATATACCCTCACAAGTAAAGAACTTCCAAATTATCCTCAGAAGCTTCTCAAAAGGTTCCAAAACATATTCACTGGGAATGTAGGCTCCAATTTTATGATTTTTGTATTCATGTTTGAGAAAATCAATATAACATGAAGTATTTAATGGCACACCTTTAAACAATGTTTCTCCCTGCATAGGAATTTCTGTTGCAGCTGATATGGTTTCCTCGGACACTTGAAAAGTGATCCCTGCAATAGTTGCACTGACACTAGTAAATTTAAGGGTGAACTACTTGGTTAGTTGCGCATTATACCCTTGAACCTTTTCATAGAATCTTATGCATCTGGCTTGTTCAAAGGACACTCTGATCACCATGTTTGTGTTTACTAACTTTAAATTCTGTGGCTCAAACCCCACAACTTTCCCACTTATTTCATTATTATTTTTCGTTGCGGAGTTTTCATGATGTTGATATATGTCAACTGTAGGTGCGCAAAAATGGATTGTAATAGCCTCTGCACAGTGAAAAAGGGAACAATAACCTCTGAACACAAACGAGAACAATAACCTCTGCACAACGAATGAGAATAGTGACTTTTTCACGATGTGCAGGAAAATGTAGCAACAAGAAACTCTGCGCAGCAAACAAATCAATGGCAGGAAACTCGGTGCAGTGGAAAACACGACGTAACAGTAAACAACAACAAAAAAAATCGACGCAGCACAAAACTTGGTGCAACAATAAATAGCAACAGAAAACTTTGGCACAATGAAAAACAACAATGGAAAACTTGGCACAGGAGTAGGTAATAAGAATTTACCTCAAAATAAAGAAGGTCGATTGTGTGAAAAAAAAAACTTGTTCCAGAAGCTAATTTGCAATGGGCTCCAAGAAAAACTATTGAACAATGATTGAAAGAAATGGAGGATACGCAGCAAAAAAAAAAGTATCAGATTTATGTAGTGACTCGTAGCACACAATATTTACGTAGAAAAGGACTTCAGATCTTACTGGAAAGGATATGGACGACACACAAGTCTTGAAGGTCATGGAGAAAGATGAAAGGTGACCAATATTTATGCTTGAATGGATAAGAGACATAATTATGAAAAGGGACAGAATATCCATAGCGACAGGATGTTTTAAGGCAAGTTAAAGATTTGCATAGCGAACTTGTACAATAGGTACACCTTTGAAGTTTTCAATGGTACAAATGATATGGAGTTCCATGGTTATTTCCTTTTCTAACCTCATGATTAGGTAATGATGAACCATAATATCTTTTGACATGACGTTCATCCTAACCACTTGATTCGACCTTGGTACAGAATTTCCCACTTTTCGACATGAATCGAGACTTAGGAAAGTAGACCTTTACAACTTAAACATGATGAACCTTACACTCTTTTAACCAACTTATGTCTAAACCCCTTACTTGAAATTTCAAACCATTCTTTATTTGGTCATTGATCTTATAAACTTTGACACACTAACTATGACTCATCTAGGAAAGTCTTGATTTTTTTCTAAGATCAAGGCATGACTTTGAATTTGTTTTGGACAAACCTCTAATTCTAGCTACAAAAATCACGGTGCTAAAAGCTGGCTACAATGGGGATGCTATCCTCCCAGTGAGGTAGCAAAAAATAGTATACCAAGTGCCTGAGCATTGGGATTTATTTGACTCAAATACTCTAAACTGACATACAAACTTATTTACAAGACTCTCTTAACACAACTTAGACTAAACTCAGCATAAACTTAGGGCCTTCACTTCGATCTTCAATTTTCTGCTGATTATTGAGTTGAAAAGATTCATTTGAAAATAAAATGGTTTACAATGACATGGAGAGAATGAATTTTTTTTAAGCAAGATAGTGTTTGATAAACTTGCCATTAATAGGTCCTCTACCAATGATATCTCCATTAAGCTCCTGCAACAAAAAGGCATTGTTCCCATTGTATGCAACAATCCTGAATGGTCCCAGCCAAAGATGATCAAACTTCCCATGTTTCCCTTTGTCTTCATTCCTTGCGTCCCACTTTGGTACCAAATCATCCACCTTGAAATCATGTTCATTAGTATGTCTGTCAAAGTCTCTTTTCATTTTATCTTGGTGCAGTTGTGAGTTATTGAAGACCTGTTCTCTCATTTGTTGCACATGTATTAATTGGTTTTCCCTCCTTAGAGCATAATTTGGTTCAACTTTCTACTCTTGCAGTAGTCTCATCACTGGAAGTCCTAATGAGGTAGGAAAACCTGCCTCTGTACCATATACAATCTGAAAAGGTGATGTATAAATAGACCTTTTAGTGGTGATCCTATCATCCCATTACGCATAGATAACCTTTTTGTGCCAAGCTTTCTTATTTTCCTGCAGAAGCTTCTTAATAATCATGGTGAGGATTTTTTTGGATGACTCAGCCAACCCATTACCCTATGGGTAATAAGTTGTGGAATGACCAAGAGTTATATTATAGTCACTACAAAATTTCTCGATTCTCTTGCACTTGAATGTTGTTGCATTGTCAGTAATGATCTTGACTGGACAACCAAATCTAGACAAAATATTTCTTTCTAAAATTTGAATGATAACAGTATCAGTAGCTTGCCTTGTGGGGACTACTTCAATCCATTTGGTGAAGTAGTCTGGGTTGTCATTATCCACCTATGCTGAGTTGAGGATGGTGGATGAATTTCTCCTATAAAATCAAGGCCCCATTGCATGAATGGTGCTTCAATAGATATATTATTAAAGGTAAAGTATGCATCTTTCTTTTCCATCAAAAATACGGCATTCATGGTAGTTGGAAACTTCCTTGTATACATTGGAAAAAATACTAGGCCAATAGAACCATGCCCTCAGTGTTTTGTGCACAGTGGTCTTCCAATAATGGTGCCCCCCACATTCACCTTTGTGAAACTCTTTGATATCTTTTTTCACTTCTTCCTCTAGAAAACAATTTAGCAAGATCCCACCTGGATATTTCCAATACAGAGAATGGTCCAGAATGCAAAACTTTGTTTCTTTCAACTTCAAAAATATGGCTTTGGTTTTTCTTAACTTAGGAGGAGCTTGTAAATTTCTTAGTACATAAATAATATCAACATACCAAGGAGAATCAAGGAATTTTTGGGACACCTGTGGGACCGTTTCTTCTTCTGAATTTGCTAATAAGTCAACAATGAAATTGATTCCCAAGACATCATAATTAGACTGCACCATCAAATTTTCAAGCCCCTGACCTTTAATCCGCTTTTTAGGTTTTATCTCGAGGGCATGCTCCAACACCACAAATATCCGTTTTCCCCTTCTCCCTTCAGGATCAGGCCGATTCAAAATGTCTTTTACAGAATTGCTAGGCAGATAAGCAATGACATGGGAATGCAAGATATAAGTTCTAAATTCCTTAAGGGCCTTCACCAAGGCATATGACTTCTTTTCCATGATGTCATGTCTTAGTGGGGAGTCTATAAATGTACTGATATAATAGACTATGGCCCTTTCAAATATTTGTTCATATTTTTTCAACAAAACACCAACAATGGTGTGTTATAAGGAAAAAGAAAACAAGATAAAATATTTTTCAAAATTCAGGCTGGCCAACACTGGAGCTTTGGTCAGTGCCACTTTAATATCTTCAAAAGAATTCCTAGCTTCAGGATTCCATTTTATTTCATTTCCTTTCCTGAGCATATTTATTATATACTTTATGATTTCAGCCAAGTTAGGAATAAACCTTCTAAAAAAATGTACTTTTCCTAGGAAAGACTGTACCTCCTTGATTCTCCTAGGTGTGCCAATCTTCAGAATTGTTTCCACTCTGTTGGAGTCTGTCTTTATCCCTTCCTTTGAAATGATGTGTCCAATTAATTTTCCTTCTTGCATTCCAAAATTTGACTTTTTTGGATTCAATGAGATGCCAAACTTTCTTCATTTTCTGGAAAACCCTTCTTAGATGTTTGAGATGTTGATCATCAGAATATGAAAATACAATTATATCATCTAAGTAAATAAAAATAAACTTATATTTCTCATCGAAAAAGAATATTTTCATGGCCCTTTGGAAATTTTCTCCTGCATTCATAAGCCCAAAAGGCATTTTTTCATACTTGAAGGTGCCCCAAGGTGTTGTAAAAGTTGTCTTCTCTTGGTCATTAGGATGCACCATGATTTGGTTGTATCCAAAGAAACCATCAAGAATTGATATCTTCTGAGATCCAACCACCTTATACAGGATGTAATCCATCTTAGGAAGTGGATAATTGTCTTTGAGAGACACCCTATTTAGATTATGAAAGTCTACACACAACCTGATCTCACCACTTTTCTTCCTGACAGGCACTACGTTAGCCACCCACTTGGAAAATATTAAGGACACTATAATTTTGGCATCAAAATACTTCCTTACCTCCTTTTCAATCAATGGAAACAAAAAAGAGTTTATTTTTCTCGACTTTTGATTGAAGGGTTTATGATAATCCTTGATTGGAATTACATGTTAAATTACATTAGTATCATAAACCTTTAAATCTTCATAACTCCATTGAAAGACATCAAGGAAATCATTCATTAGGCTAATTGATCCTAATTTTATGAGAAAAAAGAAATGAATATAGATTATTAACAGGTTATTAACAGGTTATTAACACAAAATAACAGAGATACAGTAAAACTGGTTTTCTATTCAATAACGAAATAAGCTGAAAACTGTAAAATGCAGGGGAAAAAAGCTTGTTGGAATGGTAGCGGCTTATCTCTGAGAAGCAATATGATGGCTGCACTCATTCACAAGAATATCATTACAATGAGGCTCTAAAGGCCTTTTTAAAATAAGCAGAAATGTCAAAATCCTAGACATCCAAAAACCTAACCCTAGGAGATGAAGTGCCAAAAGTCATGTGGGCCCCATTTGGGTAAGTTAGTACATCAACTTCCCGGAGTCATAACTTTTGTATATGATCTTTGTTTTAGCCATATGATAGCCTGTTGGAAAGGTATCATCGAGGAGATTCATTTTAGGCACAATATTGATGGAAACTCCAAATTGCAAACATGTTTTCCCAAAAAACATCGTTTAAGGCCTCAAAACAGCTCCGGAAGTGAAAACTACTAAAAATAGTAAATTACCAAAATTGCCAGAAAACTGTTTTGAGCCAGTTGGAAAAGGTGGGTGGCCATCGATATCCATATGGATCAATCCTCCCTCCTTAGGAAGAAATTTTCTCCATTGTGTTGAGGTCCCCCATAAGATGAGGAAATTTCTACTGAATTTGGCCCCAGGTGAGCCACTTGCCTTGGTGCAGGAGCTGCCCTGCTTTGACGACTTGATAAAGTTGGATCCTTTGTTGTTGAGTGTCCTTGATATGCATGTCCACAATATGATCATTGGATTCCTTTTGTATGTAGTCGGGGTTGAGCTTTGTTGGTGTCAATTGTTCTGCTACTTCTAAGGTGTCCAATAATGGTGGAAAATAAGGGCGAAGGAGATCCACGTTGAACAATCGGTGCAGACCAAGAAAATGAGGAATGTTGAGCTCAAAAGAATTATTCCCCACAACCTTGGTGATAGTGTATGTCCCATAACAGAGTGGGTGAAGCTTTCGATGGGGTCCTGTAAGGCGTTCTTTCTGCAAGTGCAACCAAACTTTGTCACCCACCTGAAACTTATGTGGCACCCAATGTTGATCATGGCATTGTTTGTACTTGTCATTGGACTTCTATAGGATATCTTGAACCTATTGGTGGATGTGTTGGATCTGCTCAATGAACCGAGTGGCTTTGTCAGCTTTAGTTGGAGGAGGAGATGAGTCAGTCGAGGTGACCGCAAGGGGAAGTGCAACATCTATGGGACCCAATGGTTGGAATCCCAACCCCACCTGAAAGGGTTTGTGGCCAGTTGAGCTATGCAGGGCTCGGTTGTAGCTATGTTGGACATAGGGAATTCTCTCATCCCATTTGTGGGGGTGCTTTGAATTATACATGCAAAGGTTATGCACAATCATTTGATTTACAACCTCAGTTTGGCCATCTATTTAGGGGTGGAAGGCCATGGATTTGGTGAGCTTGGTGTCCAGAAGTGACCAGAGGCTCGACCAAAATGTGCTGAGAAATAGACTATCCTAATCTAAGACAATGGTTTGTTGGATTCAAAAATGTACCCAGACTCGTTCAAAGAAGAGCTTGGCAGTGGCCTCTATTGTGATGCTCTTCTTGCGAGCAACCAAAATCTTCATCTTAGAAAAGCGATCAACAACCACAAAAGCACAGTCATTTCCCTGCTTGATGGATGGGAGGCCCGACATGTAGTCCATTGAGATGGATTCTCATGGCCTGTCAGGAGTAGAAAGAGGGGTGTACAGACCCTGTTTCTTAGTGTTTGGTTTGGCAATAGTGCAGGCAGTGCAGGACCTGATATACTTGGTGACCTCCTGTCGAAGTTTTGGCTAGTAGAAATGTTTTTGTAGCATTGCCACTTTTTTTTCGACACCGAAGTGTCCTTCCAACCGACTGTAGTGGGATTCCCAGATCAACTTCACTCGCTCACTTGATGGAACACAAATATGGCCTAGACGACACAACAACCCATCCTGAAGATGGAGATTATCGACAGTTGCGTTTGCACCCAACATTTCGTAGGTGGTGGCGAAGTCAGGGTCTATCTCATACAGTTGGGGCCACCCAGAGGTCTCATGGCTGCAAGAGTCTAGCATCATGGTGAGTGTTGTGACTGGAGATCTGCTGAGGCAATCAGTGACATGATTGGTGCTTCCTATTTTATACTTGATGTTGATGTGGAATTGCTACAAGTATGTGGACCACTCTTGATGGTAGTCATTCTGCAATTTTTCTTTTGTTTGCATGAACTATAGTGGCTTATGATCAGTCTGGATGACTATCTCCTTCCAAAGAATGCAATATCTCCACTGGCAGCAGTCTTTCATTATGGAGTACATTTCTTTGTCGTAAGTAGGGTACTTATGGACAGTATCTAATAGTGTCTCGCTATGATAGGCCATGGGGTGGTCATGATGAGTGAGAATGACGCCCACAACATATTCTAAATCTTCTGTCTCGATCTCAAAGGTATGTTGCAGGTCTGGTACTGAAAGTACTAGGGCTGAGCACAAGCGCTACTTCAAATCATCAAATGCTTTTTGTTGGGACTGGACCAATGCAAATTTATCCTTACCACTACCCATGTTTATTTGGCTGAGGGCCCATGCAATATGGGAGAATCCCAACACGAACCTGTGGTAGAAATTGGCAAGGCCCAAGAAGCTCTGAAGCTCTGAAGCTCAGTGAGTGTGGTTGGGGCTGTCCAATCACGGATGACTTGGATCTTGGTTGGATCCACATGTATCCCATGCTGATCAATGATGTAGTCAGGGTAATGGACCCTGTCCATGCTGAAGGATCATTTTTCCAAGTTGGCGTATAGCTTGTGCTGTAGCAAGGTGTGCAAAACCTGTTGAATATGCTGCAAGTGTTCAACCCAAGTCTTGCTGTAAATTAGAATTTCATCCATATACACCACTAAAAAAGCATTGGTGAATGGTCGCAGGATATCATCCATCATCCTCATGAAAGTGGCTAGAGAATTTGTCAAACCAAAGGGCATGAGCAACCATTCAAAAAGGCCTTCCTTTGACTTGAAGGCGGTCTTCCATACATTTGTCTGTTCTATCAGGACCTGGTGGTAGCCAGACTTTAGATCAATCTTACTGAAGTATCTGGCCCCTATGAGTTGATCAAGGAGGTCATTCATTCGGGGAATCGGGTACCAGTTTCTGACTGTGATTTTATTCAGAGCCTAATAATAAATATAGAGTCGCCACGTGCCATCTTTCTTCTGTACCAGCATGATTGGGCTCCTGCAAGGTGATGAGTTAGGACAGATGTGCCCCTTGTGGAGCAGATTTTGGATCTGTAGCTTGATCTCCTCATTCTCTAACAAAGAGCAGCGATAGACTGGCCCATTGGGAAATGGTGCGTCGGGGGTCAGATTGATGGGGTGCTTGACCTGGCAGTGCAGAGGTACCCCTGTAGGTGAGGAGAAGATATCTAAGTATTCTTCCACGATCTTATCTACTTGCTTCTGCTATGTGGAGAGGTTGACCGCAGATACCCTGGATGTGTTTTTGATCTTTCGCTTATTCTGAGAGTGAATCATGAAGAAGACAAACTTTCCCATCTGAGAGATGACCTTCCTACATTGCTTAGTAGAGATCAAGGAAATAGCAGTAGGTGGGACTGCCTAGGGTATCCTGTACAATTTCTTGTTCAAAGTAATAATAAAACTATGAGGCCTAGACTCATATATAGCATGTTGTTTCCATAAATAAGGTTGGCCCAAAAGAACATCACAAACTTCAAGAAGAGCAACATCACACAATACCTTGTCTTTGAATGGCTTGATATCGTACGATAGTCGACATTGTTGGCTAACACAAAGATTGCTTCCTTGGCGGAGCCATCCAATGGTGTAGGGTTGTGGGTGCAGAGTTGTTGGTAGGGCTAGCCGCTTGAAGACCTCTGCTGAGATGAGGTTCTTTTGGATACTGCTATCAATGATGAAGTGTAGTAGGGTACTTTTTACCCACATCTATGAATGGAAGAGGCGCTCCCCTTCTTCTGGCTCGTTTGGTTCACCACGCTGGAGCTTGGTGGTAGCAATGGTGGCACTAGGTTCTGCATCAATGATTCGTCTTCCCTTTTCTAGTTTTTTATCAGAGTCATAATCCACATCTGATTTAGAGGCTTTCACTTCGGCCACCAATGACTACTTTGAGCGGCACTCAACAGTGTTATGTCAACAACTCTTATGGAAGTTGACCACTTCCCGATATCTTTCTTTATATTTCTGGTGTCCTTCTTTGCTTGCAACTTGGACTAGTTGTCCTGATATTGTCCATATTTTCTCTGTCCTTTGTTCTGTGGGTTGGGGCCTCCCTTTCCTGGATTTTGTTGTGCGGGGTTCCCAAGCCCAAATAGCCACATCTTTGGTTTGAGATTCTATTCAATTTTGACAGCATATCTATAGGTTGTGCCCAAGGATGAGATGTCCAAAACTTCCATTACAGTCTGGATGTATCTATGCAGAGCACTGCGATACTTGAGCACTAGATGTCACTCTGAATCTTTGATACCTAGATTGGTGTGCAAGGTATGGAAGATATTTGTGAAATCTAGTACTGCCTGGTCTCTTTCTTGCCGCAATGTGGTCCATTTGGTATACAGGTCGTCATAACTTTCGATAGGGTATTATTGTTTCTTAATAGCATCCTTGAAGGATTCCCAGGTGGTCGTGACTGAAAATAATGAGATTTCCTCTATTTCCTTTTTCTCACAGAACATTTCCCACCAATCTTTGACATGGGGAATGACTTTGAGGAGCGTAAAAGTAATCTTTTCTCTATTCGAAAAGTTATGGAAAGAAAAATACCCTTCTAGTAGATTCAACCACTTGTCTACAACATCTTCTTCCATATGACCTTCAAATATAGGAATATCAAAGTTTATTTGTACCTTGAAGGGGGCAAGGCCACTATTCGAAGAATTGCGTCGCCTGTTGGTAGTTGCCAAAGGATTTGCGTGAAACTATCCATCATATCGTTCCTCTATTGCGTGAGGGATTCCTCAATCAATAGTTTGAAAGGATCTCCTGTCCCATCATATTTATTTTCTCCTGCCATGAGAGGTCGCTTGGGCGTGTGAGATCTTTTGTCCTCAAGAGAAACAAGATCGAGACCCAACTCTTTGTACTCCGACCTTGTTGGGGACATGCATTAAGATGACAAGGAGAATACCACTCTGATACCACTGATCTAGATTTTATGAGTAGAACGAAATGAATACAGAATATTAACAGGTGATTAACACAAAATAACAGAGATACAGTAAAACTAGTTTTCTATTCAATAACAAAATAAGCTAAAAACTGTAAAATGCAGCAGAAACAAGCTTGCTGGAATGGTGGCAACTTATCTCTAGAAGAGATGTGACGGTTGCACTCATTCACAAGAAGATCATTACAATGAGGTTCTGAACGCATTTTTACAATAATTAGGAATGTCAAAAACCCTAGACATCCAAAAACCTAACCCTAGGAGATGAAGCGCCAAAAGTCATGTGGGCCCTGTTTGGGTAAGTTAGTACATTAACTTCTCGGGGTCGTAACTTTTGTATACGATCTCCATTTTAGGCGTATGATAGCCCATTGGAAAGGTATCATCTAGGAGATTCATTTTAGGCACAATATTGAAGGAACTAACATATTGAAAACCTATTTTCCAAAAAAAAAAAAACATCGTTTAGGGATTCAAAATGGCTCTGGAAGTGAAAACTACTAAAAATAGTAAATTACCAAAATTGCCAGAAAACTGTTTTGAGCCAGTTGGAAAAGGTGGGTGGCCACCGATATCCATCTGAATCACTGATATACCTCTGTTTAATTTTTGGACTGAGTGTTTTGGATAGTTTGATGATCTTGGGATTCTTTTGAGTCCCAATATTACAATCTTCTATGTCCTCATCATTTGTAGTGATTTTAGGATTTCTGTCTACATCGTTGTTGTCAAAAATATTTTCCAATGGGACAAGCCTTTAGGAATAATGTTATTTTTGAGTTGTACTATATCTCTTATAGCAATATGATTTTGAAAAAGGACATCATTGTTGAACATAGTTGCATCTTCATTTTCTTCACAACAACATTGATCATCAATATTCAAATTAGAAATTCATCACTCATTTGAAGGAATCTTTCTACATGTTTGTCATCTTCAAATATTTTCCAATATTTAATGTTGTTTGGTACTACTCGCATGTGCTTGACCTCAGTTTCATACATTTTATTTGGAAAAATTGGAATTTTGAAAACAAAGGTTGAAGTAGCTAAAGCATCTGCAATTTGATTTTGCCCCTAGGAATCACTAAGAAATTGTATTCTGAAAACTCTTCAAGAAGATCAAGTACTAAATTCCTATATGCCCTCAATCTAGGATTCTTGGACTGACATATACCCTTTACCTTATTAATAACAAGCTTAGAATCTCCATGTACAACTATACTCCTAGCACCCAATTATTTTAAAGTCTTCAATCCCAAAACTAGTGCCTCATATTCAACCATGTTATTAGTACAATCAAAAGAAAGTTTGTAAGAACAAAGTTTTGTACCTATCTTGGGAGGATTAATCCATACACCAGCTCCAAATCCTTCTCTGATATCAACTCCATCAAAGATCATATTCCACATCTCATCCTCTACATTGTTTTGTTGATTTGTAATTTCCTCTGTTTGATGATCAGTTTTATCTTTGATGGCCCTGACACTCGTTAGATCCTCCTCTTCAAAAATCAAGCCATTATAGAAAATAGAGGAACCAACCTCGGTATCTACAAAATAAATGGGATGGTTGTTTGGTTGAGTTTTGATACTCACCATTTACTTGAGAAAAAATTATCTGTATAACCTCCTTTCTTGGCCAAAAACAGGGATAGTAGCATATGACATATCCATGTGCAAAGTCCCTTTCAACTTTGAAGCCCAAGATCTAGATAACAACATGCCAAATTTTGGAGGGATGTCAGCAACCACCACATCCATGATCAAATTTTTTGATGGAATTTGAGATAATGATACAATCAGATCTTTGATTAAACCCAAGCATTTCACCTTCCTTGACTTAAAAGAGAAAATATCCTTGTAAGGTCTTGTAATATCTAGGCCCAACTCATCCATGACTACCTTGGAAATAAGATTATGTGATTCTCCTGAATCTAACATGGAATTATGTAAGGTTGTGTCATGAATTTTAATACTAACATAGAAAGGAGAGACATCATCAACATCGCCACTCTCCTCCACATGTGGGCCAAACAATATAATAGGGTGATCATATTGTACATTCAAGGTGTCAAGGGATTCTTCCATTTTGAGCATTTTAATGATCTGATTTCTATATTTACCATTCTTAATCAACTCATTTAAATGGAACAAAATTTTTGATTTTATCCATTTCACTTTCAAAATTAAAAGGAGATGATGCTTTTTCTACCTCTTTGATGACTGCTTCCTTTCTTGCCTTAGGTATTTTCTTTGGGGGTTCTTCTTTGGATTTTCCTTTCTCCATTGCATCCTTTGTTGAATTATTTTTCTTAGGTTGGCTTGAAGAAGGTGTATTTATCTTAAGTTCCCTTGTAGTATTTTCCTTTGGAGGATTTGTAGGCACCTTTTTGCTTCTGAGGTTATACTGTTTCTGAAGCTGCATAATAGCATTTTGATATCCCTTCTTAAACTCTTTTGTTTCCAATGACAACATATCATCATTTTGCTTCATAAAATGATCATTTGCATCGATAAATTGATCATGTTCTTCTTTAGTTAAGAACACATTTGTTTCTGTATCATCACAACAATGCATATTGTCTTCAATTGTTTGATCAAACTCTTCATTTACATAGTTGTTTTGGAAAAGAGGTTTTATTTGTTGATCACCTTGATTTATCTGGTCTCTTTGCCTGATCTTTGGAACTGGAGCTCTTCTAAAATTTTGATTTCTATGCTGAAAATCAGTTTGATCCCTGGTGGAAGGCTTATTCTCCAAAGACATTCTTTCCATGAATATTTCAATAGTTTTCATCATTAAATCAAATTTCTCATCTGATGATTGAAAATTTGAGGGTTGTGCTTCTCCTTGGACCATCTTCACATCTCTTTTAGGATTATGTTTGATCTTCCCTGATGCCATCAAATTTCCCTCTACTTCAATTGCATCAATCATCATATCATCTAATGTATTTGATATCCTTTCTCTTAATAGCAAGGCAAATTCACTGTCAAAAAAATCAACATATCGAAGTTGGGCATCTCCAAGAGGAGGGTTTACTTCAGTAGGAGTTGAATTGTAAACTTTCATAAATCAAGTTGAAACACTTGTACTATTTCATTAGGTGATGTTTTTATGTTATTGTACTGAGTTAGAAATTGAAGACGATTCTTCTTGTCACCCCACCTTTCAATGAAAAGTGTTTCAAAAGTTTCAAAATCAGGGATACTCGTTGTAGGAAGAGCTTTAAAGCATTTTCTAACTTCTCTTGAAACACTTTGTGCAAACAACTTGAGTTTTTCATCCTCGTGACCTACCTCCTCTAGGTCAACAAAATCATTGAACTAATATATGTGTCTTTGGGCTTATACATTTTCTTCAGCATCGAATGATCTAATTCTTTGATTATAATTTTGGGGTAAATCATGTAACTGGGCAGGCAAGGAAAGAGGAGAAAATTTGGATGCCATGGCTCTAGGAGGATTTTGGGCTATCTAAACTATTTGATTGGGGACAATCTGAATAGGAATAGCCTAAATGGGGAAAATGGGAATCAAAGACTAGAATTTCTTGTCATCAAAGATAATTTCATTCAAATTAGATTCTGATCTAGATCTGAACAAGGTTTGTTCAAATTTTAAATCAAAGTCAAGGTCATCGATACTTTTTAAGCCATCTTTGGGTAAAGATAGATTTCCTTCCAGGAAAGAAAATGATTTGATTATCTTTTATTTTCTTTTTTGTAAGAGATTGTTAGGATTAGACATAGATTCTATAGGTTCTGGATCAAGGTTCCTTCTAGTGTGAATTCACTTAGAAGCCAAGATTTCTTATTTTCTCAAAAAAAAAAAAAAATTATGCAATTGATCTTATTAAATGAAGTCGTTAGGGTAAGAATAGTTCAACCAAAAAAGGTGTCTGATTCACTGCTACCCTTAGGAATCAAATCTAAATCTTTAAGTCATTCTTTCCCAGGGAAAATTTTCAATTTCATCTCGGGTAACGACGCCAGAATATTAATGCTGAGTAAATTGTTAGGCTAAAGAAACAATCTACAAAGGTAACCTACAAACCAACTTTAAGATTGGAAACTAGCCTTTCCAATCTATAGAGGGATCTCTCTGAGACTTGATCTCTGATAGACATGTTCCTTTAAGTTGATGGCTAGATTTAGAATTTTGAGATAATTTTTCAAGGTCTGCTGACAAAAGATAGTACTTCAAGGGCTATGGAGTCAACCCCTGAAAAAAAAGAAAACAATTCTTGGTAGATATAACTCCTCAGAGGAACAAAGGCTAAATAAGGTGATGAACTTCAGTGTTTAGTTTGATCATGTAGGGTGAAAGAAGAAAAGAAACACACAACGGGATAATAGCACCACAAAGGATGAATTCTGACCTTAGTTGAGAATATAGACATAATTTAAATCAGTTAATTCTAGAGCACCATTAGATGAATTCTGGACTTCTAATTTACCAATTTAAAGAGAATAAAAGTGAATATGAAAATAAGTACACAGGGAATACATACAAAGAAGAGTACAATATTCATATCACCACCATTAGAATCATTTTCTTAAGGAATTCATGACTTCTGCATTTGTATTTCTTTAGATTTAGAAAATTACATTTATGATCAAAATGTCTATACTTCTTCCCACGTGCCCCTTTTTACATCAAAATAATCCATATATATATATATATATAACTAAAGCTACACTTATCTACTAGGAGTTGAACTACTATCTCCTAGAGTTATGGATCTAGTTGTTTTCAAAGAGAACAACAACCTCTACAAAATTTACCAAAAATAGGAAAGTCAATTTTCCAATCATAACCTATCTAAAATGTTATTTACAATCATAAATTATTGAGCCAATTTCAACCATATGGTTGTGATGAGTCATCATGTGTATCGTTGGACAAAACTGTCACCTTTGTGCAGTAAATTCTGGTTTTTGTTGCGCAAATGTTGGCTGCGATATCTGGACATCGATTTTGCACGGTGGATCTTCATGCTGAGGTTGCTCGTGCAAATCTAGTTGGCAGCAAAGGATGTGATCATTCAGTTTTTATGTAGCTTCCTTATCCAATCTCACTTGTAGTCATAAGGCCCTGTTTCCCTTTCTTAATAACAATTTTTGTCTCTTTAAACTCCTCACTTGTCTCAACAAAGTCCCATTCCTTTTCAATTTTGATTGAGCATAAGAGATGGTTTCACATACATGGTATATAGTTTGTCTTCATTTCTTGTAATGTTTCATGATCCCTTCCTCTGATATTCTTTTTTCCTTCCTGAGCTTAATGATCTCATCTTGATCTTTTCTTAGCTTCTTTTTCAGCCATTTTATATTATTTTCTCCTCCTATTGGTGAGGTAGGAGATATTTGACCTGCTTTACTCTGTGATGCTTGTGCTTAAGGAATTATTTATGTTAGCTTCCTCCTCAATTCTCTGTTCTCCTGATAGAATTGGGATATAACATGTTGAGATTTATTTAGTTTTTGTTTCACCTCCTTGATATCTGCATCTTCCTCACCTGGTTCCACTTTCTTTTCATCAATCTCTTGCGCTACTCATTCAACAAACTCTGTCTGAATTTTGGGTATGGGAAACCTCCTGGAAGAGGACCTGGTGCACGTTTTACTGGGAGATTATGTCTCCTCAGTTTCAGCAATGACTCTTAGTTTTCTTCTTTTCTTCAAGGTTGGTTGAATGAGTCATGAATCTTCAATTTATTTTCCTTTTCCCCTTTTAGCAACAACTCCTCCTTTTACCCCTGAACTATGAAATGTTGATTTCTCAGCAGATAAGGGAGTATCTCCTTTAGGGTCCAGGGGAATGTTTGCTGAAATCAAGAAATAATCCTAGTCCTTGTTTAACTTGCCAAGATCCTCAACCACCAACATATTTATCAAAGAAAAATGGAATAGGTTGTTCTCTCGTTGGTTAGCTTTAGCTTGGACACTATCTGCCATATTTCCTAGGCTTCTACATAGGAAGAAAGGTAAGTTTAAAGGAATTCTCCCTGTGAAATGCATCAGGATCCTAATGTGGTATTGATGTACCTTATCAAATATACCTTCACAATTAAAGTACTTCCTAATTATCCTCAAAAGCTTCTCAAAAGGTTCCAAAAGATATTCACTGGGAATGTTGGATGCAATTTTTCAATTTTGGTATTCAGGTTTGAGAAAATGAATATAACATGAAGTATCTAATGGTGTACCTTTAAACCATTTTTCTCCCTTAATAGGAATTTTCGTCGCAACTGATATGGTTTCCTCTGACACTTGAAAAATGATCCCAGTAATAGTTGCACTGACACCAGTAAAGTTAAGGGTGAACTGTTTGGTTAGCTGCGAATTATACCCTTGAACCTTTTCATAGAATCTTATGCATATGGCTTGTTCAATGGACACTATGATCCTCGAGTCTACATTTACTAACTTTAAATTCTGTCGCTCAAACCTCATGACTTTCCCGGTTCTTTCATTCTTTCTTTTTTGTTGAGGATTTGTCATGATGCTGATATATGTCAACTATAGGTGCACAACAATGGATTGTAATAGCCTCTCCATAAAGAAAAGGGAACAGTAACCTATGACAACAAACGATAACAATAACCTCTCCAAAATGAATGAGAATAGTGACTTTTTCACTATGTGCAGGAAAATGTAGCAATAGGAAACCCTGTGCAACAAACAAATCAGTGGTAGGAAACTCAGCGCAGCAATAAACAACAATGGAAAAATCTGGCACAACGAAAAACTTGGCGCAACAATAAACAACAATGGAAAAATTGGCACGGGAGTAGGTAATAAGAATTTAGCTGAAAATAAAGAAGGTCGATTGTGTGAAAAACAAACTTGTTCCATAAACTAATTTGCAATGGTCTCCAAGAAAAACTCTTGAACAATGCTTGAAAGCAATAGAGGATATGCAACAAAAACTGAGTAGCAGATTTACGTAGTGACTAGAAGCACACAATATTTACATAACAAAGGGATTCAGAGCTTACTGGAAAGGATATGGATGACGCACAAGTCTTGAAGGTGATGGAGAAACATAAAAGGTGACCAATATTTATTCTTTAATGGATAATGAACAAAATTATGAAAAGGTAAAGAATATCCATAGTGACATAATGTTTTAAGGAAAGTTAAAGATTTGCGCAATGAACTTGCACAATAGGTACACCTTCGAATTTTTCAATGGTACAAATGATATGAAGTGCCATGATTATTCCATTTTCTAACCTCATGATTAGGTAATAATCAACCATAATATCTTTTGACATGAAATTCATCCTAACCACTTGATTCGACCTTGGTACATATTTTCCCACTTTTCGACATGACTTGAGACTTAGGAAAGTAGACCTTTACAGCTTAAACATGAAGAACCTTACACTATTTTAACCAACTTATGGCTAAACCCATTACTTGACATTTCAAACCATTCTTTATTTGGTCACTGACCTCATAAAATTTGACACACTAACTATGAATCATCTAGGAAAGTCTTGATTTTTTCCAAGATCAAGGCACGACTCTGAATTTGTTTTGGACAAAACTCTAACTCTAGCTACAAAAATCATGGTGCTAACAAGCCCCATAGGAAAATATAGGCATTTGGCTTAGTATAAATACAAGGTTGGATCATTTCATTTGGACATACATACACAACTCTCTTCTACAGTGCGCATAAGGCAGTTGTCAGCAACAGTTGTGGTATTTCTCTATTTCTGGGTTTTTGGTTATATTGGTGAGGGAACCACACTTGGGGAAGGTTCTAGACTTGGAGAAGCTCTTTCTTGGTGTTATCTTGGCTATTCTAGTGACATGCTAGATCTTGGAGATGCTAGCCCTGGGGAGGATCTTCTCTGTATGGTATTTTGATCTGGTGATGGTGATATAATGGTAATATCTTGGACTGAATTCTTCTATAATAAAGGTTGTTGGGTTTTCTCCCAAGGTTGGGATTCCCAGGATAAATTCTTATGTTCTTGTGTCTACTGTGCATGGTTAATTTTTCTAGATATTGTTATTTCCACTACATTGTTATAGTTGATATTTTTAGTGTATATTTATTCTATGATAACTATGATATTAAAGTGAATATTGTTTGTAATATTAAGGCAATAACTGTCAAGATATGAGAATTAGAGAAATCAACATGGTATCAGAGCTTTGTTGAAATATTGCTACTGCACAATTTATGTTTTCCACTGCACAGGTCTAAACTTGTTGAGCTCATTGAGAAATTTATTATAGGGAACTGTGATTAATTTTTCCATAAATCAGCTCGCCCTAGCCTAGTGCTCCTCCTGGTGGTATCAGATTACAACTTGGTAAAATTTGAAATTTATCACTATAGTTGCAGTTGCAGTTGTTAGTTACAGTTGCATTTGTAGTTGCAAGTTACAGTTAAAATTGTAGTTGAAGTTTCCAGTTGCATTTGCCCATTACATTTGCATTTTTATTTGCATTTACATTTGTAGTTGTCAGTCACCAATTGCAGCTGCAGTTTCCAGTTTCTAGTTGCACAAAAATTGAGATTAGAAGACAAGCTGGATTGATTCGGGATCTTTTCGTCATGTGACTTATTAAAGAATTGTATTAAATGAGCATAAACAAAAGCACACCATAAAGAAGGAAAATATCAAAAGGAAAGAGACATAAGCATGCAATATGAACACAAAGAACTTGATAATAGAGTTCATCCCTAGTGGACTACGTCTCTGGGTCCCACTCTCAAATGGGTAGGTATTTTTATTAACTCCACAAAATAATTGGAAAAAATACATAAGTGTACCTCATTCTGGAGTTAAGCTACAAAATCTTTGCTCAGATTAGAAAACTAAAACCTCGATTGCATTCATGGTGTGGTTTTACCTAAAAATGATTATCTCCACGCCTCGATCCGAGTCTGACACTTTCAAGCCCAAGAGACACCTCTGTCTCAATTTTCGTGCCACTACCTCTGCAATAAATGACTGAGAAATCTCGGAAAGCATTCCAAAATATGTACCAGTTCATACAGGCGCACTTGGCCTTATCTTCATTCTTATGTTATGAAATCAGGCGAACATCCCTTCATATAATAAAACTCAGGCAGTTAGGAATAAATGTGTTTGTTGGTGCGTTGGTTGGTGGATGCCATTTAGGTCATTTACTTGGCAGAGGTCCTGGGGTCAAATCCCATGGGCCTCCCCTTTTATACAATGGTTACAAAAAAATTGGCATACAGTTAAACCGTTTTTGCGTGCTTGGCTAAATCTGGCGGGCAACCACTAGAATGGCGGATACAGTTGGTGGGCGGTTAGAATATCCGACGAAGAATATGGTGGTGGTTTAAACTGGTGGATAGTTGGAATATGCCATATGTGGTGGAACCTATGGTTGTGTGGGTTATCATAGAACCAAGGGTTGGGCCAAAGGCCTAGCCCTTTTCTCCCCCATATGAAACATTATTATAACTTAAATTAAATCTGCGCCAATGTATAAACAAGGAGCATGTAATGGCAAGTTGGCTAGCACAGAGGTGTGAGGCCTTTGGGCTAGATAAGTTCAAGGGTTCAACTCCTATGGAGTCATATAAATTTTACACACACCAACCACTAGAGGGGTTCCACGTGGCAATCCATGACTTGGCCACATGGCACCATATCATTTGTCTATGAAAATGACACGTGTCATCACCTAATTTTTCCATGTGTATTCCATCAATATGTATGACCTTGCCACATCATCCCATGCCAAATCAGTTGTACGGGCGTTCCACATGTCACCATTGCAGTGGTGCCACGTGTCACCTTTCCCTTTTGACCAATTTTGACCTGAACTTTGACCGCTTATAACTTTTGATCTGTAACTCTGTTTGACGAGTCGTTTGCGCTGTTAGAAAGCTTGTGACACGCTCTTTGTGATCATGTCATTTTAATTGAGTTTTGGGAACTTTGAATTTTTTTCCCTTTTGGTGTCTACTGAAGCCATTATGAGCATACTAAGTTGCCTCTACACATTCTGAGTTGTTCTTAGCCTTCTCTGGGTCCTTTTTGGATCACGCCTTCCCACTGAGAGATTTTTTGGACCACCAAAATATTTCATTAATCAACTAGTAAGTGATGGAAAAGTCCCCTCACTTTGTCCTTCTCAATCCACTTTGCCTTGCTTGGATGTGTGCCCTTTAAACCTACTCGAAGATAACCAACATCACCCCTGTGTGAAGTATTCATCCTTGTATCCAGGATGATATCTTCCTATAACTCATCCAAGTACTCAGGTGCAAACTCATCAACTGAATGTATTGAAACTTCCTCATATTGATCCATGATCATGGGAGGCTCAAAAGTTTCAAGTTCTCTCCGTTCACAACGTAGTAAATATGCATATACAGTGGAATATATAAACGAAAATCATTAGTGTCACTTTTATCCAAAATAGTGAAGGTTCCATATTGGATAGGCTTGAGTTTCTTTCCTTCACCCTTCAATCGTTCCTTGTTGATGTGAAGCCATACCCAGTCTCCAACCTGGAACTAATGATCAACCATTTGCTTATCATGTCGAGCTTTATACTATTCTTGACTCTTCTCCAATTGTTCCCTGACTTCTTGGTGTATCTGCTGGATCCTTTGAATGAACTTGTGGGCTCTATCCTCTGTTCGTTCTTCATTCACATTGGCATCTCTCCCATACATCAAGTCCAAAGGAACCTTTGGTAGGTACCCAAAACACGTCTCAAAAGGTGAAATTTGAGTGGATGAATGTAAAGCTCGATTATAAGCATGGTGTACATAGGGTATCTATTCATCCCATAACTTAGGATGCTTGTTGTAGTAGCCTCGAAGCAAAAGTACCACCATTATATTTACCACCTCTGTCTGTTCGTCAGTCTATGGATGAAAAGTGGTGTTCCTCTTCAATTTGGTGTCCATCATTCTCCACAAGCTAGTCCAAAAGTACCCAAGGAATCAAGTATCTCGATCTGAGACAATGGACGTGGGTAATCCAAAGTGAACCCAAACATACTAAAAAAAGAGATTAGCATTCTGCTTAACAATGATCTTCTTTTTACATGGCATCAAGATACACATCTTGTTGAACCTATCCACTACGACATACAAATAATCATGACCCCCTATGGTCATTGGTAAACCCCCTACAAAATCCATGGAAATGCTTTCCCATGGATAGGATGGAACAAGAAGTGGTGAGTATAGCCCCAATTTTCTATTAGTGGACTTACAAGTAGAACACATCACACACCCCTTTACATATTTAGTTACAATTTCTTTCATTTGAGGCCAACAACAAAACCTTCACAAATGAGCCATAGTTTTTCGTACCCCAAAATACCCAGATACAATAGAAGTGTGAGATTCTCGTATCACATGGACTCGTTCACTTCTAGGAATACATAAATTCCCAATATGATAGAGTAATTTTCCCTGCAGATAATAGTTCTCTACTTGTGCACCATGGGTTAGCTTCTCATATACATCTTTAAAATCTTCATCGATGGCATATTGTTCTACATAGCTATCATGAGATAAAAAAGTATTCTTCAAAATAATAGAAGCAACAATAGGAGGTCTAGAAAGAGTATCGGCTACCTTGTTACTTGTACCCTTCTTGTACCTAATTACCAAATGAAATTGTTGTAGAAAACCCATCCACCTGTAGTGTCGAGATTGTTGCAATTTGGTCTGTGATTGAAGATACTGTAAGGCCTAGGAATCTGTATGTATGATGTTTTCCTTCCCTAACAAGTAGTGGTTCCATTTATTTACGCTTTGAACTAATGCATCCAACGATTTATCATATGTAGGATAGTTAACAACAACTTGGTTAAAAGTCTCAGAGTGGTAACAGATAGGCTTACGATATTGCATCAATACTGCACCCATGGCATATCTGATGGCATCTGTCTTGATCCCAAACAACTATTTAAGAATTGACAGTGCTAATACTGGTGTGGTATTGATCTTCTCCTTCAAAGTGTTGAAAGATTTTTGTTGCTTTCCTTCCCACTGAAAAGTGTTCTTCACACTGGTTAAGGCATGCAAAGGGGCTGCTATAAAGGAGAATTTGGGAATTAATCTCCTCCAATACTGGAATGCACCCAAGAAGATTTGGACTTCAGTTACACTCTTTGGCTTAGGCCAATTTACAATTACATCAATTTTGGAAGGATCAATCTTCAATTGTCCTCCTCCCACGATATGACCTAAGTACACAACTGCAGTCTTGCCAAATTCACATTTATACATTTTCACATACAACTTTTCCCTTTGCAAAGTATCCAATACCTGTTTTACATGCCTTACATGTTCATCCCAAGTCCCTCTAAAAACAAGAATGTTGTCTAAATATACAATCACAAATTCATCCAGGAAAGGCCTGAATACATCATTCATCACACGCATGAAAGTTGTCGGAGAATTATAAAGCCCAAATTACATAACTAACCACTCAAAAAATCCTTGTTTGTTTTTAAAGGAATTCTTCCATGCATCCTATTCTGTAACCCTGATTCGATGATATCCACTACGCAAATCCAACTTAGTGAAATAAACAACAGTCTTCAACTAATCAAGTAAATCATCTATGCGAGGAAGAGGGTATCGATTTTTCACCATAATTTTATTTAAAGCCCTGTAATCAACACACATTCGCCATGTGCCATATTTCTTTGGCACCATCACAATTGGAGAACCACAAGGAGATGAACTGGGCCTAATGACCCCTTGATCCAATAAGCATTGTACCTTCTTCTTGATCTATGTCATCTCCAGAACTGACATCCTGTACATGCCCACATTAGGAAGAGGAGAATCATGTTGAAGATGTATCTCATGTTGGATTTACCTCTTAGGAGGTAATCCATCTAGTTCCTAAAAAATATCATCATACTTAGAAACAATATCAATTAATTCCTTTTTATGAGATGGATCACACCCTTGGAAAGTGTCGGATATTCCAACATATTTCTCTTTGACAACCATGAGTACATATCTCTTATTAGTGGTTATGAGTCTTTTTATTTGACTTGCACTAACAAGTGTCGTATTTACCCTCATGTTGTGAGCTCTAACTATATTCCACTCCCCCTTTAGTAAGGGGGTTATTTGTTCTTATGAAGAAAGAAGACTTATTTTCTATCATAAAGATAAGGACTTCCCAACACTATGACACATATATCAAGTGGTACAACATCCAAATCCACTTCATCAATCAACTTGGAAGTAATAACAAATCTGATCCTACATTGTTTGGTGACATTAAGTTTTTCTTCATCACATACCTAACCAAGAGGATAAGTCTTTGGATGTGGTTTCATTTCAAGACCCGTCTTCTTGACAAGTGCTTCAAATGTTAAGTTTACTTGGGAACCCGAATCAAATAATGTATCTATCTTAGTATGTTTAGATACAAATCGTATATGAAATAAATCATTCCTCTTTCATTCATCAATATGAGATTCATCATTGGAACTTGAACTAGCATGAAGAGAATATTTACCTTGTACTCCAACCACTATGATCTTTCCTTCATCTCCTGATTTGTAACCAAGATCTTGTTGCACTGTAGTAACGGTATTTGTCTTCCCCTTTCCACTGAAGTGTTTCAGTTTCTTTTCTGGATGTAGTTTCTAACAATGTTCTTCATCATGACCACCCTTCTTGCAATGAGTGCAAGATGGTTTTCCTCCTTCTCTCTTCACTATAGCGGTCTTCCTGTCCTTCCTTTTGAACTTCTTGAAAGTATTTTGTGGGAAATTGGAAGGTTTCTTCGTGGGAAGTTCTTGAACATGTTTCCCCTTGTTCTCAAGGTGAGTGGTTTGCACACAAACTTCATCAAGACTAGTGGGGTTAAACAAGAGCAAAGTATGATGAATATAACTATGAAGTGTGCCAATATACTTCATTAAAGTTTCATAAGAATCCAAAGGAATATTCAATGCAAGATCTTTCTTCCTAAATTATTCTATGAAACTTTGTACAGTCTGACCTTTACCTTGCCTCAAGGTTTTCCATTCCATCATCACTTTATGTAAATACCCTAATGGATAGAACTACTTCCTTATCTCTGATTTAAATTTCAACCATGAGGAAAGAAGATTACCATAATTGCTCCTGTACTGTAGCTTTCTCACCCACCATATGAGAGTGGTGCCTTCCAACCAAAGAGAATCCAGTTGCACTTTAACTTCCTCTTCGTCAATATGTTGAACATAGAAATATACTTCAACCTGTCAGATCCAATTGTCTAATTTTTCAGGATTAGCATCTCCATTAAACATAAGTAAAACAAACTTTACATCAAGCTTTAATAATGGTTTCTTAAAAGAGGCTTTGTGGCTAGAATGATGAGAGTGATGAGAATGCTCAGAGGAAGAAGAACTAGAAATTGAAGGCGAAGATGGAGGCTCAGGAGGATCTCCTCCAGCCCCTTGGTTTACAGAAGCATCATCATCTACATGTGCTTCCTTTTTCTTCCCTTTCTTCTTCATCCTCTTCTCGTAATCTCCATACATTCGTTCGACCATTTCTGAAATGCGATAAAAAACCATGTGAAATTTTTTCTCTTGTTCATCATGCTTGTCCTCTTTTTCCATCTTCTTCCTTTGGGATGCATGACCAACTTCAGGATTGAAAGTATTAAGATTTCCTTCACCCTGCTTATGCTTAGCCCTAGTAAGCATTCATACTCAACAATTCAAGTCAAAGACGACTACTATGATACCAACATGATCCAGGATCTTTTAGTCAGGTGACTTATTAAAGAATTGTATTAAATGAGAATAAACAAAAGTACACCATAAAAAAGGAAAAGATCAAAAGGAAAGAGACATAAGCATGCAATATGAACAGAAAGAACTTGATAATGAAGTTCGTCCCTGGTGGACTACATCTCCGGGTCCTGCTGTCAAATGGGTAGGTTTTTTTATTAACTCCACAAAAGAATTGGGCAAAATACATAAGTATACCTCATTCTGGAGTTAATATACAAAAAAATTTCTTAGATCAGAAAACTAACACCACCACTGCATTCATGGCATCGTTTTACCTAAAAATGATTGTCTCCACACCTCAATCTGAGTCTAACACTTTCAGGCCCAAGAGACACCTCTATCTTGGTTTTCGTGCCACTGCCTCTGCAATAAATGACTAAGAAATCTCGAAAAGCATGCCAAAATCCATACCAGTCCATATAGGCACACTCAGTCTGATCTATGTTCTTTTGTTTTGAACTTTGGCCAACATTCCTTCATATAATAAAACTTAGGTGGTTAGGAATAAATGTGTTTGTTGGGGCATTGGTTGGTGGATGATATTTAGGGCGTTTAGTTGGCGGACGTCTCGGGGTCGAATCCCAAGGGCCTCCCCTTTTATACAATGGTTACAAAAAATATGGAATATATTTAAACCATTTTTTTTCCCAGCTAAATCTGGCGAGAAACCACTAGAATGGCGGATACAGTTAGCAGGTGGTTAGAATATCTGGCGAAGAATATGGCAGTGGTTTAAATTGGAGGATATGCTATCTAGAATGGAAGATAGTTGGCATCATGTGACAAAACCTATGGTCGTGTGGATTAACATAAAACCAAGGGCTGGGCCGAAGGCCTAGCCCTTTTCTCCCCCATATGAAACATTAATACAATTTAAATTAAATCTGCGCCAATGTATAAACAAGGAGCATGTAATGGCAAGTTGGCTAGCGCAGACGTATGAGGCCTTTGGGATAGAGGAGGTCAAGGGTTCGAATCCTATGGATTCATATAAATTTTACACACACCAACCAATGGAGGGGTGCCACATGGCATCCCATGACTGGGCCATGTGGCACCATATCATTTGTCCATGAAAATGACATGTGTCATCACCTAATTTTCCCATAGTTATGCCATCAATCTGTATGAACTTTCCACGTCATCCCATGCCAACTAAAATGTACGGACATGCCACATGTCACCCTTGCAGTGGTGCCACTTGTCACCTTGCTCTTTTGACTTTTGGCCAAGTTTGACCTAAACTTTGACTGCTTATAAATTTTGATATGTAACTCCATTTGATGATTCGTTTGCGTCATTAGAAAGATTGCAACATGCTCTTCACGATCATGTCATTTTAACTGAGTTTTGGGAACTCTGATTTTTTTCCCTTTTGTTGTCTTTTGAAGCCATTCTGAGCATCTTGAGTTGCCTTTGCACGTTCTGAGTTGTTCTTATCCTTCTTTGGATCCTTTTTGGATCATGGATGGTGCTACAAATCTTAGAGGTACGTACGTGTATATAAGTTATATCATGAGGGTGTTTGCAGGATATGTACACTTGGAAAAAGGACATTTTTCAAGCAGTGACAGTAGATCCAAAAGGATCAGAGATCTAGTGCACTCAGAGGAAGCTCAAGAGTTGGAGGCAATAGTGATGATGTCTCCTATAGTATATGACAACTCGAAATCAAATGGAACAACAACATCAATAATCCAGGTTTGCATATCATGTTTGATATTTTATATTGTTGTATCTTAAGTAAATGTTGTAACTCGGGCAATAGTCTTTAAAGGTCTATTACTATTGATTATTTTTTATATAAAATGTTTAGTAACACTTGAGTATTGTTGGTACAGTGATCATTATGTAAATTATCACTGTTTAGTACTAATGATGCACTTATTTACAAGATGAAGTTGATCTCTTATAGGAGACTTTTTTGGTTGTTGTCTTTGTCCCAGGAAGGTTACCTTGTAGAATCCATTGAAGTTACCATGGAGATGTACTTGTTTTGTTCCGAGCAGGTTACCATGGAGGAATAATCGGTCAAAACACTAGAAAAATGTTGTTCTTGTTTCTTGTTCTTGTATTTTTTGTTTTGGCTCTTGTCCTATGTAGGTTACATGTGAGATCTCTGAAAGGATGCTATAGTGACAATTGTTCTTGTTCATGCTTGTGTTCTTGTTCTTTTTATTTTTCTTGTTCATGTTCATGTTCCAGGAAGGTCATAGGTGATAGCTCTAAGAGGGAGATATAGTGACGGTTGCAAGAGGAAACAAATTAGATGGTCTCTGAAGAAAACTATCCAGACATGGAGTTGTATACACAATAGTATACATCCATATACCGAAGAGAAAAGGATGAAGTTAAAACCTTCTGGAAAGAAGGGTATTTTTTATGGGATACAAAGTGTTCCACACATATATTTATAGTGAGGAGCATAAGGATCTATAGGATGATCGTACAGTTCAATTATTCACTCTCCAGGTCATTAGGAAGGGTTAGTAGAGGCAAAAGGGCCAGTGGATCTACCCAGAGATGTGGCAGTGACTAGGTATATGTCTGCATGGCTTCGTGACACTTTGCAGGGTGCGGTGAGACATGTAGTTCTTCATGATACTTAGAGTTTCTCGAGTTACATAGAGTCACGGTTATGAGGAGGAGCAGATGGCTCCACTAGTGGTGAGGTAGATGGCACCACCAAGTACCAACTCAGAGGGAGACAAAGTTCAAAGGGAGTCAACCCTTAGGATCCAGTAAGGAGGAGAAGTCTCCCAGTACAGTTCATTGGATATCACAGATCAAAGGAAGTGAACAGGTGTAGGAGAGAGCAGATGGCTACAGAGATTGTATGCACTCAGAGGGAGCATGCATACTTGGAGTGATTCTGATATCAGAGAGAGTCATTTGTCTCAGTGGGATAAATGATCAGTCAAAGGGATTTTCCCCTCATATTCAAGAGGGAGAGAGACATCCTCCAGGACTAACAAACAAGTGTCATGAGTTGAGGAGACCTATAGGAGATGTGAGATCTCCTGGGAGGATACACTTGTTTTAGTAGATCTTGCTACAGTGACATAGGATGAAGCTAGTCATGAGGACTGGGATATGTATTTTGTCTCATTCATAGAGGGAGAAGCCAGTGAGTCAAGTTGGACATCAAATCCTACTTCAGTGACAGAGGGAGTTGGCCTCAGAGTTCGAGATGGGGGATCTTTGTCGGACATATTATTTCTTGGGATTAGTGGTGTGACAGAGATCATATGAGATATTCCTCAGTTAAGGGATACTGATGAGATTCAATATGATGTACTACAAGTCCATGGCTACACCTATGGAGACAAATATGAAGAAGTTGAGTGATTCTACTTCAAATTCAAATTTGGTGGATCCCACAATGTACAGAAAGTTGATTGGATCCTTGATGTACTTGGTTAATTCCAAGCTGGATACTTGCTTTGGACCTTGAGCCAGTTCATGGTAGAGTCGAGACACTACCATTGGGTTGCAACAAAGCATGTGTTGATTTACTTGCATGGTATAGTCAGATATGGCCTCATATATGTCTCAGGTGGTGATGTAATGTCCACATTACCGGAAACTCAACAAAATTTTCTTTAATACCATTTTGTAATGTCCCCATTACCAACAACTCAACAAAATTTTCTCTGATACCAATTTTTAACGTACCCATTATCAAGGAATCAACAAAAATGCTCTTGTAAATTTCCCAACCCCGAGCTAGGCCATGCCATGCAGAATTACGAATTATGATTCCATTACATTAAATAGTGAATTATACATCTAAATAGAGTTAAGTGGAAATAATAACAACATGCATGCAACAATAATAATTCATATATAGAATTTAACAAGAGAGATTCCATGGAAGAAAAATCATAATTGCACACACACAGTAATTGAAATAAGAACATGAATGACACTTATCTCGGGAAATAAACACCAACTGCATGTAGACCTTCCATGTTCCTCCCATCCTTAGACTGCACTGCTCATAACTCTTAGTAGTGAGTCACCCCCGAGCCGGGGATAAATTCCACCAGGGAAAAGGGTTTCTAACCCAGGCTAATGTCTCTTTAACAACATACAAACTCAAAGATAGGTGCCTACTCAAAATAAGAGTATACAGTCTCTCATTTCCCGCATGTCTGTCCTACTCGAGGAAGTGTGCCCATTTTCTACTCAATTGTCTTTCGGCTACCCCACTTCCTTTCCAAGGCTTCAACAACAGGCCAGACAAGAAGTCTCAAATCCCTGTAGCTACAGTTTGGCACCTTGGGAAATCAATTCTCGGTAGTTCGCTCACCTGGAGAGAATGCTCACAGGCCTGACAACCTGCCTCTTTCATTCCACGGGCTTGACAAACCACTTCTTCAATCCAACTCTCGATCTAACTAGAACAAGTATAGGTTCCTCGTTATAGTCCAGTACCATCGAGTAAGATTCACCTCTTCCTATCTGAAGGAATAATCCAGCCAAAAAAAATGATAATCCCCCCTTGCACTATGTCCCCAAATAAATATATGCATGTATATTTTAAGACACTTGGAACCTAAGGGACTCCCTTGTCCCTAATTTAGAACTTATGATATATTCATATCCATTACTTTATATTTAAGGAATACTAATATGATATTCCATTGGGATTAATCCCCCCAGCTTAGCCCCTTCCTAGACTATTATCCCCCCTTTTCCTTTCTAGTGGAGTTTATCCCCCCATTTCTTTTTTGTGGTTGGTCTGCAACAGTGATGTACTTTATTAATAATATGAGTGTTTGCATATTACAAAAATAGGCTCACTAGCCTTTAGCATCTAGGCTCTCCATCCTAATAACCGCACAGGAATCCTGGCCCAAAATATCCTGGCTCACTAGCCTATATAGTCATTTACATTTATATGTACAATTGGTTTTGGCCTAGGGGTATTACATTCCCCTCCCCCTTATTTATTCACTGTCCTCAGTGCAATATAGACATATACAACCAAAACTTTAATAGTTTTCAAAAATATGTGGATAATATTCCCACATAGCCTCTTCATGCTACCAAGTTGCATCCTTAGGACCATACCAAGTCCATTAGACCTTTACTAGCCCTATAGATCGATTCTAGAGCTACTTGATCTTCTGATCAAATATGCAGACTAGATGCACTTGAAAATCACCTTCCTGCTGAACATGAATTACATTATGATCAATGACATGATTAACATCATGTACATATTGTTTAAGCAATGATACATGGAATAAATTATGAATATACATTGATGCAGGTAAATCAATCATGTATGTTATAGTCCCAATCCTTTCTAAGATCTCAAATGGCCCACAATAACAAGCTGCCAACTTTGAAAAATTTCCCAATTTCAGGGAACTTCTCTCAGCCTTTACTTTTAAGAACACATGGTCACCCACTTTAAATTCTTTGTGGGGTTTGTCTCTATTAGCATAGTTTTTTTTCCGGTCATGGGAAGCCTTGAAATTATGTTTTATTTTCATCATTTTCTCTTCCATTTCCCTAAGTAATTCTTGCCCAACCACTGCTCTGTCTTCAAGGTTTTCCCAACTTACTAGTGTGTTACACTTTCGTCCATACATGGATTCAAATCAGCTCATATTTAAGGATTTTTAATACCCATTGTTATAATCAAATTCCACCAAATGCAAGTAATCCTCCCATTTGGATGGTTTATCCATCACATACATCCTCAACATATCTCCAATCACTTGATTTACTCTCTTTGTTTACCCATATGATTATGGATGATAGGTTGTAGTAAAGTTCGGATTGGTTCCAAATCCTTTGAATAATCCCTTCCAAAAATTTGAGGAAAATTTTTGATCTTTGTCAGTTACAATGGTCTTCGGTATACCATGGAGTGGAGCAATTTCCCTCATATAAATATCAGCAATGTTTATTTCCTTGTGAGTGAGTTTTACTAGAACAAAGTGGGCAGCTTTAGTAATCTTTTCCACCACCACCATGATGAAAACATGTTGTTGGTGGGCAGCTTGGTGATGAAATCCATTTTTACAACTTCCCACTTCCACTCAAGAATGGGTAATGGTTGTATCAGACTAGCTGGGTGTTTGTTCTCATCCTTGACTTTTTAACATTCCAAAGACTTGGCAATTAAATTATAAACCTCTTTCTTAATCCCTGACCAATAGTCTTGGATATTTATAGTTGCAATAGTTTTTTGGTAGCCTGGGTATCCAACATAAGACACATTATGCATTTCTTTTAGAATCAACATTTTCAATTCTTGAGAATTTGGCACATAAATTATGCCCCTGTACATGAGAATTTCATCATTTTCCAGCTTATAGTCTTCAAGTTTCTGCGGTAAGTTACCTTGTTGAAGTTTTTCCTTTACCTCCATGTATTTCTTATCTTATTTTGCATCCTCCAGAATCCTATCCTTCAAATATTATTGGTACATGATAATGGTTGTAGCATGCATCTCATGCACCCTCTAGCTAAGTGAATCATCCACCATGTTCTCTTTACCTTTGATATGTTTTATATAAAAACATATTCACTGAGGAAATCTAACCACCTGCTTTTCCTGGAATTTAGAGTTGGTTGCCCAAACAAGTATTTCAGACCACTATGGTTTGTTCTCAACTCAAATATTTTCCCCATGAGATAGTGCCTCCACATATTCAAGGCATGCACTATGGCTACCAACTCCAAATCATAAGTAGCATAGTACCTCTCATGCTCCTTCAACTTCCTTGATTCAAAGCACACCACATACCCATTATGACTAAGGAATCCACCCAGTCCTTCTTTACATGCATCAATGCATACAATGAAATTTTCATTTGGATCAACAATCTTTAGTATTGGAGCACTTTTTAATAATTTCTTCAAGTGTTGGAAACTCCTTTCACAATCCAATGTCCACTCAAACTTCACACTTTTCTTTTGCAAGTAATTAATTGGGTGTGCAATCTTTGAGAATACTTCAATAAATATCCTATAGTAACCTACAAGTCCCATGAATGATCTCACCTTTGAGACATTCCTTGGTGTTGGCCATCCTTCAATGACCCTTATATTTCTTGGATCCACTGTAATCCCTTCCTCTGAAATGATATGGCCCAAATAATGAATTTTCTTCTGGTAGAATGAGAACTTGCTCAATTCGGCATACAATTGATGCTCTCTCAATACCTGTAATATCATTCTTAAGTGTTGTTCATGCTCTTCTTCGAACTTAGAATATATCAAAATATCATCCAAGAAGACAATGACGAATTTATCCAAGTAATTCTTGAATATACCATTCATGAGACACATGAAAACAATTGGTGCATTTAACAACCCAAATGGAACCAATGTGAACTCATAATGCCCATACATTGTTATGAAGGAAGTATTTTTGATTCCTTCTTCTCTAATTCTTACCTGATGATAGCCTGAATTGAGATCAATCTTGGAGAATATTTTTGCATCTTTGAGCCGATCAAAGAGGTCATATATCCTAGGCAACGGATAATTTTTCTTCACAGTTACCTTGTTCAACTTCTTGAAGTCTATGCAAAGTCTCAAAGTTCCATCCTTTTTCTTCACAAATAATACTGGGGCACCCCAAGGTGACACACTTGGGCGTATGTACCCTTTTTTCAGAAGTTCTTCTAGTTGCATTTGTAATTCCTTTATCTCTTGTGTACTCATCCTATCAGGAGTCTTAGATACTAGAGATGCTCTCAACACCATATTGATGGAGAAGTCAATATCTCTCTTGGGTGGTAATCCTGGTATTTCCTCGAATAATTCATCAAAATCTTTTAGGAATGCATAATATTAAATATTTGGCACCTTATCTTTAGGTGTCTCTTCCATGTGTGCTTCAAATATTTGACACCCTTTCTTGTAACTCTTCTTTAGCTGCAAGGCTGAAATTTATCTGACATTTACTACCCTGGGAATTCCCTGTACTTTCTTTAAATTCCCTTTCTCATCCAAGCAAGTAAATGTTATTATAAAAGTCTAGGACAACATGATGTTGATCCAACCAATCCATAACAATTAGTAAGTCATAGGAACCTAAAGGTATGATGTTCTTCCTTGGTGATCAATCCATTCGTGTCCAATGGGCATGCTTTAACCATCTCATTAATTTTCCTTTTAGATCCTATGGCTAGCTACACCAAACAAGATGATCCAATCTTGATTCTTGGAAAATTAAATCTTTCCACTATCTTAGGATCTAGATAACTGTGACTAGCTCCTGAAACAATTAGGATAGCAATGATTTGGTTGTTAATCTTACCTTTCACTTCAACCATATGTGATTGGAACTCAACTTTCTTTTTATTCAAGGATGTGTAGATCCTAGGTACATTTTTTCCCATATCCCTATTGATATTATGGTAGTTGTGGGAGGTATTTACATCCACGTGTAAACCTGACAAGAATAGAATATTCTGGGAAGCAAGAAGAAACCCTAATTAGTTGGCTAATAACCCTAGAAGACAACTCGGCTCAAGAGGATAACTTATATTAGGTTATTAGCCTCCAAGAGAAGAACTCAGCTAAAGGAAATATTATATACTAAGTAAATAGGCACCCATAATGAGAAGTTGGCCCAGGGAGTTTGCTAGTTTTAGAATAAATACAGGAGTCCAGTCTTGATTTTGGCAGGCATTCCCAAAACTGCATAAGAAACACTTGTGCGCACTGCAGTTGGCTAGTTTGTGCGCAAGTTTAGAGGAGAGTTGTCGTTGTAGCTGCTGCAACTAGCATATTTTGGTTTTGGCTTGGAATATCTCTTGGTTATGGTTTGGACTCTCTGATCATCTCTTGTTACTCTTGCTTGGAGTGTTATTCTTGGAGAAATATGCACCACCCTTTGTTTAGCTATCTAGTTTAGGGCTTGCTTCCAGAATGATTCGCTGTCAAGGTTAAGGTGCTTGGGGGTGGCTTTGGCCTATGGTTGGGCGAAAATAGTGATATTGTCTATGGTTAAAAGAGAACATCCATCATATTCTAATAGGTTATGGGCCCACACCTCCTTCATTTAGTCTAACCACTGGAAGGGAGCATAGCCATAAGGATACTAAGCTCATTGAAGAACTGTCGCTAGAGTTTCTAGCAGAAGAAGTTACTAAAGCACTGTCACTAGGGTTATTAGCAAGTGCAATTGTGGAAACCCTAATCCTCTTGTTGAGGCACCTTAATTGAAGGGATTGACCTAATTTCCTGATAGACTAGTGCACCCTATCCTAGCGCAAGACAAGATGTCAAGTTTGAGTTTTTGGCCAAATCTAGGGTTGACCAAGTCAAAGAAACCATGACTTACTCTATGAAGTCAGAAAATAAGTTAGATGGGGCTTCTAACTTCAGAGCGTGGAAGACAAGGATTGACCTCATCCTTGCCAAGAATAAAGTGCTAGATATCATGAAAGGAAAGATCGTGGAACCAAAGTTTGAAGAAGGAAAAGAGAATGGACCGTAGAACATTGCAGTTATGGAGAAGTTCAAATATAATGACATCAATTCCATGAGTATCATAGTGGACTCTATAAAATACCACTTGATACCCTACATCTCCCATCTTGACTCATCTAAGAAGATGTATTATGCCCTAACAAACCTCTTCTCCATCAAAAACATTGGACAAGTAATGAGTCCGAAGAATGAGCTCTGTGACATGAAGATAAATGATGATGACAACAAAACATCATACTTTGTGAGAATATCTCAGTTAAAAGATCAACTACAAGTTATTGAAGAGATCGTTTCTGAAAAGGAATTGGTAAACATAGTACTCAACAGTCTTCCCAAGACATGGGATGCATTTGCCACAAGCATGAACACAAGGAAGGAGTATCCCACACTTGAAGAACTTTGGACTTGATGTGCACAAGAAGAATTAAGGATCAGTGAAAAAGAGAAACCCCAAAATAAATATGATGATCAAGCCTTAACAACAAGATTCAAGTATTCCAAGAACAAAAGGAATTATGGTTCAAGGAATAAGTCAAATCAAGAGAAAGATATATCAGAAATACAATGCTTCAACTGTAGAAAGTATGGTCACTACAAGAATCATTGTCCCGAGCTAAATAAAAGGAAGGAGATACACAAAGCATCAATTGTCGAAGAAAGGAAACCCTCAAGGAAGACTAAGCAGGATGAAATAGACTTCTTTTTCTAAGACAAGGTAACAATACTCTTCATAGTTCTTGTACATACCATGTTTACATAGTTTCTGTACATATTTTGCATATCTATAAGATGTTCAAAGAAAAGTTATACCTATGGAAGAAAAACAAGACAAGGATTGCTATCACAATAAACTACAATACACATGAAAGGATGAAGTACATCAACAACCACTGGTAACAATTCATGTGGAAGATATTACATAAGTAACAGCTGCAAGATAAGCCGAAATCAGAATCAATCTTGAAGAAACCTAGAAGAAGTAAAGACAGAAATATGTCTACAATCAAGAGGAAATTCGAAAAAGACTTGTGACACTTTACAGAAGGCAATAAAGGATGCAAACAAAAGCATGGACTCTGTTAGATGGAGGGAGCCGATTATATATTTCCAAAAGAAGAGCATGCATTCATACATGAAGCAAGGATTAGGAGGGAGGTAATCCTATGATCCATTGAAGATAATGGAGTATATATCCATGGTAGCAGCCATGAAAAGAAGTATGTGTTCAATTTGACTTTAGAAGAAGTCTTCTTCGAAAAGAAGCCTTAAAGTATCCCTGGTTGTCCATCCACATCCATGATCCTATGATGAAAGGAATACGTTGGAATCTTCAAGGCATGGAATCTATAGAAAACTCCATGGACCTAAGAGCTAAAGAAAATCATAAGGAAGACCATGAAGATTCCAAAAGAAAAATAAAATACAGAACAATCAGTCATTGTATCGAGAATCACAAGACTACCAGCCTGACCTAAAATCACTAAAAAAATCAAGCAGAGGAACTAAAAGTTTTGATGAAGAATAGTGTATGGAAGACTTATGAATGAAATCATTGCGAGATCCATAACTAGAGGTTCTTCCAGATGGAGGGAGAGGACTATGATGATTGTTTGTTCCACTAAACTAGACATACCTCTACATGAGTCATTATATAGTCTGCAATATCCATGGGTTGAAGTTTACATCAGATGAATGTAAAGACTGTTCTTCAGAATAATTGAACAAATAACATATGTAGAACAACCTCAAGGCTTTAAGGTATATCAGGAAGAGACCTTTGTATGTATATGGAAAAAGACAACTTGGTGGAGAACCTCCAATGCACAGCAAAAGCTTGGTGAAAAACCTTCTATAACAGAGATACTTTATCAGAATGGTTACTCAGAACTCAAGGATGATGAATTGCCAATCCATGACAAAGCTCTCATGATGGCAGAAGAAATACCACTTGGATATGTTCCAATTTGACCCTTGCCACGATGTTATGAGCTATCCGGAAACAAAAGATGAATCCAACAATGATATACTATAATGATCAGAGCTATATGAAGCCTTCAGAGAAAACTAGTGTTCCAAAAAGACCAAAATACATTGAGATCAAGCATTACATTCTTCATGATGAAGTCTAGAAAAGAGAAAGTGGTTCTCCAATATATATATCTTCACAGATGAGCAGATAAGAAGATATTTTGGTAAATCCTCTGTCCAAAATGAAAGAGTTTGCATACTCAAGCTGGAGCTCATGGAGACAACTTCCTTATTGAAAAAGGAAGAGATGGCTCCCAAGTTGGGAGGGAGCACTAATGTGTTATTTATTTATGGAAAATCATTTTTCAGTTCGAAAAATGGTCCAGGATGAGTAGTTACTTTCTAGTTTGGAAAGTGGTTTGAGATTTCTGACAGAAAGGCATTTTCCAGTTCGGAAAATGGTCCAGATCGAACGGTCATTTTCGTAATGAAAATGGTTCGATGGATTGTTGATGTACCATAGATAGTGATTCCCCTTTTGGTTAACATAGGGAATGGTCTAGGACAGTCTATCTTCTTGATGGCCACTCTCAGTAGTGGTCAAGAAGATTGGTCTGCCTCGCCAGACAGTCATTCTTTCGAAGCTCACAGTTGTGAGCAGTTTCGAAAAATGGTCTGTTTTGGAGGTTGGTGCAAGACAGTGATTTCCTTAGGAAATGGTTCAGATAGTTGTTAGGACCACACAATGTACCTTTTTGCCCATACTTTTTGCCACTATTACACTCTTGATCACCCACATTTAAACTCATATTATCACTCTATCTGATCATTCCAAAGGTATACAACGTCCCTTCTCATTACTATACGTTTAATCTGTTTTGCATAATATTTTACATCATTCTCGTACTTAACCATTGATTAGAAATGTATAAGTATTGAAACAGTTCAAACTGCAGATTAGCATTCGAGGCCTGTTGCTAAAACAACAATTCACAGAAGTTATTACACAGTCCAAGGTCGCAGATGCTGAAACACAAAGTTGTTACACAGTCCAAGGTCGCAGATGCTAAAACACAAAGTTGTTGCACAATCCAAGGTCGCAGATGCTGAAACACAAAGCTGTTACACAGTCCAAGGTCGCAGATGCTGAAACACAGAAGATCGATGATGCTGAGGAAGCTATTACATAGTTCATGGCCACGATGCTGAAACACAGAGGAAGCCGTTACACAGCTCAGGATCGACGACACTGAAACACAAAGGAAGCAGTTACACAGTCAGCGGTCAACAACAAATCTACAACAGTTGCACCGTGAGCCAAGCACCAACCATCACTCCTAGATGAGAATGTTGAAACAGTCAAGAGCGCAAATCACGTGGTTGAAACAGCTCGCGATTTGCGGAGCCGAAACAACATCAGCAGCAACGAGAAAGAACTGTTACTCCAGCCGTAACAGCAACACCTTATTCAGCACTTGTAATAGCACTCTATTGCACGAGACTAGGACATCCTATTCTGGTTTAGAAAGTTGATCTGACTAAGAATAGGACTCAGATATACATCTGTAATTTTTGATCAATTGTATCGAAGGGATTCCCTCTTTAAATAAGAGGAAATCACCATTTGAAAGCATCCCCAAGTTTTATGTATTAAGAAAGCTTCATAAGAGAAGGACATACTTCATTTTCGAGATTGTAATATGATACTTTGATAGATGAATAAAAGACTGTTTTGAGCATCCTTCTCTAGCCTTTTCGTTTCAGGGAAATCTTGTGAGAAGGGAGGGCCCACCTTCTTCACAAGATTCACCCGTTAGTTTTATAGTGTGTTAGTGTAATTTCTGTTTATGCCTTGATTAACTTTTGTCTTGCTGAAACACTACTTTTAAGGAATTCTGCTTTGCTGAAACACTACTAAACTTTGTCTTGTTAAGAACTTTATTTTATTGAATGTTACATTATTTTCACGAAGTTCATAATCATTTGTAGCAATCTTGTGTGGTGATTTTGTGAGGTTTGCTAATCAGAGACTGGGTTAAGGGTCCTTGCTTAATGGAAGGGATTAGACGGTCCTGTTCTCTGTAGAATTAGTTAGCTTCCTGTTATTTCCACAATGTGCTAATTAGAGACTGGGTTAAGGGTCCCTGCTTAATGGAAGGGATTAGACGGTCCTGTTCTCTGTAGAATTAGTTAGCTTCCTATTATTTCCACAGTGTGCTAATCAGAGACTGGGTTAAGGGTCCCTACTTAATGGAAGGGATTAGACGATCATGTTCTCTGTAGAATTAGTTAGCTTCCTGCTATTTCCACAGTGTGCTAATCAGAGATTGGGTTAAGGGTCCCTGCTTAATGGAAGGGATTAGATGGTCCTGTCCTCTGTAGAATTAGTTAGCTTTCAGTATTTTCACAAGTTTACTAATCAGAGACTAGATTAAGGGTTCCTACTTAAAGGAAGGAATTAGAGGGTCCTGTTCTCTGTTAGATAGAGTTAACCTCCTATGCATTAATGCTTTCATGAAAGTGTGTTAATCAGAAACAAGGTGCTAGAGTTCCTGCTTGGGAATAGGGTCCTGTTCTCTGGTTACAGAATAGTTATTCTTTCCTGTTGCAGTTGTTATTTTAATGTAATCCAGTATTCTTTAGATTAAATTATCTCTTTAAGCCCTGCAATAGGTAGATTGCTTTCCTATAATTCAAGTCAGAACTTCAGTTGATTCAAGGCAAGTGTGATTAATATAGTTTCCTTTACTACAACTCTAAGTTGCTTTTGGAATTGAGCATATATAGTGCGTGGTTATATTTGAAATAAACAGACTTCCCTGGGTTGACAATTTATGTAGCACTTGATTGTTTGAATTAATTAAGCAATTATAGTGACCAACAACAGTCATTCCCTAGGGCAGATTCATTCTCTCTAGGTTGCACTTTGTTTAGTGCCAGAGGAATGGCCCAGATAGGTGAATGGTCCAGGTTCAAAAATCAAGGAAAGTCATTCCCTAGGGTAGATTGATTCTCTCTGGGTTTCACTTTGTTTAGTGCCATAGGAATGACCCAGATAGGTGAATGGTCCAGGCTCAGAAATCAGGACATTTATTCTTCCTTGCTTGAGAATAATAGTCTAGATAGCTCATCATTGATGTTTTAATTTCTTAGGGAAAATTCTCTTCCAGATCTCATAGATGTGAAGAATGGCCCAGATGATTCAATTTATATATCATAACAATTTTTTATGTGCAGGTTGATGATATGATTGTTATGGAGACTGTATGTCTCTGGACAATAGATGTATACTACTATAGTGCATGTGTTCCACTGTTTGAGACTATATGTCACTGATCAAGTATCTGTGTGCTATTTGGTGTGGCAGTATACCACTGGATTGTAGTTGTGTACTACTATGGATAGACACAGTTGTGGTCCATTGATTGAAATTGTTCTAATTTCCTTGAAGACAATCAGTAGTGTTGGAAATGATTATCAACTAGATGGATGATCAATGGACAAAGATCTCCCAGACAGAAAATGGTTCAAGACATTTATTCTTTTAGGAAATATGTCTGGATTAGAAGAATGGCTCTTATGTCACTATGTGGAGTGAGTGACTTATCCAACATCATGTCTGATTACTCAGATGGAGTATGGTTTCGAGAGATGATGCAGTTGATGACATTGATAGTGATGATGGTGCTCATGATCTAGTCATGAGATAGTCTATACGACTGTGTTGATGCTACCGGGTGAATGGTATGTTTGTGCTCAATACCATTACCTTCAATACCTCCCTAGCTAGGAGGGAGTGTTGATATTATGGTAGCTATGGGAGGTATTTACCTCCACATGTAAACCTGACGAGAATAGAATATTTCGAGAAGCAAGAAGAAACCCTAATTAGCTGGCTAATAACCCTAGAAAACAACTCAGCTCAAGAGGATAACTTGTATTAGTTTATTAGCCTCCAAGAGAAGAAGTCGGATAAAGGAAATATTATATACTAAGTAAATAGGCACCCAGAATGAGAATTCGACCTAGGCAGTTTGCCAGTTTTAGTATAAATACAGGAGGTCAGTCTTCATTCTGGCAGGCATTGCCAGAACTACAGAAGCAACACTTGTGTGCACCGCAGTTTGCCAGTTTGTGCACAAGTCTGGAGGAGAGTTTTCATTGTAGTTGTTGCAGCTAGCATATTTTGGTTTTGGTTTGGACTATCTCTTGGTTGTGGTTTGGACTCTTTGATCAATTCTTGTTACTCTTGCTTCGTTTGCTATTCTTGGAGAAGGATGTGCCACCCTTTGTTTGGCTATCTATCCTAGGGTTTTCTTCCGAAATGATTCCCTGTCAAGGTTAAGGTGCTTGGGGTGGCTTTGGCCTATGGTTGGGTGACAATAGTGATATTGTATATGGTTAAATGAGAAAATCCATCATATTCTAACAATCCCCCACTATATCATCTTGTTTTACATTGTGAACAATCCTCACTTTTTCACCTCTATGAGGGAAATATTGGTACATATGATCTCCCTTACAACCCCAACATTGGATAGGTGGTTGCCTTGGTCTTGGCCCCAATGTTTCGGTCATTCTAGGTTCTTTAGAAGCTAGTTGTCCCTAAGTATTATTTCTTAGGAATGATGGCTTAGTTCGCTTCTTCCTCTGTTCCATCTTGATTTTCTTTTTGTCTTCCCAAGATTTTTGGTAAGTTCATTTTTCTTTAAATTAATCATAAATGAATTTATCCCTTCTTAAAGCTTCCTCTAGTGTCTTGGGATCATCATAGTGTATATTATCACTGATAAATTATGGAAGCCTAGTCAAATACCTATGAATCTTAAGTTTCTCATCCTTGATGAAAGAAATGTACTTCAACAACTCTAAAAACCTCCTTTCATATTCATCTATGGTCATATTCCCAAGCTTAAGTTCAAAGAACTCTTTAATTTTCTTATCATAGTATCGCTTAGTCAAGTATTTCTTTTGGAAATACCTCTTGAATGCCATCCTAGTGACCTTCTTCTCATTAATGTGTTGTACCTGCACAGTTTGATCCCACCACATTGATGCTTTTTCCTTGAGTTGATAAATGGAAATTATTCCTTCTCCTTATGAAGAGCAGTTATGTAATTGGAAATACTTCCTCATGCCTAGCAGCCATGTATTTTCATCCTCATCCATCTTGTGCTCACCATCAAATGTAGGAGGCTTGATTTTGTCATTTCCCCTTGTAGCTCATCCACCCTAGACCTTTTCTTATGCTTCCTAACAGGGGATGGACTTGAACTTATATGTTCTCTCTTAGTTGAATTCCTTGGAGAATGATGGTGATGCCTGCCAACACTTCTTTTTCTTCCCTTCTCATCATGAGACATGTGATTCCATGATCTGCTTGAGTTAGTCTCCTTACCCATATTTTTCTCTATTCTATCCAAGATTTGCATTAAATTGATGTTGAAGTCTTCATGTTGCTCCTTGGATTTCATAAGTATCTCATTATCAACTTTATAACTATGGACATCCTTTTGCAGACTTTTTATAGTCTCTACCAAATTCATGTTATCTCCCTTACCTTCTCCATGTCCATTTGAATTTGTACCTTCATTGTCCATATTAACATACATCCCTTTGATCTCATCTTCATGGTTGGAAGCCCCCTATGCATATTCCATGATTTTGAACTTTGTGGTGATCTTGTTATGATATAAATGTTGTTAACTCTGCAAAATGTGCAGCCAATAGAATTTGTTATGCTTAATTATTTACAATTACATAAAATTTCATATGATTTTGTTCCAATAATGTATCATAATTATTTCTTTCATGAATCTACTCGAAAAGTGTCAATAATTATATTATTTTCATCTATGTGTACTTACAAACTCACGGACTTGTGGAATCATGGAAGCATAACTCTTCATTTCATAAGTCTGTCTGAAGAGTTCCCATACTTAACCATTTTCACCCTTGCAGACTTGCAGACTCACGGAAACATAACTCTAACACTTAGATTATTTTTCATCTAAGCATACTCGAAGACTCACAGACTTGCATACTCACAAGTACTTACTTATTCCTTTCACAATTCATCCTGAAAAGTCTAAATACTTAGATTATTTTCATCTATGCAAAATCATGGACTCGTAGATTCATGGAAGAATAACTCTTCCTTTCATAAGTTTGTCCGAAGAGTTCCCATAATTAACCATTTTCATCTTTTTGGACTCATGGAATCACGGAAACATAACTCGAACACTTAGACTATTTTTTATCTAAGCGGACTCACGAACTCACAATAAGTCCCAACACTTAGCCAGTTTTTTGTCTTCGCGGACTCACAAACTCATAATAAGTCTCAACACTTAGTCATTTTTTCGTCTTTGCGGATCCACAAACTCATAATAATTTTCAAAACTTAGCCATTTTTCCATCTTCACAGACTCATAGACTCATAATAAGTCCCAACACTTAGCCATTTTTCCAATTCTTTAGACTCGCAAACTCATGCACTCACAGACTCATCATAAGTCTCAACACTTATCCATTTTTCCGTCTTCACCGACTCATAATAAGTCCCAACACTTAGCCATTTTTCCACTTCTTCATACTCACAGAATCATCATAAGTCTCAAGACTTATCCATTTTTTTGTCTTCGGGAACTCACAGACTCATCATAAGTCTCAACACTTAGCCATTTTTCCATCTTCGCGGACTCATGGACTCATCACAAGTCTCAACACTTAGCCATTTTTACACTTCTTTGGATTCGTAGACTCGCAGACTCATGGACTCATCATAAGCCTCAACACTTAGCCATTTTTCCATCTTTGCAAACATGCGGGCTCACAGACTTGAGGACTCGTGGACTCATGAAAGCATAAATCCAACACTTGGATTATTTTCATCTCTCTGCCTCTGTGTACCTTCCACCATGGCAGTACATGTCACCTTTCACCATGTCAGCTAACACATGGCCCCTCCCCACGTCATTATGATGTCAATGTATGAAAAAATGCTGAAATTTTTCCAATTTTTCCTATTTTCCAAAATTCAAAAAATGCTCAAATTCGTCCAAAAATGGAATTCCTTCTTGGGCCATCATTAGAGCTCTGAGACTAAGCTTAATAGAACCAATGCAATCGATGTACATATACATTTGTATGCTTCTTTCAAATTCGACTCTTTCACTTTGAATTTGCCATTATTAGTTGCAGGAAATTGGGGCTTTTGCCCAATTTCATTCAATTTCACCATGGTCTCTTTGCAACCATTAAATTTATTCAATTTAATTCAGTTATCCATAACCTTAAGTTGACTTCAAATTTGACCAAATACAGGTATAAATTTTCTCAGACAGAGATTAAAGTCCAGAAAAACTCATCCTTGGACCAAATTTCCTAAATTCCTCAGGAATTTAACAATATGAATTGGAGCTTCGGCTCAATTTTACCTAGTTGCTCCTAATTTCACCATGGAAAACACCATAACATTTTTTTCAAACAATTTTCAAACGAAATCTTCCTAACATTCTGTCAAACAATTTGCTTGCAAACTCTGTAATTTCACTTACGTGCTTGCAACATAGCCCATGCAGGCTCAGTATTGAAACCTAGGATTTGATACCAATTTGCAATGTCCCCATCACTAACATATCAACAAAATTTTCTTCGATACCATTTTGTAATGTCCCCATTACCAATATCTCAACAAAATTTGCTTTGATAACAATTTTTAACGTCCCCATTATCAGGGACTCAACAAAAATAATCTTGTAACGTTCCTAGCCCCGAGTTGGGCCACACCACATAAAATTATGAATTATGATTCCATTACATTAAATAGTGAATTCTGCATCTGAACAGAGTTAAGCGGAAATAATAACAACATGCATGCAACAATAACAATTTATATATAGAATTTAACAACATAGATTCCATGGAAGAAAACTCATAATTGCACACACATAATAATTGAAATAAGCACATGAATGACATTTATCTCAAGAAATAAACACCAACTCCATGCAGGCCTTCCATGTTCCTCCAAACCTTAAACCACACTACTCATAACTCTCAGCAGTGGGTCACCCCCGAGCAGAGGCTAAATTCCACCAGGGTAAAGGGTTTCTAACCAAGGCTAAGGTCTATTTAACAACATATAAACTCAGACACATGTGCCTAATCAAACTAACAACCTATAGTCTCTCATTCCCCACATACATGTCCCACCTTAGGAAGTGTGCCCCTTTTATGCTCAACAGTCCTTTGGCTACCCCACTTCCTTTCCAAGGCTTCAACAACAAGTTGGACAGGAAGTGATCCCTGTAACTGTAGTTTGGCACCTTCGGAAATCAATTCCCAACATTTCTCTCACCTGGAGAGAATGCTCACGAACCTAACAACCCACTTCTTCCTTTCCACGTGCCTAACAACCCACTTCTTCAATACGACAAGCCTGACAACCCACTTCTTCAATCCATCTCCCGAGCTAACCAATGAAAGTACAGGTTCCTCGTTAAAGTCTAGTATCGTTTGGTATGATTCATCGCTGCCTCCCTGAAGGAATAATCCGACCAAAAAAAAATGATAACCCCCCCTCACACTATGTCCCCAAATAACTAAATGCATCTGTATTTTAATACACTTGGCACCCAAAGGTCTCCCTTGTCCCTACTTTAGAAATTAGGATATACTCATATCCATTACTTTAGCTTTAAGGAATACTAATATAATATTCCATTGGGATTAATCCCCCTATCTTAGCCCCTTCCTAGACTCTTAGCCTCCCTTTCCCTTTCTAGTGGATTTTAGCCCCCCGTCTCTTTTGTGTGGTTCGTATGTAGCAGTGATGTACTTTATTAATAATATGAGTTTTTATATATTACAAAAATAGGCTCATTGGCCTTTAACATCTAGGCTCTTCAACCTAATAACTGCACATGCATCCTGGCCCAAAATATCCTAGCTCAACAGCCTATATGTTCATTTACATTTATATGTATAATTGGGGTTCGACCTAGGGGTATTACAGGTGAAGTAAGGCTGCAGGGATATACATATTTTGATTGGGCATGGAATGTAGTAGATAGATTGAGCACCTTGGGGTGTTTCTTCATCTTGAGATCAATTGCAATTTCAGGAAAGTAGGTTTTTGTAACATTCAGTACATCAGAGACAGAGTATATCACAACCAATATCACAAGAAGCAAAGCAGTGTGGCTTTAGAAGCTTCTTTTAGGACTTCATCTGAGGATGTAGAAGGGATCAATAAAGCTCTAGTATCCAGAGATGAGCTTGGCGTGATGCAAAAGGACTTCCCTACTAAGAGGGAGTTTTGATGTTTTGGGCATCACCAGGCATACAATCTCCTCTGATGGCCATGCTGACTTGGCTACAGAGAATGATCCAGGCGTATTCTTTATCCCTGATCATGATGACTTGACAAGAACTGAAAAAGACTCGAGGTGTTGATGCTTCTCTAGATGGCAGTATCGGGCTAACATTTTCCTCCAATGGCCATGCTGACTTGGCTAAGGAAAATGACAAATATTCTCCTTCTATGGCCATGTTGACTTGGCTAAGGAGAATGGCACATTCTTCTTCATTGGCCATGCTAACTTGGCTAAGAAGAATGGCCTAGACATAGTATTTATCCTTGATCATGCTGACTTGATTAAGGACCGATAAAGACTCGAAGTATATATGCATCGAACATACATTCTCCTCTGATAGCCATGCTGACTTGGCTAAGGAGAATGGTCCAGGGTATTGATGTTTTCCATGTATTAGCATCGGGAAGACACTCTCCTCCAATGGCCATGCTAACTTGCCTAAAGAGAGTGGCCCAAGGTGTTGATGTTCTTCGTGTATTAGCATCATGCATTCTCCTCCGATGACCATGATGACTTGGCTAAGCAGAATGACCAAGGTGTGTTCTCTATCCTTGATCATGTTGGCTTGACAAGGACCATTGGAGACTGGAGGTGCTATGTGGGAGAAGCATACATCAACTCAGTGCTATGTGGAAAAAGTATACATCAACTCGGTGCATGCCATAGAAGACTACATCAACCAAGCTCAAGGACAACCTTTCTATGATAGAAGAAATCCAAGTATGGAGAATGCCTCCCTCATTGAGACAGAGTGTTGAATTTTTTCAACTTTGGGCAGTCATTCTCCAAAAGGAAGTACAAGAAGACCCATCTCTACCATTGTAGAAGCCCCATGAAGAAATTAAAGACATGTCTCTACCATTGTAGAAGCCCCATGAAGAAATTAAAGACACGGAAAGATAATTCATCCCCACCAGTAAAAGAAAAAAAATAATAAAGTAAAATTAAAGACCCAGAATGAGAAGTTGACCCCACAGGAAAAGATAGGTGCCTAGATTAGTATAAATATAGGATTGGATCATTTCATTTGGACAAATAGACACAAATCTCCTTCTCCAGTGCGCACAAGGCAGTTGTTAGTTGCAATTGTGGCATTTCACTATTTCTGGGTTTTTGGTTATCTTGGTGAGTGTGCCACACTTGGGGAACAAACTAGACTTGGAGAAGTTCTTGCTTGGTGTTATCTTGGCTATTCTAGTGAAATGCTAGCCCTAGGGAGGATCTTCTTTGTATGGTATTTTGATTTGGTGATGGTGATGTACTTGTAATATCTTGGACTGAATTCTTCTATAAGAAAGGTTGTTGGGTTTTCTCCCAAGGTTGAGATTCCCAGGATAGATTATTATGTTCTTGTGTCTATTGTGCATGGTTAATGTTTCTATATCTTGTTATTTTCACTGTATTTTTATAGTTGAGATTTTCAGTGTATAGTTGTTCTATGATAATGTGATATGAAAGTGAATCTTGTTTGTAATCATAAGGCAATGACTATTAATATTTTAGAATAAAAAAAATCAACAATAAAAAACATTTCATCCCAGCATCATGAAAGAGTTATATTTTGAAATTTTCTTAAATAGTAAACACTCCAAATTTTAGACTATATACAACATCCATAACACTCCAAATCTTACACTATATGCAACATCCATAAAACTTATACTTGTCACTTCTAAATTCTAAATAATTTTCAAAAGCTCATATAATGAAAATAAATATAATTAAACTTAACCATATGATATGATAGAAGTTTATTATCCATATATAATATTATCCCATCATTCAAAAAATATATGTATTTGAAGTAAACTTTAACCATATATTGAAGTAATGCATTTTTCTATTAACATGTCCATGTAAAAAAGTCATGAAAAAAACATTCTTATAAAATTAAAAAAACACATTCTATTTAATTATCAAATTAATTAAAATTATAAAAACACATTCTATGTAATTATAGAAATAGATTTAATTTTACATTTGAAGTAAACTTTAACCATATATTACCATATATTGAAGTAATGCATTTTTCTATTCACATGTCCATGTGACCTGTTAAAAAAGTGTCATAAGTATAAAGAAAACATTTTAAGAAAATTAAAAAAACACATTCTTTTTAATAAACATTTAAAAAAAAAAAAAAGATATTTATTTAATTATCAAATTAATTAAAATTAAAAAAACACATTTTATTTAATTATCAAATTAATTAGAATTAAAAAAACATATTCTATTTAATTATCAAATTAATTTTACATTTAAAGTAAACTTTAACCATATATATATATTGAAGTAATGCATTTTTTTATTAACATGTTTGAGTAAAAAATTCATAAATATGAAAAAAGCATTTTTAGAAAATTAAAAAAAAAAAACATATTCTATTTAATTATCAAATTAATTAAAATTAAAAAAATACATTCTATTTAATTATCAAGTAAGCTTTAATCATTTAAAGTAAACTTTAACCATATATACATATATATAATGAAGTAATTCATTTTTCTATTAACATGTCCATGTGAAAAAAGTCATAAGCACTTAAAAAACATTCTTTGAAAATTTTAAAAACCACATTCTATTTAATTATCAAATTAATTTTACATTTCAAATAATATAAAGAGTAAATCAATAAAAATAATATGTTATAATGATTCATACTTATAAAACTATAAACTAAAACGTCTTGTGGAGGTTACATTTGTTCTTATAACCTCTTTATTTTGCAAGCCATTGCTCATCTATGAAAATGTTTGATGCATCAAATTCATTTATCTCGAGGAGTGTACATATCGACAACTCTTCCATTGGTAGATTGAATAGGTCTTGCATTCTCTCCATAAACCTGAAAAAACACAATAAATTAAATATCGATTCACTTAAGAGTCATATATTTTAAGTATTTAAAGATTCATTTCCCTTTCTTTACATGATCATGTAACTAAAATTCTTAAAATATTCTATTCATTGGGTTGAGGAGTACTTACATCGTGCAGGGCTGCCTGTAAAGCCTTCAGTTGATTTCTTGACACTGTCCTTACCTGCATACAGATTACTCAACCATAAGTCACCGGGTCGATCTGCGGGGACCAAACTACTAGACAGGCAACGAAAATACCTTATGAAGCACGTTCCAAATGACTCCCTCGGTGCAAGGAGGAGTGGTGAGAGATCCCGTGTACTGGTAATATTTCCTGCTACCAAATTTTATGTGCTTCGGATTCACCACGCCCAGAGCTTCCTCCGGAGGTTCCATATCCGTAATGGCCATGATTTCATCCATTAACTGCAAAATAATGAGCATAATGTAATCGTTTCATAATCTAAAATATATATATGTACAATGCAAAACTAGATTTGATATATAAATATACCTCTGCAAGGAAAGTGTCGGGCCTGCCAAACTTATAAAGGATTCCAACCACAGTGATTTCGTCGTCCTCTGCTTGGTGCACCAGATGGACTTCTAACGGATGCCTGTTTCAATGCAAACCTTTGAGCAACACCTCAATCGCAAAAGATCGTTTAGTGTAGCAGGGATCGAAATAGGGTTGTGAGATTGTACCGTTTTCCGTCTACAGTGTGCTCGGCCGGGGTGTGCCAATGGCATTGATTGAGCGTGAATCTTTTTCCATCTATCTCAATACTGCCGGCGCCTTTCGGCCATTTCAGCTGATGCAACACATATAGGCGTAAGAGAGAATCGAACCTGGAACCTTTCTAGATAACAAAAGCTTTAAAAGAAGGTTTCATTACTGACCATGATGTCGTGGCCCCTGTTGAGGAGACTTGCGTTTGCAGGCCGATAGAATCTGCGGAGGCCGCCCATGTCCGGACAAACTTTGGCGTGTCTCTTCACCACATCGATGGGAGATTGCTGCGTCCCGTTCCCGCAGACCTTCCATTCCTCCTTGAGCTCTCCCCAGTGTTCAGGTCCCTTCGGTCCCTCTTTGTACTGGAACTCGCTCTCGTCCTCTGTCGTTTCACACCAACAAAATGGAGTTTCAGATCAATTTCTGCAAATTTCTCTCTGAAGATTTCGGAAAGAAAAAAAAAATATTTAAAGGATACGAGATGTATTACCAACTTCCTGAGATTGAACTCCGGCGATGAAGAAGAGTATGAAAGCCAATAAAAAGAAGGTAGTACATGTTACAGATGGTGCCATAGTGAGGGAATAAGTTGTTATACGGTGTGTGTCGTTTGGGGTTGGACGTACGGCCTATATATAACAAGCGAAATGACAGAAAAAAGAACCAAATCGTGACACGCTATTTCAGTTTGAATTAGTCAAAGACCACCAATCCAGTTGGTTTTTTCAATCGAATTCCGAATCAACGCGTTGGCGTGGAATGGGATTTGGTATGAAAAATAGTTTAAAAAGGAATGAAATTTCCAGAACATTCCTCTGTTAAAGAGGAGAGGGTTGCCGCCTCTTTCATATTCTTAAAGGTGCCGCCGGCCCTTTCCCTACAGTAACGCGTGGGCGTTGAGTGGGATTAGGTATGAAAAACAGTTAAAATAAAATAATGAAATTTCCAGACGTCTAATTTTCAGCCGTTTAAACCTTGGACTTTCATAGACTTTCACATACGTTTACAAAATAATGCATAGACTTTCACATACGTTTACAAAATGAACGTGTAAACGAGGAGAGTGAGTCATTAAAAAATAAGCTATTATATTAACATTATTCGTCGAAGTCAAATAAAGTGTAAATGTATGAAGATAAATATCGCAACTATGAAGATGTCTCTAAGGTTTGGTGGGAACTTACAATCAATAATGTGAATACTTAAATATAGAAGTGATCGACAATAATGCATCAATCATAAGGTAGAACTATTGATTGTGAATACACTTGCAGATGCCCACGAGTTTGCCCAACAAAGTAGAAGCATAAATCCAATCAATGCACCGATACTTTGAGCGATCAACATGACCAATAGTGCAATGCATACCATGGGGATAAGAATTATAAAAAGAAGCAAGCTCGTCACAATCCAAACAATTTTATATCGTTTAACAAACCACTCATGTAGATAAGAAAAGGTCAAATGAATAAGCACAAATGAAGAAGCACCAACAAGAGAAGAAAACACTGGGAAGACTTCTATCCATGACAATATGGAAGGTCATATATACCAATCTCTTTTACCATAAATCACACATCCTCCTAAAAAATATTGCGACGAGGATAAGCAAATTGCCACCTCCACACATGAATCCTATAGCATCATATCTATACTTTGCATGTACACATATGCATCTTTCTTGTTAAACATAGATAAATTGGAGGAAGTAAAAGTTAAAATACGAGAAAACAACACACGGTGAGGCTACGCTCACTTCTCTATTATTCAATGAAGATTGATTACATTCTTAAATAGGAAAAGTCGATTACATGCAAACCACAGACAACTAGATGCTACAGACAGTGAATTATGAATTGACTCTTAGAACTGGCCTGGCACTTACTCCATTATTTCCAAGTCTCCCCCTTAATGGAGAATGGATTGACTTCTACACCTAACATCTCCCTAAACAACTCAAACTTAATCTTTTGAAGAGGCTTAGTGAAAATATCAACAACATTTTCACTAGTATCACAATACATAAGAGCTATTTCATTTGACTGCAACTTTTCTCTAACAAAATGAAACTAAGCTTCAACATGCTTTGTCCTTGCATGAAAAATCAGATTCTTCGCAATATTGATTGAACTTTGATTATCACATTTGATCAGTGTAGGTTCCTTTCGTTCTTCTCCAACATCTTGAAGAAGTCTTCTTAACCAAACAACTTCACAAGTTGTTGCACACAAGGCTTTATATTCTGCTTCAGTAGAAGACAAAGATAGTAGGTGCTTTTTACTGCTCCATGAAACAACCCTAGATCCAATGCCAAACACATATCCAATGGTTGATCTTCAATCATCCGGATTTCCAGCCCAATCAGAATCTGAGTAACCTGTCAACTCAACATTAGATGCATCTAGTATATTTAATACCATAATCGAGTGTTCCTTTTAGATACTTGAGTATTTCCTTTGTTGCATTCCAATGGCTTTCATCAGGTTTTGCCATAAACTAACTTAACACACTCACAGAATATGCAATATCAGGTCTGGTTGTGGTGAGATATTCAAACTACCCACCATCTGTCTATACACAATGCCATTCACCTCCTTCGAACCATCATCGCAAGAAAGTTTCACATTCTGCTGCATGGGAACAGTAGAAGACTTACACTGATCCATTTTAAACCTCTTAAGTACTTCTCTGATATACTTACTCTGAAAAACAAAAGTTTGGCCTGCATTTCTCCAAACTTCAAGACCTA
>JASDQU010099911.1:262274-278451 GCA_032191745.1 Picea mariana | reverse complement strand
CTCTTTCTACAAATGTAACCAGACCTTCTCTCCCACATGAAACTAGTGCAGTACCTTGTGTTGATCGTGGCGCTGCTTGTACTTAGATTTGGTTTTATGCAAAATCTCATCTACCTATTAGCGGATGTGTTGAATCCACTCAATGAATATGGTGGATTTTTCAGCCTCGAACTGAACATGGGAAGATTCGGCTTGTGTGGTGGCAAGAGGTAATGCAACATCAATGGGACCCAAGGGTTGGAATCCCAGCCCCACCTTAAATGGGCTATGGACGGTGGAGCTATGGAGAGCTATGTTGTAGTTGTGTTGAACATAGGGGAGACTCTCATCCCAGGTACGTAGATTCTTAGATTTGTACATGTGCAGGATGTGCATAATCATCCGATTGACGACCTTTGTTTTGTCATCAGTTTGGGGGTGGAAAGTAGTGGATTTAGTGAGCTTGGTGTCCAACAATGACCAGAGACTCAACCCAAATGTGTTGAGGAACCTGTTGTCCTGATCGGAGATGATGTTTTGTGGTATCCCAAAATGAACCCACACTTGTTCGATGAAGATCTTGGAAATATCTATCGTTGTGATCCTCTTCTTGGAGGCTGTGAGGATGGCCATCTTTGAAAACCGATCAACTACCATAAATACACAATCATTGCCTTTCATGGTGGATGGAAGGCTAGACATGTAATCCATCGAGATGGATTCCCAAGGCCTATCGAGAGTAGGAATAGGAGTCTATAATCCTTGCTTATTGATGGTTGGCTTGGAAATGGCACAAGAAGTGCAAGATCTGATATACTTGTTGACGTCCTGTTGGAGTTTTGGCCAATATTTTTTTTTATGTAGAATGGCCACAATTTTCTCCATGCCAAAATGTCTTACCATCCAACTGTAGTGAGCCTCCCAGATCATCTTTGCATGCTCTCTTGCAGGAACATGGAGATGGTCAAGATGACATAACAGTCCATCCTGAATGTGAAAATCAGTGACATTCTCGCTTGTACCCAAGAGCTGATAGGTGGTGGTGAAGTCTAGATCTTGTTGATAAAGTGGGGGCCACTAAGATGCCTCTTGTCCACAGGAATGGAGAACGGTGGTGAGTGCATCCACGGGAGGTCGACTGAGGCAGATAGTGACACAATTTGTGCTCCCTATATTATATTTGATGTTGATATGGAACTGATGCAGGTAGGTGGACCACTTCTGATGGCAGTCGTTCTACAGCTTCCCCTGTGTCTGTATGAACTGCAGAGGCTTATGGTTAGTGTGGGTGATTGTCTCATTTCCCAGAATGTAATGTTTCCATTGACGACAGGCTTGTATAATGGAATACTTTTCCTTTTCATAAGTGGGGTATTTTCGGACAGAATCTGAGAGTGTATCACTATGGTATGCCACCGAATGACCATGCTGAGTGAGAATTGCACCTACAGCATAGTTGAATGCATCAGTCTCAATATCAAATGGTTGTTGTATATCGGGTAAGGAGAGTACTAGAGTTGAGCACAAGATATGCTTCAGATCATCAAAGGCTCGTTGTTGTTCCTTCCCCCACGTGAACTTTTCCCTGCCACCGCCCTTGGTCACTTGGATGAGGGCCCAAGCAATATGGGATAATCCCAACACAAACCGTCGGTAGAAGTTGGCCAATCCCAGGAAACTCTGAATCTCGATTAGCAGGAATAATTTTAAGGATGGAAATTTATATTAAAATGTAGAAACATGGGCTAATCTCACTAGTCCTTAATATGCAAAATGTAAAATGTTTGGTGATAGTTTTGTAAAAATATCCAAATTTCTAAGGATTTTATATAGTTTCTATAAAATTTTGGCGATTTTTAAGGTAACATAATTTTATTCTATGGAATTTGGGAAAATCATTTTTAGAAAAAATGGAAATTAGCGAATATGCTTTTTTGAAAAACCATGGAAAATTAGCCCATTGGCGAAATTTATCCCCTAAAATCATCTATATCGATTAGTCTGATCGGGGTTGGACAATCACAGATGAATTGGATCATAGTTGGATCAACATGTACCCCATGCTCATCAACAATGTATCCCAAGTATTGGACCCTATTCATGCCAACGAAGTATTTTTTCAAGTTGGCATATAGCTTATGTTGTTGCAGAATGCTTAAAACCTGTTGAATATGTTGCATGTGCTCCTCCCAAGTTCTGCTAAAGATGAGGATGTCATCCAAATATACCACCACAAAAGAGTTTGTGAAGGGTGTCAATACATCATCCATCAACCTCATAAAAGTGGTTGGTGCATTTGTTAAGACAAAGGGCAGGACCAGCCATTCGAAGAGACCTTCTTTAGATTTGAAAGCTATCTTCCATACATCAGTTGGTTTGATGGGAACCTGGTGGTAGCCAGACTTTAGATCAATCTTGTTGAAGAAATTTTCCCCCTTGAGTTGGTTAAGAAGGTCATCAATTCTAGGAATTGGGTACCGGTTCCTAACTGTAATTTTGTTTAATGCTCTGTAATCAATGCATAGCCTCCAGGTCCCATATTTATTTTGCACCAATACAACTAGGATTTCGCAAGGGGAGGAGTTGGGTCTGATGTGCCCCTTTTGAAGAATCTCTTGGATCTAACTCTAGATTTTTTCATTTTCCATCAATGAGCGACGATAGACTAGTCCACTAGGCAGAGGTGCACCAAGGTTTAGATCAATTGGATGCTTGACTTGGCAGTGTGTCGGTACTGCAGTGGGTGAGGAGAAGATGTCTCTGTATTCTTCCACGATCCCATCCACTTGCTTCTATTGAAAAGAGAGACTCTATGTAGAGGCCACAACTATGGCGATGACCTTTTTCTTACTATGAGAATGGATCAGAAAGAAGACGAACTTCGTGGTGTGTGAAATGATCCTACTGCATTTCTTACAAAAGATTAAGGAAATAGCGGTAGGTGGCGCCACCTCTGGTATCCTGTACAATTGTCTACCCAAACTAATAACACTATGGGGTCTAGACTCATACACAACATATCGCTTCCACAAATATGGTTGTCCAGAAAGAACATCAAAAACTTCAAGGGGAGAAATATCACACAATACCTTGTCTTTGAAAGGCTTGATGTCGTAGGGAAGATGACACTATTGGATAACATGAAGATATCTTCCTTGGTGAAGCCAACCGATGGTGTAGGGATGCAGGTGTGGTGTCATCAATAGGTCCAACTTCTTGATGACCTCTGCTAAGATCAGGTTCTTATGACTATCGCTATCGACAATGAAATGAAGCGGATCCCCCTTTACCCACATCTGCGAGTGAAAGAGGTTTTCCCCTTCCTCTGGTTCTTCTAGTTCACTTGGCTTGACTTTGGTGGTAGATACCATGGCACTGGGTTCAACATCGATAATATGCTTCCCTCCTTCTAGATTTTATTTGGAGTCAGAATCAGCCTCTGACTCAGAAGCTTTCAGTTCGGTCATGAGTGATTGCTTGGAGAGATATTCTTCGGTGTTGTGCCAAGGGTTTTTACAGTATTCACACCATTTTATCATGTCCTTCTTTGACTTCTCATTTCCCTTCTTGTGTTGTGTCTTGGACTGGTTGTAATAAGAGTCTCCATCTTTGACCTGTCCCTTGTTGTGTCGGTTGGGGCCACCTTTTCTCTACTTCAGTTGTGAGGAGTTTACAAATCCAAACTCTTGCCTCTTCTTCTTAAATTTCTGCTCGATCTTGATAGCATATCTATACGTCATACCTAATGATGCGATGTCTAGAAACTCCATTTATGTTTGAATGTATCTATGCAAACAACCATGGTATTTGGGCACCGGACGTCATTCATAGTCTTTTATACCCAATTTGGTGCACAGGGTATGGAAAATATTGGTGAAATCTAGTACTGTTTGGTCACTTTCCTAACGCGGGGTGGTCCATCTGGTGTACTGGTCCTCATAGCTTCCAATAGGGTAGTATTGTTCTTTAATGGAATCCTTGAAGGAATCCCATGTGGGGGAGATCGCAAATATTGTATATTCCTCTATGGCCCTTTGTTCAGAGTAAGTATCCCACCGGTCCTTAACACGGGAGATGACTTTGAGGAGTGTAAAAGTAATTTTTTCTCTATCGGAAAAATTGTGGACCGAAAAATTCCCTTCGAGAGGATTCAACCATTTATCTACAACAACTGCATATATCAGTCCTTCAAATAATGGAATATCAAATTTTACCTATACCTTGAAGGGGGTTGCATGGCCACTTGATGGAGATGCTTCTCCTATTGGCAGTCGCTGAAGGATCTGTGCAAAGTTGTTCATCATTTCATTCCTTTGTCACACAAGAGCTTCCTCGAACAAATTTTAAAAGGATCACCTGCTCCATCATATTTATTTTCTTCCTCCATGGGTTTTTTTTGGGCTCGATGTGACCGATATTTCAAAGGCTCAACTGGTTCGAGTCCCAACTTCTTGTACCTAGATCTTGTCGGGGACATGCACGAAGAAAAATAAATGAAGAGAAGACCACTATGATACCATTGATCCGGATTTATGAGAGGAACGAAATGAATAACAAACTGAATACAATAACACAAAGATAACAACATATACATAGTGAACAATGACTTCTAATGAATAAATGAAATAGGATGAAACTGTAAAACTACAGAACTGAAATAACTTGCTCGAATGGTGGTAGCTATCTCTGAGAAGAGATGTGGCTTCTACGCAGATCCATCTGAGCATAATGATTACAATGAGGCTCCATAGGCCCTTTTAACATTATTCATGAATTACAAAACCCTAGACATCCAAAAACCTAACTCTAGGAGGTGAAACACCAAACATTATGTGGGCCTAGATGGGTAAGTTGGAACCTCAACTTCTCGAGGTCGTAACTTTTGCATACGACCTCTGTTTTAGGTGTGTGATAGCCCGTTCAAAAGGTATTTTTGAGAAATACACATTATGATGTCAAACTCTGGATCTATCTACAATTTGACTGTGGAAATCCAAAACAAACATTGTTTAGGGGCCCAAAACGGCCCTAGAAGTACAGAAAGATGTGTTGACATGAAAAATTCCAAACTAAGCAAGTTGGATTAAGTGCATGGCCACCAATATCCACCTGGAAGATGTGTAGGGCTTCAGACAGCCTCGGAAGTGTAGAAACCACAATTACAAAGAAGTATAAAAGAACGTGTTGAACTAAAAATTGTCAAGAGGATCCAGTTGGAATAGGTGGGCAACCACCAATATCCACCTGGATGAGTTGGAGCCCTGGAGAGGAGTGGGAAGGCCCGAGGGAATATGTGGTAGAGAAGGGGGATCCCAGTCCTTGGTTCATGTAGGTTGAGGGGAAAGATGGATTTTGGGCTACTGAGTGTGGAGAGTGGAAACCTAGGAGGGCTAGACCTCCTTATGGACTCATAGCCTCATCTTGCAGGTGGCTTACTATTGAGAGAAAATGAACAACAAGTGTAACACCTTGTTTTCCCCCAAGTCTGTAATTATGATTATGACTTAATTATGACTGTGACTGATGGAAATTGTAATTTCTTTTTATGCTTAATGATGAATTCCAACCAATTGACTGAAGGGAGAAGCCTTGAATTACTGGCCATGATACCAAGAGTGGGAAATGGTGAAGGGAAATTGAGATTTACCTTCACCTAAGAGAACATTGATGACTAATTATATTGAAGTGCCTTACCTTCCTTGTTCAGAAGAAAATTAGTTAATGATATTTGACCTATTGGTTGAAGCAATTAAGACCATTATAGCCTTAATTTCCACCCTATAAGGCCAGAAGGTAATCCAACAGAAGATGAAAGCCAAGACACATCTCTAGCTTAGGATTTGATTCATTTTTTACGGTTGTCATTGGTCATACATGGGACAACAAGCGACGATCATTGTTGTTCATCTATAGTGCAACAAGAAACAACCCCTACAACCTTCTAGATTCATAGAGTTTCAAAGTGATAGGCGATAGATTAGTTGTGTCTTCATGGCATGAGCCTTAGAACTCACATCATTCGAGTATATGTTTGTCTCTAGAGGATCTAGAAGCTCTCCCAAGCCTCTGCCAAGGATCTATATAAAGAAGGCAAGTCTGGAGAATGGGAAGGAAGAATCATTTGTAGAATTATGTTGTCCAAATACATAGGACCTTTTTCATATACATCAGTTGCAGTCATGTTTCCTAGCTTGGATGAAGAGCTGAGGAGGGGCAAGGAGAAAGGGGCAAAGGGAAATGCATCCACACCAAAGGTATGATGATTGATGTATTTCCTTTGAATTTTAATTAATAGATCATTGGTTTTCCCCTAAATATGTTTGTGTATGATTTGAAAATGTTTAGAGATGGTCTCGTGATCAATAGATTAGAATATATATGAATTGGATTAGTGATTTCTAACACTGGGAGAAGAAAGAGATTGGTGTTTGTTTGTTAGTTGTGTGTAGGAAGCAGGTCGCAATATCTAGAGATAGAACTCAAGATATGCAACATCCAAGACATACGAAGACAAAATTTGGTAGAAAGGTATACCATTCTCCCCCTTTTAGATATCGGGACACCATTAGAAGTCTATCCCCAATGTTTCTCTAGGATTGTTACACATCAAAATTACTCACTTTGACAATGTCACAAGTGTCCTCATTACAAGTGTTGTAAGTGTCACATCTTGTCCACAAGTGTCACATCTTGACTACAAGTGTTGCAAGTGTCACAAACATCATACTGCCATCTTTCCTATGTCGTGCCTCTAACGACATCATAAATACACTTAAGACACCTCAAAGGCTAGTTTGGAAGAAGAGAAATCAGTTGATAGGGAGTACAAACCTTTTGCCATTGAAAGAACCACTAAAACATGGATTTTGGAGAGGAGCACTCCCCTACCCACTATCAATGAGTGCTGGTGCTCCCTAAGCCTCTTTGGGGGAGTGTTTGAGTGCCCTGTGCACCCTTTTTGGGTAGCGCTACCCTTTTCTGAGCAAGTTTTGGGTTTGTTGAGACAAATCAGGGAAGAATCCCTTAATTCCTGAAGGTGGTTGGATTCGCATATATGGTCAAGGCATCATCTTAGGTAAGATCCTTAACTGAAGGAGAGAAATCCTCAACTCATCCCAAATATCTCTCAAGTGGTTGGACCTCTCCAAGGTTATATAAGGAGGCCTTCTCATGGTGAAAGGTACATGAAGAGAGACTAGAGATTGATACCAAACTTATGATCCTGTAATTGGTATGAACAGAAGAGATTGGAGATGTGACACTTATGATCTCATGAGTGAGATTTCATCAAATCAATCAGTGTAGATTACTTGAGAAAAGGGGTTGGACAAGGAGAACTGGGAGAAGCTGTTGCACCTTCATTCAAAGGATTGTAAGTACTTTTACTTGTTCTCATTAATAATCAATGCTTGGCTTGTTTCTTTCAAACTTGTGCTTGTTCCATATGATTTTGTCTACAGTAGATGGATCTTTATTTGAGCTAATATCAATAGAGTAGGAAGTCCATTGTATCTTTGTTTTTCCTATAGGACCTATCAGGGAGCTTAGGATCGAAGCTTAGCCAGGACTTTGCAAGGACAAACATCGCTAATAAGGTACATATATTTCTCCTTCTCTTTCATTTATTAGTTTGATTAGATCTAAAAGGAAGTCAGTGTCCATGTTAATCACTTTTCTATCTTGGCCTTAGGAGTCTAGAGACCAAGAGGGAATCCACTTGTCCGTAGGGGGATTCACCTACAACAGAAATTGACGACTCCATTGGGGAGGAGCTCTGATTTTTGTTTCCATTCCTAGATATTGTTTTGGACCATTTCCCACTCATTTGACCCTCTCCATACTGTCTTTTTTATTCTTAGATTTTTTTGATTGCCTCTTTATTTCATCATGATCACCCTGATTGGCTGAATTTCTTTGATTTTTTGAGTTTCTGGGCATTTTTCTGAGCTTTTGCAGCAGAGCTCTCCCATGGACTTGTTATCAGAGTGCCAACACTCCCTGTTGGTCTTACATAGAGTGTTGGAGTGATCTGGTACTCCTTACACCAAAGCGTTGCTCCATTTTCAGTGAAAAGCCCTCTAGTTTTTCAATTTCTGGGTTCATCTTTTGCCTTTTGCCTTTTGTATTTTCTCAAGGTCTCATACTCTCAATCCATATTGGTATTGGCCTTCAACACTCTATTTTCTAAGGATTGATCTCTTCTTGTTTGGGATTTTTACATTTTCTTTCCTTGCCTTGAAGTCACTCTTTGTCTTTGCTGACCTAGAGTTAACTTGTTGTTTTATTCCCCTTTATCTGACTGAGTGGAAGCTTTTGTGAGGAAATCCAAAGGTCTGTGAACCTTTCCATTTGATCTTTGAAGTTAGTTTTCCAAAATTTCTCTTTTGTTTGAGGTTTTTTGGTTCTTGTTTGCAAATTTGGTTATCTTTGTCTTTCTTGTCTATTTCACGATGAGAGTGTATTTTTTGTTTTGTGTGAGATTTGCTTCTGATTGTTTAATTCTGGAGTCTAATTGACATTTAGAAGTTTTACATCTAATTATCATTCACATATAAGAAAAAGGACATATTTTAGTGATTGGTTTGGATATTAGAAGGCATTTCTGAAATTTTTAGCATTACATTGGATTTGAGTGAGAAACAAATTGATTGAGGACATTGCATATTAGTGTTTGATAGTGAAAACAACTTTTCTCCTTCCCTTAAATAGGAATTCATCAAAAGAAATGATTGCTTATCATCTTCTTGTGCATTTTGGGGAATTGAGTTATCATACCATTAGTTTCATCATCATACACCCTTTGAGTAAAGAACATCTGCAAAATCATCGCTAATTAAAAATTATCTAGAACATTTTTGTTTTTAGGATCTTCCACCAACATTAGACTAGGATTAGCACTTTGGATTAGGCTGTGAGTACAACTCTCCAAAGTTTTCCAAACAAACATTAGCATCCTGAGATAGGGAGAGTCAAATCCAATTGTCATATAGGTTTTCTGGGATCCCCCTCTCACACAGGGATAACGCACTAGGTCGCATTCAGGAGAGTTACGGAGATTATCCCTCTGTGGTTCAACTATTTGTAGTGGTCGGATCATATATTGGGGGTCACTTGAGGGTATACCCATGATTATGTGTGGGAGCCTCTCGAGTTGATTTCAAACTTGTTATCCTGCCCATATGTTCGGATCGGACTATCGACTGTACCCGCCCAAGGGCTGACTGTGAGTTGGTGTCCTTAGTTGTCGTAATCCTTAGGTAATTACACGAGGTGACAGTGAAGGGAAGTCTCACTGTACCTGGGACAGACATTGGTCAAACTCACTCAGGCTCCTTGGAGGGTAAATCCATAATTACTACGTGGAAGCTTGCACCAAGGTGAAAGTCCATTAAGCAGGTCACCATTGTAACTTTTCCACCATATCCTAGCCCCTTCTTGACATGATCACACGATGTTGGATTTCATCACTAACTAGTATGATCGTCGAGAGAAGTTTTGTTTGCTTGGTTTTGATTCCTAGATTTTATTGGCGTATGTTATTTCTTTTTGTTAGTTGGCCCTAGATTTTCAGCGTGTACTGTTATTCTCCAAAATTGAGCCTGTAGATGATAAAGGTCTTCGTCAATCACGTAGGATGCAAGGGATGCCTCTAGAAGGCTACTAACCCTTACCTCCTAACCCTCCAGAAGACAACTACCGTGGAGAGGTAGAAAATCAATCTGACGCTGGGAGTGTTGTTTCTCCTCCGTTAGACAATTCAGAAGGCGCTTTGGTTACAATTGAGAATCCCACTCCTCGCACTGCATCTGTGTCGATAACTCCTCTCGAACCACTTTTGCTTCGTTTATACTCCCTTGGGAACATCATAGACGAAGAGGTCCCACATTTACCTGAGAGAGATTTTACTAAAACATATATGAGATCCACAGAACAAACCTTTGGTGATGAGTATAGGACTCATGTTCGTCCTACCATTGCAGTGGATACAAATTCCACACCTGCTCATTCTGTATGGAGGACTTCATCAGAACGCGGTCTCTATGATCATTTTGAATCCTTTCAACAACCCTTTAATCCTCATGACCCTCTTGTTGAAACTGGGCCATCTGGTCAAACTATGAATCACCCCATCGATCAATTCATTAACCCTACTGTTGCGTCAACACAATTCTATCATAATGTTGGACTCATCACCTCTACTCATTCCCAAGGAACTTCGATCCCTACCCCCACCTTTAAAAACTTTCACTCTACAGCTCCACATGTTTCGCACGATCCTTCTGGGACATCTTTTCACCCGAGAATGCAGACCCTTTCCAACCAAATAAATCCTACTAGAGGGAAAACACCATCTAGCGGACCTATCCCTCCTGGAAGACCATCATCCTATAGCAGGCCTACCCCTCCTGGGGGACAACCCCCTTTTCATGTTCTTCCCGGAGGGAAACCTCCCTTTGCCAGTCATACCTTGATCGTTAATCCACCATTGGCAGGGGGGGAACCTTCGTCTATTGGAAATCCTTCATAATCCTAGGGAGTATCTTCCAGAGGCACATTTACCCAACCCCATGTTGGGGGGCACTCGCATCATAACCCACAAGGAGGAGTATCAAATCCTGTTCCTTCCGGACCATCTTATGGAAAACCTTATCCGGGTGGCATCCCAAACACCACCTGGAGTCCTCAAGGACAGAAACCTTATCCTCCCCATGGGTATAATGTGTATCCTCCTTTGGGATATACTCTTTACTCTCCTCAAGGGTACAATGTTCATCCTCTTTCTGGGAAAGCAAATCACCCTTCTTATAATGCTCAGAACCCACTGGGTTATGCAAATGTTTCTCAGCCATCATCGAATCCTATTTATCCTGGTCAGCAACAACCGTATGTAGGAGAACCTACTAGTTACAACTATCCACCTAACCCAGTTTATGGTCCTACTAGTGTTCCTATGCCACACCAGTATCATCTACAAATTAACCGACAACTACCTTTCCTTGTGACTCTGGATCTGCCAGACTTGTCTTGGTTAACTAATGATCCTATTTTTCATTCACCAGTTTGGCCAATTATTCTAGCTAAACTTCCTTCCGATATTCCGAAATTTGATGAAAAATCTGGAGAAGATCCAAATAACCATGTGATGACTTTCCATTTGTGGTGTTCATCAAAATCCCTCATGGATGATTCTATACGTTTGTGTCTTTTCCAGCGAAAACTTACAGGCTCAACAACAAAGTGGTATATTGAACTACCATGTGCTTCTTTTCATGATTTCAACTCCCTTGTCATGTCTTAACTCACGCACTTTCAACTACCTATTCGCTATGAGATGGGTACTAAACTCTTGACCTCCCTTCGTCAAACTGACTTCGTACATATCTCTGACCATATTCATGAGTGGAGACGACAACGAAGGATGATCAAGGTAATCATTCCTGGCATATTATTGGCAGAATGGTTTACTAAATCACTTTTACCCCCGATTGCTCGCGATGTCACTATGGGTGGCACGGTCACCGAGGAAGAAACCATTGCTCAAGATCAGTACTTAGATTTGGTTTATTCACAATCTGGTACTTTGTATGATTTGCTTCCAAATTCTTCTCGAGCTAATACCGATCCATCTAAGCCATCGTCCTCATCTCATGCAGACGGTGTTATCGGTTCCATCAAAACTCAATCTACTTCCCAATCGACCACACTCTCCTCTACCTCCCCCCAAACTCATATCTCTGAGGTGAATGCAGTTCAATCTACCCCTTCACAACAATCCAAAGGTAAGAAGAAGGAAAAAAATACTAATAACAATGAACAACCAAAACATCAAGCTCAAACACCTACTACCAAAAAGCAACCACAACGAAAAATGAAATTCCCATGTATCATTTGTGATGATGATCACTACACTCGAGATTGTCCACATCGCAATGAAGTGGAAAAACGTTTCCAGGGAAATTCACAACCCATTGTGCTTACTCATCCTTTTCCACAGCAGCAATCCATGGTTGCTCAAATCCCCTCTCCTAGGGGTAGTTCTAGCCATCCTCATGATGAGGCCTCGACGAGTGCACATATTTATATGTTTAATGGGATTAATTTTACCACTCGCTCTAAGACATACGACACACCAGGTAACCCTAACAAAGGAAAGGTCGCTAACGATACCGATACTTTACTGGATCCATCATCGTCCTTTGTTAGTCCTCCATCGGTTAATCCTTTGTCTAGACCACTTCATATTGAGAAACCTACGTTCGACTCTATCTTACGCCCTCCTAAGAGTACTATCTGTAAATCTACCTTTAATCCTAGTTCATGTGCTACTCAGAACTATAACATTGTTGAAGATTTGGCTCAAGCACCATGTGCTATGTCTGCATTAGAAGTTCTACAGCACTGCCCCTGTCAACATAGAATGCTCTTGGTTTCTATTGGTGTTGTTGATCCTGAGTCATTCAACCATATCATGTTTAACCTAGACAGTTATACATCTCAACTCTCCCACCAACTTGCTTTCCAAGTTGATGTCATTGTTCACAATCAACAAATCCACCGAACTATTCTGGATGAGGGAGCCTCAACTTGTGTCATGTCTTTAGCATGTTGGAAAAGTTTAAAATCACCCGCACTTAACAAATCCCCAATGATGTTACGCGTATTGGATGGGAAAGGTTTTCATCCCCATGGGCTTTTACAGTCCCTGCCCATCCAATTAGGTGGCAAAACTGTCACTGTTGATGTCGAGGTATTCGATGCTCCCCTTTATTACAACTTGTTACTTGGAAGAAGTTGGTTTTATGCTATGACTATCGTTTCCTCATCGGTGTTTTGATGTGTACGATTTCCTCATCAGGGAAAAATTGTCACAGTTGATCAGTTAGATTTATGCACAACCGATGCTTGCGCTCCCGCTACCAACAACACTCCTTTCCTGGGAGACCACAAGATCACGTATGAAAGCATTGGTGTTGGCTTACTGAAATATTCTGGCCTTATGGGTACCTTCCCTACACCACTTCCACTGACTACACATCATATTTCCATCGTTGATATGATTTCGACCGCGGCTTATCAATCTTTGGAATCATCTGACCCTTGGATTGTACCTAGTTCATTGGAATTCGATGCACTAGGTGACACTGTGCCACTTAGTCTAGCCGAAACATCATACGTTTCTATCCAATCGGCTTCTCCCTCTTCAGATGACCAACATATTTTGGCACCCGACAGTTACTCGATGCCATCATGGTTAAGTTCCTTGTCGTCTGCGATCGACTACATTTCCCCAATTTTTCCCTCTTATGAATCTATTATGAAAATGTTGAACATTGATGAGCCACCTCGGGATGATAACCATCATCGATCCTCTTTTATTCCTCCTCGTGAAGAAATTCAGGAATATATACACTCTATCTCCCCTCCTGATGTTGATTTTCCATCGTCTCCCATGCCTTCAACTTCCGATGATTTGGATTCGGTAGTTAACATGGTGATATCTTCGGTAGGGCTATTGGAGCCTGATCTCCTTACCCCTGATGGGACACTCGACATGTGTCACTTCTAGAGTGATTTTCTTCCATTCAGTAAAGATCTCTTGGAATCCATGATCGATTTTTGTCCATTGACATGGTGTCCTTCCAGGACGTTATTTTCTTGGCATCCATGATCAAGAAGAGTCTACAAGCATAGTTTTTATCTATGTGGCAAGATCGTTAAAAAATGAAACAGAGGTCACGATCACAATTTTTCCTCTCTATGGAAAGCTCATTAAAAAATGAAACAGAAGCTTTGAGCATAGTTTTCCTCTCTGTAGCAAGCTCGTTAAAAAATTAAACAACAATCTGGGGATTGAACCCAAAGCCCTGGGCATAGTTCTTTTCATGTGTCAAACTCGTTAAAAAATGAAATAGTCACCTCTCTTGAATCTTCATTTCATCCACTCTTATCCTTTTTCTCCATCTAGTAGAGAAATTGGTGACCAACTCAAAGTCAGTGAATGAATTGAAGCTTGGAGGGCATGTCTCCAGTCTTTGATGATCATTCTGGAGTTAAGTCACTAGCTTTCAAGCTGGGGGCACACCAAGCTTAGTCTTTGTTCTTTTGTGTGCTCATAAATACATGATAATGCAACCAGGTAAAGTTTTATCTCTTTTTTGGACCCGCATGGATATACGAAAAAGGAACCCCCTGGAGTCGTCTTTAAGCTCCTTTCAGACTCTCTAAACATGAAAAGATTGTCGAGTGATCTTGCTTCCTTTACCACTCGTTAAGAGGTTTGAAAGGGCGTATTTTGAGTGATAATTTATCTCTTTTTTGACCTCGTGAGACTAACATTACAAAAAAGGACAACATTGGAGTCATCTTTCAGTTGTTTTCAGACTCTCTAAATATGAAAACCACTGAGTTTACCTTCTCTGGACTCGTTAAACAATCATACATTGAAGGGCCCATATGGGACCGAACCCTTACTTCTTCCAGTTCGCTAAAAAAAAGAAGAGGGACTTACCGAAGGTGAGTCATATCGAGCATGTGTTACCCTCCTCGAAATCGTTAAATTAAAAAGAGGTACTCATCTATCTGGATGGGGGGGAAATTGAAGGAAGCAAGCCAAGCAGTTTTTGAGAACATTACCAGTAACCCTTATGGTCGCCCTTGAACATGGCACTTTATTTTTGCACACATTTTAATCTGTTTAACCTTTGCACTGAGCCAATCCTCTGAGTTTCTGTTACTCCTTTGGGTCACCCGACGAAAGTCACTGTATCCACTGAATTATCATGTTTTGGTCCATGTCAAGTTTCTTTTGTTGTGCCTTAGTGTTCAAGGGAAGTATCTACCTCGAGAATCAGCCATCACAAATATCTTGTTTCAATACCTGTGTCAGTCCATGTTCATTTGATCTACCAATTACATCTATGTGTCTATTTCGTGTCATTGATGGGGGATACATCAAGGCCCTCCTTCGACGAGTCTATTCCTGTCGAATTCAACACATTATCCAGAAGCTAGACTTACAAACCAGTTAGTACCTTGGGACCTACATGCCTCAATGGTAGGCCTCCTCGCATTCGACAATGGGTTTAAACCATTGACCTCTAATTGGATGATTCCATAGATGTTCGACTTCATCTCATTCATTCATATTCGTTGGAATGTACTAGAGTACCTTGGGAATCATTGACATCAATGGTGATCTCCCTCGTGCTTGTTAACGGTTTACATCATTGACTGGTAATCAAGTGGTTTCTTCCACATGGTTAGATTCATACTACATCAAGATCGGTAAGAAGACCCCAGGTTGATTTTTCACTCTTATGTATACTTTTCCCAGGTTGCAAAGGAGTTCTTTTGAACTATGACACATATACTGTTACATAGATCCACTTTGTATTGGTCATGGCTATGTCTTGTCATCTTGTAGATCCACTGTGTATTATTCATGGCTATGATCAGTTCAGGTCATAGGAGTATAGATCCACATTGTATCTGCAGTGGCTATACCATTTTTTCAATATAATTATGGATCTGCAGTGTATTTTATGGCATCCATACCTGAAAAGTCTTTATCGCTCAAGCATAGGTATGCCTTCCTTGGGTTTGAAACATGTCATAATATTTTTTTGATGGTTGTGTGTAGCTTTTTCCAGCCTCTCTATGTCCATACCCTTGATCGAAAAAGTCTACAAAGTACTTCAGTCATCATCATCTTCTAACTTTGTACTTTGGGGGGCAATCTGTTACACATCAAAATTACTCACTTCGATAGTGTCACAAGTGTCGTCATTACAAGTGTTGTAAGTGTCGCATCTTGTCCGCAAGTGTCGCATCTTGACTACAAGTGTTGCAAGTGTCACAAACATCATACTACCACCTTGCCTATGTCGTGCCTCTAACGACATCATAAATACACTTAAGACACCTCAAAGGCTAGTTTGGAAGAAGAGAAATCAGTTGACATGGAGTACACACCTTTTTCCATTGAAAGAACCACTAAAACATGGATTTTGGAGAGGAGCGCTCCCCTACCCACTGTTAGGGAGTGTTGGCACCCCCTCAGCCTCTTTGGGGGAGTTTTTGAGCACCCTCTGCACCCTTTTCGGGTAGCGCTACCCTTTTCTGAGCAAGTTTTGGGTTTGTTGAGACAAATCAGGGAAGAATCCCTCAATTCCTGAAGGTGGTTGGATTCGAATAGATG
>JASDQU010099911.1:237216-250005 GCA_032191745.1 Picea mariana | reverse complement strand
AACAACTCTCTTTGGGACCAAGTGGCTCTGAATTTCTGGTAATCTGACCGTAACATGTACTCTGTTAGATACACTATCTCCTCTTGGTGTGACAATTTATTTGCCAATCCGATGCTCAATCACATTTGGGTTCTCTTTCTAGGTTTTATCCTATGGGAAATATGGAAAGAGCATAACTTTTGAATATTCAAATATCAGGCCTAACCCAAGTATATCATCTAGAGAAAGATCAATCAAAATGCAATGGAGACCATTTCCAAAGAAGCCTAGAACCTTGTAGACCCTCCCTGCTCTGCCTGGATCACCATCTTCTATTCTACTGGTTTCCCTTAATCCCTGATCCCTCACTCCCCTCCCTAGTCCACACCCCCAAGTATTCCATTCCCATCTCCTGGTCCCCTCCTCAACCAGGCTGTATCAAGATTTATTTCGATGGATCTTTCAAAGGTAAACCGGGGCCTGCGAGCTATGGGAATATATTCAAGGATAACATAGGTCAGATTATTTATATATTCTATGGAAATATAAACATCACTTCCAAAAATGCTATAGATATATGGGCACTGATAAAAGGTCTACAAGTAGCCCATCAACATCAATTTTATCAACTTATTGCAGAGGGTGATTCTCATATCATTATCAACATGTTAATTAAACTTCAATGGGGTTATTCAACATCAAATCTCTCAAATAACTTGCGGTTGGAAACCTTGATTGATCATCCATGTTATCTTGATTCCACTATCCTAGGTTTGTTTCCTTCACATGTTAAAAGAACGATGAATAAAGTGGTCAACCTTCTAGATAATGCTGACCTTGACTAGCATCTGGATGCCCAATGGGAAAACCTTCCTGACCTCCCCTGGAAGCAATATTGTCTATCTTTAGTAGAATTTGATCTCTATTCCTCAAATGGGGTGTCTGTCATATCCCATGATGACATGGGGGGTATGATTGATACACCAACCCACCCTTGTTGGCATTTGGCTGCAAACTACCCTCAGTGTCGTGCTCCCGTACTCCCTCCAACTGAGATCCATCACAACCTTCCTAGTCACGTCACGTTTTTATCCCATGAAGGATATTTTGTGGGTAGTCAAGAGATGATGTCGATAGAGGACAACCTCATTTCGACCTTTCCCTTGCTTGATAGCTCTCAAGTTAAAAAATGATAATAATACTGGTCCTTTCACCGGGGATTAACCCTTGATGTGTTATAATGAAGTGGATCACTAATTCGATCATCAATGCCCCACTTATCGATTATGAGAGGGAGTCCATTTTTTCATTAAAATGGGAGTCTTAGCTGGGAAAATTCAAGGTATCGAGCTTGTTCTTGGTTAAGCTTCTAGTTCTCCACATATTCTACCAGTTCTCTAATATCATCTCTACTGTCAACCCTTCTCACGTCTCTATTTTCCTAGCCATGGCCCCTTGAGGTAGACAACCTACTCATCCTCACTCTTCACAATCCCCTTGACCTCACATTTCTCAACCATATCTTGCTGCAAAGGAAGAAATGGAAGTGGCTGAATCATATGAATATTACGTTCTAGAGACAAACAAAGATAAAATGGCAGAGCTTGAAGAGGAGGTTTGTCAACTCAGAGAATTCCATGATGACTAGGAGGTCAAGGATTAGATTGGTAGCTTGATTCCATATATGGGTTTCTTTTGTATCCATAATGAGAAATTCTAGAGGACCCTAGAATTGTATTGGAAAACCAAGACATTGGTAGCCATGGGAATGCTCCCCAAGGAGCAAGATTTCAGACAACTGAAAAATAGGCAAAAAGTACTAGAAATTTAGTCTACATGTGTGGCTGAGTTATTCACCTGGATTAAAAGATGCCATGGAGGAAATTTCGTCCCCCCTGAGAGAAATTATGCAAAGGATGAATGCTCCAAAGCCACTGCTAGATGTGAGGTGGTGGGCCTCACCGGTTCTCAGGTTCCAAATGCTAATTGATTTCTAGTTCTATTTTCTTTTCATTTTTTATGCTATATAGGCTCTTATTTTCTTGGATACCAGTACAAACAGTCATAATCTTATCAAACATCCTATGTTTAAACTTCTTAAGGCCTGGGTTCACCTTAGGGGCATGCACTGTTTTTTTTTTTAGAGTCTTAGAGGCCCAACTACTTCCATGGTATCTGTGAGGCTGAATTTTCTATAAATTTCTAACCTATTTTCATATTAATATAGATGTTGAATTACAAAAAAACAACAACATCGATTATGTCAATGCACATATAATTTATCCATATCATCATATAGACGTTTAAATGGTCCCATTAAAAATCATAGCTTTAAATCAATCAGACAATAAAAAKTTTGAAGTTACATAATCAAAGTACAAKTCAATAAATTGGTTCATTTATAAACGAATGACCTCAATAATAATATATCTAGTTTTTCAAACAAGTAGAAACAAATAGGGAAATACATACACCCCCATGTTTAATAAACTTCATCTCGAAGTTCTATAATAAGTATGGATATTGTTGACACATSTCAATTGCATTCTCCCAGGTAGTGGAATTGGGACTATAGCTATCCCATTGGACCTATACCCAATATACCAAGTGACCCTAAAGCTATAGAGTGTACTGGTCTAAAATGTAGATGGATTCAACCGCTAGGTCCCCCTCATTCGACATTTGCAAATAACTCAAATCAATCACATCAGAAGGATCTGAAATATAATGACATAACATAGACACATGAAAAATATCATGCGTATGATCTAATGATGATGGAAATGAAAAAAATAAATAAATCGATCCCTTTCTACCAATAATTTCAAATGGTCCCACAAATCACGATGACAACTTATCTCCTTTACTAAACTTAATTGAGGTATTTTGTAGTCTTACTCGCAATAATACCTTATCTCCAACTTCAAAATTTGTATCAATTCTATGTGCATATGCCTAACTCTTTTGTCTATTTTGCACTTCTTTTAGTCTTCCTTTAACTGTATTCATTTGTTCTTCCATTTCTTGGATTATTTCTGATCCAACTAAGACTCTCTCCTCTATCCTATCCCAATTAAGAGGTGTTCTAAGTGGTCTTCCCTACAAGAATTCAAATGGTGCCATATTTATCAAACTTTGATAACTATTATTATATGAAAATTCCATAGGAGGTAAAAATTATTCCCAACTTTTTGTTGATTCATCACGTACATACGTAACATATCTTTTGATATTTGATTTATTCTTTTGTTCTTTCCATCGGTCTCTGGATGTTATGCTATAATAAAATTAAGTTTCATTCCTAATGCTTCTTGGAAACTCATCCAAAATATTCCCATAAATGCTGACCCTCTATATGAGATAATATTCTTGGGTATTCCAGGTAACTTTACTATCTCATTGATAAACACTCTTGCAATCTTTGGTGCTTCATAAGTAGTCTTTACTGCCATAAAGTGTGCACTTTTTTTCAAAGTTTCTACTACTACAAATATAGAATTCTGTCTCCTCAACGTCATAGGTAGTCCAACAATGAAATCCATTAATGAAATCACTTCCCACTTTGATTTTACTATCTCATATGGCATTAACAATCCCACCAGATGTTAGTGTTCGACCTTCACTTGCTGACACTCAAGACATCTAGCTAATAAATTAGCTATATCCTTGTTCACTTTTTTTGAAAAGACTAATTGTTTCAGGTCCACATTCATCTTCTTGAATCTTGGATGAACCATATAAACTACTCTATGAGTTTCTTTTAGTATGAAGTCATAAATTTCATCATTTAGTGGCACACATATTCTTTCATAAAATCGTAATAATCCATCATCATCCAAGGAATATCCTTCATATTTCAAAATTCTCATAATTTCATTTTCTAGCTCTGATTTAAATTATTTGTACCATTCATCTTCAAATTATAACTTCTTTATACCATTCATATTCGACGTTGTCTAGATGTTCTACGAAATGGATTTTTTCGTCGGAATCCAATGATATAAATGTACACGAATCACTATTTTTTTTGTTCAAAATCCATTTTTGAATGCAAAAATGGATTCAATATGCTGAAAAACCCCTGGGGCACTCAGATTATACAGAAATAATCACTCAAATCTACGAATCTAACAATTTCTCGTCGGATTTCGAGTAAATGTCCCCGAAAAAAAATCATCATTTCATAGAACGTTTAGCTTATGGCTTCATATTCTATTTGTAACTTCAATATCTCTTTTCTAAAACTCATCTTTAATGGTAAAATTGAGAAAACACATGGCCTACAAATTAAAGAATTTTTCACTCTATTTACTATTCCTTTAATGTATGATATCTCAAAGTCATACTCACTGAGTAATTCTGACCATATTCTCTGTCTAACATTCAAATTACTCTACATAAATATGTGTTGAAGTCTGTGATGATATATTTTCAACACAAATTTCCTTCCAACTAGATAATGCCTCCAAATTCTTAATGTGTGAACTATCTCTCCATGTTCCAAATCACGTTTCATGTAATTCACCTCATGTGGTTGAATCTTCCTTAAAGTGTAGGCAATTACCCTACATTCTTGCATTAACACTCTGACTATTTTTTCATTTGATGCATCCATACATACTATAAAATCTTGATCCATATATGGTACTTTCAAACTAGGAGCCATTGTTAATAATTCATTAAAATTATGAAATTCTTCCTCACACTATTCTATCCATATAAATTTCTTATTTTTCTTCTCATATTGTACCCAACCACCCCTATGCCTGCTAGGGTGGTGGGGCACTGGAAAATTTCTCCAATTTCCCACAATTCACCATAAAAGACACAACTATGATACAATTTGATCTCTATCCTATTAAATGATGAATTATGCATGCACTATGGAAAGAAAACTCATACAATTCACATAGAAACATATGAAATTATAACAACATATTATTAAATATGATTCACAACATTTTAAATAATAAAATACACATAAATATAATAACACAAGACAATGATCCACGATACTTATCTTTACCAGAAAGATTCACCAACTAGCTGTGTATGATGGATGTTCCTCCCAAATGTAGGCTATGTTGCACTAGATCTATCTGCAATAGGCCACCCATGAGTTGGGGCTATGATTCCACAAGGAAAAATGAGCTCCTATGGTTGGCTACAATTCCCTCACATAGCTCAATACCCAAATTGTTAAGGTCTTCTCACTCACACAACCATCCCAACTCATTAGCTCTCTTTCCTCTTCATCTTGCATGACCTAGAGAAGTGGATCCCTTTCTTTGCAATGTAGTTCCTTGGGTTATCTCACCTCTTTCTTGGGATACAAAATAGACTGACCAATAAATCTCTTTGCTGGGAGTTACAATTATGAATCAACAACCTAATTTACAACATCAATTTACAACCAACATAACAACCTTATATTACATGATTAAACAACAAGTTTCTCCATCCAGATTGTAGTTTGAATGATGCAAAATTATGGTCCGATTCCACTAAACCCAAGGTTAAATTTACATGGCCCCATACAACCACTTGAAACTCAAGGAAGTCAACTTCCCAACTACCTTGGCATGCATCCCAAGGTTGATTTGGCCTTTTTCATAAGCTAAGGTAAGGTACTTTGGTTACAATATAATATTATTTTTAGACTTTGGCCTCTCTCACATTTATCTCTTTTGAAATCATATCCCCCCATGTTCATGTCCCTCTCCTATCGCATCTAGTAATATATTTTATTAATGTTGGTCACTATAATTTCTTATTAATTAAAACAATCAAGTGTCACATAAATTGTCAACCCAGGGAAGTTTGTTTATTTCAAAGGCAATCACACACTGTATATGCTCAATCTCAAAAACAATCCAAAGTTGTAGTAAAAATTACACTAATCACACCTTGCTTTAAACAAACTGAAGTTCTACTCTGAATTACAGTAAAAACAATCTATCTATTGCAGAGTTTAAGATTCAAAAGGAAATAATTATCAGAAGAATCCTGGATTACATTAAGAAACAACAACCTAGGAAAAAGGAACCTTTCAGCATATTGCAAAGAATACTAACTATTCTATAATAGAGAACATGACCTTATTCCCCAAAGTAGGAACCTTTAGCACCTGTCTCTGACTATCACACTTTCATAAACTCATTCTACAAACAGAATTACCAATCAAAATGATTAACAATTACTGAAGACTGACTATTTTGTAACAAAGAACAAGACCCTATTCCCCAAAGCAAGAATCTTTAGAACCTGTCTCTGACTATCACACTTTCATAAAATCATTCTACAAACAGAATTACCAATCAAAATGATTAACAATTACCTAGGAATGAATTGTATGAAAATAATGTAACAATCAGTGGAAACATAGTTTCAACAAAACATAGTTTTAACAAGGTGTGAGTAAAAACAATACTAACACACTACAAAAACTAATGGGTGAATCTTGTGAAGAAGGTGGGCCCTTTCCTTCTCACAAGATTCCCTAGAAATAAAAGGAATTAAGAAGAAATGCTCAGAATGATCTTTTATTCATCTGTCAACTGTGACAAGTTACAATATCCAAAGTGAACACGCTCCTTCTCTGTAATTCGCTTCTTGCTAAACCTTTCGTAATCCCCCCCCCTTTCTAATGCTAATTTCTCCACTATTTAAAGAGGAGAATCCTCTTAATACAATTAAGCATAAAATTACACGTGTACATACAAATCCTATTCTTAGTCTGATCTAATCTTCTATGCTGGAATAGGATATTCTGATCTCCCGTAGCAAAATGCTATTACAGTGGTTGGAATGGTGCTGGCTTGAGGTGCAGCTGTTGCGGCCGATGTAACAACTTCTTTATTTATCGTTTCTTGTTACTGCTGTTTGTAGAATACTATTTCAACATCGCAAATCACAGACTGTTTCAGCAACGAGATTTGCGTCCTATTTCACTGTTTCAACAACGTGGTCTCAAGCAGCAGCGATGGTTGTAATGGTGTTGGCTTAAGGTATGACTGTTGCGGCCAGTGTAACAACTCCTTCTTGTTACTGCTGTATGTGAAATGTTGTTTTAGCCTCGCAAATCACGAACTGTTTCAGCAAAGGGATTTGCGTACTGTTGACTGTTTCAGCAACGTGGTCTTCAAGAAACAATAGTACATTAACTGCAGTTCAAACTGTTTCAGCAACTAGATATTTCTGATTAATGGCTAAGTATGAGAGTAATGTAAAATTACATGTAAAACAAATTAAACATATAGAAAAGAGAAGAAATGTTATATACCTTTGGAGAAATAGGTTAAGGTGATAATGTAGGCTTAAATATGAGTGGGAAAATGTTGTAATGATAGCAAAAGTATGAGCAAAAAGGTACATTATAGGGTCCTAACATCCCCCCCAACTAAAAAGGTTGCATGTCCTCAAGCAACTTCAATCTGAATCAGAATCCAGATACCGACTCTGAGCATGCAAATTACTTAAGCAGTAGCTGTGGAAGGTATTGTCTGTTGGAGCTCTGAATCCTTGAACATGTTGTAGCCTTTGCCAGGCTGCTGCTTCAACCTTCTTGGGCAACTTATGATGAACTTGATACTTCTCTGCTGGCATCCATAGAATGGGAAAATGGAACTAATAACCTATCCAATTTTCAACACATTGCTGGACATATTTGATGTAACTCGGTACCCGGGAGATTGCTGTCTCAAGATCGGTAGGACTAAAGGGATTGTGCTCCTGCCTTTTCTCAGAAGATTGTTGCCAAAATGTGTTATTTGCGTTTAGGGTGGCAGTCTCTGTGGATTTAATAAACTGTTGACAATCCTGAAGTACTGTTGCCTGTAGTTGTCGTATATATTGGGTCATCCCTGGTTTCTTCAAAAATTGATAATATTCTGCAACAAAGGTGGTAGCATTCTGTGGTCCTGGCTGTATCCAGAGGAGACAATTATCTTCATTGTGCTTGGCAGCTAGAAAATCATTCTGCCACGTAATCTGGTTGGTAAGGAAGGAGACAAGTGCCCGAATCTGGATATCACCAACAAGAGGGTTAAGGTTAAGCTGTCTGTTCTTAGGAATGGATTCATTATGAAGATATACTTCACATAATAGATGCTGATCAATAGTAGAGGCTTTTGCAAAAGTTTGAACAAAATATTCTGGTTTGAGCACTGCATAGGGTCTTCCTTCTTTGATTGATTTAATCTAAAAAAATGTAAGTCGTTCTATAAGAAAAAGAGAGAAATTTGAGGATGGTTTCCTAGCAGCCAACAAGTTTTGTACCAAGTCAAACATCAGGAGTAATTTTCCTTTTAACTCTTCATTCTGCTTCTTATGGGCATGAGATTCTTGGCGTGTTTGCTCCAAAGCTTCCCAGTTTGAATAGATTTGGTTCAACCAAAGTAGTCCGTGATCCTGCAAACTTTTTTCCTATGTAATAGCAGACTCCTTTTTCCATTTGTCCATTATTTCCTGCTCATTCCATGGTTGAGTTTGTGTTTCAGCATCGCAAGTGGTAGGCTAAGGTAGGGTTTGAGTGGCTTGTTCCACAAGAGTATGGGTACTGATCTTGCTAGGAGGGGCAGATTCATCAATAGGCCGAGTTTGTGTTTCAGCATCATCAGTGGTAGGCCGCGGTAGAGTCTGAGTGGCTTGTTCCACAAAAGTTGGGGTACTGATCTTGACAGGAGGGGCAGATTCATCAACATGCAGAGTTTGTGTTTTAACATCGCAAGTGGTAGGCTGAGGTAGAGTCTGAGTGGCTTGTTCTACAAAAGTAGGGGTAGATTCATCAATAGGCAGAGTTTGAACAGATTTACTGATAAAAATAGGGGCTTCTGATTTAACAGTTGCTGTAGGCCAGGGTTCCTGTAGATTAACTTTGCTTTTTGGGATTTTTGAAGGTCCTACTAGTTCTTGTGTAACAGTAGGGCGTTCCTCTTTTTTAACTGCAAAATTCGTAGGTGTAGGGGAGGCTCCAGGTATTGGGATTTGAACCACTTTGTAGCCTGCTTTATCATAAATATCTCCACATTGGCTGCACATATACTCTCTATACTGATCATTTTTTGTGTTTTTCTCTGCCATGGATGCTACACTAGCTAAGGTATACAAATTAAGTTCCCTGTCATAGGCTTCCTTTGCCATTACCAGCTCTTTCTTGTAAGCTTCCAGTTCTAATCTTAGAAACTCATTCTCTTGTAAGAGAGAAGCCATTGTTGGTTCTGGTTGTTGATCTGTCATCGATGTATCAAGAGGGGTGACTGGTTTTTGTGTAATGGTCACAGCCTCAGTAGTTGGTTCTTGTGGAGCAGCTACAAAATCAGCAACTGATTCTTGTGTTTCAGCTACTTGATGAAAAGAAAATAGTGTTTCAACACCCTGGGCATGTGATTCTTGAACTTCAGCAATAAAGTCAGTAGCTGGTTCTTGTGTTTCAGCTGTAGCTGGTTCTTGTGTGACAACTATAGCTGGTTCTTGTGTTTCAGCTACTGAATGAGTAGTTGGTTCTTGTGTGATAGCTACTGTTGCAGCACCCTGGGCATCTGATTCTTGTATTTCAGGAATGAAGTCAGCAATTGGTTCTTATGTTTCAGCTGTAGCTGGTTCTTGTGTAACAGTTATAGCTGGTTTTTGTGTAACAGCTATAGCTGGTTCTTGTGTTTCAGCTATTGAATGAGTAGCTGGTTCTTGTGTGATAGCTATTGAATGAGTAGTTGGCTCTTGTGTGACAGCTACTTGATGTAAAGAAAATGATGTCGCAACATCTTAGGCTTCTGGTTCTTGTGTTTTTGTGCTCGTGGGTTGAATAGGTAAAAATTTTGGGGTTTGGGAGGGTAGAGGTGTATGGATTTTTAGCAAAATGGGTTGGGGGTTTAGGGTAGTGGCAGTAGTGGCTACTCTTGTTGAATCCCTCGTTCATTTTTTTGGTAAAAAGGAAGTAAAAGTAGTAATTTGCTTTTTTCTTTTGTGAGCGGGTTTTTCCTCAGTGATGGGGCAGGGAGGGTTATCAGGTTTGTCTGCTTCAAAATCATCGCTAAGGATATGAATAGTGGGAGTAGATGATTCTGGTAAATTGTGGGATGGACTTGGTATGGTAGATGGAATTGGATCAATTGGATCTATAGGCAGATTAATAGGTATTTCCAGAGGGTCAGGAAGGTTTTGTGGTTTCTCTTCATGAGGATTTTCAGGATGTTCAGTAGCTTCCTGAGGATTTATGGGTGGATTGTTTGGGAGAGGATTTTTTTGGGCAAAACCCTTTTGGATGAGTAATTGAACGAGACGGTGATGGGTGAGGGAAAGGATGGGATTTTTAGCCTGTTTACAATAATGTGACATGTTTCTAAGACATCCGAGCAGATAGTAAGGAATATCGACCAGTCGAGCATGTCATAAATGAGATAACAAGACAAAGTCAGACTGGTAAATTACCTGGTATCAGACTTCATAGGTAAGGTAGTGCTTGACAAACTCTGCAAATTTCAGCCAAGGAGGTGGTAACGAGCTGAGTCAAACACCCTGGCCTTTAGGTAATGAGATTTGGTAGACTTCCAGATACAATTCTAGCAGGGTTGTCGTGGCAGGTTTGTATTGTATAATAGGACCTCCCATAGCTATTCAACTCAGTAGAATGCACAGTCAGAGAGTCAAGTAACCACACCTGAACATAGCAAGTTTTGTGGATGAAGGCATGCAAATGATGGTGACTTTAACTGAATGATAGTAATGAATCAATATCTTCTCATTAGCCATAGTTCAATTGTATTTACATATAAATTTTACATACCTCATCTTTACCTTTGATTTGTACTTCGAAAAATATAGTGCCTGTCCATAATAGATCTGCAATAACCATGGAAGAGACTTTGGATTTATTAGAGAAATTGTATCAAGGGTTTGTTTAATCATGAGAGAAGGTAGTGAAAGGACAGAATGTAGTATGAAAATAGGAGAACTGAGAGTGAAAGAGCTGAAGCAGATGTTTTTATTGACAGAAAATGCTAAAAAAGTGGTGTTTCAGCAACAAGAAAAGAATGGAAAAATGTTTGCTGAAGAGTGATGTTTTAACAATGGAAAATATTGTTGAAGAAATGGTGTTTCAGCAGTGGGGAAAATGAGGAAAAAATGTTGCTGAAGAGTGGTGTTTCAGTAATGGGAAAATGGGAGAAATGTTGTTGAACATTGGTGTTTCAGCAATGGGAAAAATGGGAAAAATGAGGAAAATGTTGCTGAAGAGTGGTGTTTCAGCAATGGGAAAATGGGAGAAATGTTGCTGAATAGTGGTGTTTTAGCAATGGGAAAAATGGGAAAAATGAGGAAAATGTTGCTGAAGAGTGGTGTTTCAGCAATGGGAAAATGGGAGAAATGTTTCTGAACAGTGGTGTTTCAGCAATGGGAAAAATGGGAAAAATGTTGCTGAAGGGTGGTGTTTCAGTAATGGGAAAATGGGAGAAATGTTGCTGAACAATGGTGTTTCAGCAATGGGAAAAATTGGAAAAGTGTTGTTGAACAGTGGTGTTTCAGCAATGGGAAAAATGTTGATGAGGAGTGAAGATGAATGGATTGAAGAAAGAGGGAGCAATGCTTCACAAAATGAAGCTTGGATCTGGTTGTAGTAAGATTTTCCTTTCTTGGCAGGCCTTTTCTGGATCGAGAATCTGCAAAAGAATCAATTGTAACATGCCATTCCTTGACATGGATTATTTGTAAAAGAAATTTAATCTAATACTAAAGAAATTAAATTCAGAAAAATTAATTGCAATGAGGGGCAGGAGGCTCCTCTAAAAAGAGATAATGTGAATCTGCCACACATGTGGCCTTAAAATCTTCTTTGGAAATGGGGCACTGGTATAGACAGAGTCGATGACCATTCACTAATAACGGTGTCTTAGAGTCATCAATTGTGAGGAGCCTTACTGTTCCATTAGGGAAAACAATGTCCATTTCGTAAGGTCCTAGCCATCTTGTAGGTAGTTTCCCTTGAAATTCTTTAAACCGAGAATCATACAATAAAGCCCAATTAACTTTTTGGAATTGCTTATGCTTAATGGTTTTATCATGCCATTTTGTTCTTTGTTGTTGAATCATAGTTGTCTGGTGAATGGCATCTAATCTTTTTTTATCCAAATCATTAAGATACTACAACCTAGCTGTTTGTGCATCAGTCAAATCAAGGTTAACAGCTAAAGCAATCCTTAAGGTTTTGATTCAAATTCCATAGGAAAGACAACACTTTTTCCATAAACTAATTCATAGGGGGAGAATCCTGTAGTATTTCTCCAGGTAGTTCTGTAAGCCCATAATGCTTCAGGGAGACTTTGAGACCAATCCTTCCTATTTTCCTTCACTGTTTTTGTGAGAATGGATTCTATTACTTTATTTGTGCTTTCCACCTGTCCATTGGCTTGGGGGTGGTATGGTGTAGTCATTCTATGATGAATATGATATTTTTGAAGGATGTCTTTAAAACCATGAGAAGTGAAAGGAGGTCCTCCATCTGTGACTAATTCTATAGGCACTCCAAATCTGATAAATATATCTTCAAATAAAAAGTCTAGAATAGCTTCTTCAGTAGCTCTATGGAGTGCTTTAGCCTCCACCCATTTGGCCATATAATCTATGTAGACCACTATATAAACTTTTTGATTGGATGGAGGGTTAATGGGTCCTACAAAGTCTAAGGCCCATCTTTCAAATGGTTCGAGTACTACCTGAGGATTTAATGGAATTTCATCTCTATGATAAGATTGACCCATTCTTTGACAACTATCACAGGCCCGAACATATTTCTTTGCATCTTTAAAAAGTGAGGGC
>JASDQU010099911.1:188737-201106 GCA_032191745.1 Picea mariana | reverse complement strand
CAAAGCTATATCAGACAGAGAGATCCCTCTCTGAGTCTTGGAGGGATAGATCCAAGACTCGAAGTGGTTTTGATGTTACCTCTGTGACTGCCATCACAGCCTTGGGCAAATTACAGAGTGCTAACAATACCCATCTCTCTTCTACCCAGCTTGCACCACCCAAGAGAACAAACCTCCACCCTTCTCTGCCACACAGTCCCTTAAGCAATCCTTCTCCTTATTCGGGCTCTAGTGCAACTGGTCCAGAATCTCAATGTTGGAACTCTAAAGACTCGTAGTTGTGAGAAACGATGGACAAAGGCCAATGCATCTCATACATGCAGGCCTCAAATCATGGTTTGATCACAACAATGACGACTACAACCCACCATACTATGGCTAATTCTTCAACAGTTTGGTTCCCCTTTCCCAAGACAAGATGCAGATGAGGATGGATCAATGAATGGGTGAGTAAGTTCATGAAAGTGTGTGAGGGAAATGAATGAACGTATAGGAAATCAACAAACAAGCCATTAGTCCAAGCCCCCCATCAAAACAGAGGCAGGTTTAAGTAACTTCGTGGGGAATCAAGAACCTCCTGGCCTTCCCCAAGAATCTCACGTAACCGATCCCCTCCCTTAGGAAAAAAGGGTAATTAACATAGGAATAACACTTAGCCCCTCAATCCCCCTCTCTTGTGGAATCATAGCCCCCTATAACTCTAGTCCTTGTCCGTCTAGCAACCAGCCATGTATTTATTATTAATAATGATAGAAAACATTACATGTCTTGGGCACATTGGCCTTTTAATAATTGTTTGAGCACCCTGGTCTCTCAGCATTGTAACAATACATTATTTAAAATGGAGGTTCAAAACCTGGGGTGTTACATCACCTCCCCCTTATTTTGGCACTGTCCTTAGTGCATATACAAAATAGAGATCAAAATCTCAAATTTATTCAAAATGATGTGGGTACTCAGCCCGCATGGCATCTTCATGCTCCCAGGTAGCATCTTCAGGACCGTATCAGGGCCATTGAACTTTTATCATCTCTATAACTCGATTCCGGAGCATTTTGACTTTTCTATCCAATACCCGCACTGACTGAACCTGAAAATATCCCTCTGTCTCTACCTGAATTAGGTGCCAATCAATAACATGGTTAGGGTCATGTAGATATTTCTTTAGTAAAAATACATGAAATACATTATGCACATTCATGGAAGTAGGCAATGCAAGCATGTATGCAATTGACCCTATTATGTCCAATATTTCAAATTGACCACAGAATCTGGCTGCCATCTTTGTACAACTACCCAATTTCAAAGAGATTTTCTTGGGAATCGCTTTCAAAAGTACATGCTCCCCTTCTTTAAATTCTCTAGTTGTCTTGTTCTTGTCTGCATAGAATTTTTGTCTATCCTGAGATGCCTTTAAATTCTGCTTGATCTTAACCACCTGATATTCCATGTCCTTGATCAACTTTGGCCCAAGTACCACACTATCTGTTGGGTTGTCCCAACTTACTGGATTATCGCATTTCCTACCATACAAGTCTTCAAATGGGCTCATTCTTAATGAAGCTTGATACCCATTATTATATGAAAACTCAACCAAGTGTAAGTAATCTTCCCACTTAGATGGCTTATCTATCACATACATTCTCAACATGTCTTCAATTATTCGATTGACCCTCTCTATTTTCCCTATCTGGGGATGATACACAGTGCTAAAGTTTAGATTTGTGCCAAATCCTTTAAACAATCCCCTCCATAAATTGGAGGTAAACTTCGTATCTCTGTCTAAGACGATTTTCCTAGGTATCCCATGCAACCTAGCAATTTCCTTCATGAAAATTTGTGCAATATTAGCCACTGTATGTGTTGTCTTCACAGGCACAAAATGAGCAGCCTTTGTTAATTTGACAACCACCAGCATGATTGAATCATGTTGCTTATTCATTATGGGTAATCCTGTGATGAAATCCATGGTGATCACTTCCCGTTTCTTCTGTGGGATTGGCAATGGTTGTAGCAAACACGTTGGGTTCCTATGCTCAGCCTTCACCTTCTGACATTTCATACATCGAGCGATGTAATTAGCAACATCCTTCTTCATTCCTGGCCAAAAGAACTGGCTTCTTACTACTGTAATTGTTTTTTGGTAACCGAGATGTCCATCATAAGGGACATCATGCATTTCCTTCAGTACCAAATTCCCCAGTTCTCTAGAACTAGGAACATAGATTCTATTTTTATGCATGAGTAATATGTCTTCCTTCATCTCATACTGCTTTATTTTCTATTGTACATCTCCTTGTTGTAAGATTTCCTTTACCTGTAGGTAATGCTGGTCTATAACAAGACCATCCAAAATTATGTTCTTCAAGTCTGAATGATGCATATTGACAGCAGTAGCATGCATGGTATGCACTCTTATACTAAGTGCATCAACAACTTTATTCTCCTTACCCTTGATATGCTTGATATTGAAGTCATATTCACTTAAAAATTCCAGCCATCTTGTTTGCGTGGCATTCAATGTTGGTTGTTCAAAAAGATACTTCAGGCCAATGTGGTATGTCCTTAATTTGAATTTCTTTCCCATGAGATAATGCCTCCACATCCTCAAGGCGTGAACAATGGCAGCAAGTTCCAAGTCATGCGTGGAATAGTTCCTCTCATGTTCCTTAATCTTTCTAGACTCATATCCAATTACATGTCCATTTTGTGTGAGGAATCCCCCAAGGCCTTCCTTACATGCATCTGTACATACCACAAAAATTTCATTTTGGTCAACAATCTTTAACACAGGTGCACTAGTAAGTAATTCCTTCAACAGATTAAAATTATTTTCACACTTGAGTGTCCATTCAAATTTAGTTCCCTACTTTTGCAAAGAAGTGATGGGATGAGCAATATTAGAGAACCCTACTATGAACCTTCTATAGTAGCCAGCTAATCCCATAAAAGATATGACGTCTGACACATTTATGGGTGTTGGCCATCCTCTAATGGCTTCGATCTTCTCTGGATCTACCTCTATGACCTGCTATGAAATAATGTGTCCCAAGTAATGGATCTGATTTTGATAAAAAGAACACTTACTCAACTTGGAATACAGCTGATGTTCTCTCAGTACTTGCAACACCAGTCTTAAGTGATGTTCATGCTCCTCTTTAGACTTAGAATAGATAAGTATTTCATCTAAGAATACTATGACAAACTTATCCAAATAATTTATGAATATGCCATTCATTAAGCACATGAAGACAGTTGGTGCATTGGTCAGTCCAAATGGCACCACTACAAATTCATAATGCCCATACCTGGTCCTAAAGGATGTCTTATGAATGTCTTCTTCCTTGATTCTTACCTGATGGTATCCTTCCCCCAGGTCAATCTTTGAGAATATATTTGCTCCTCTTAGCTGATCAAAGAGGTCATCAATTCGGGGTAGAGGATATTTGTTCTTTATAGTGTACTTGTTCAGCTGTCAGAAGTCAATACACAACCTCAAGGTTCCATCCTTCTTTTTGACAAAAAGTACTGGTGCTCCCCAAGGTGAAACACTTGGACATATGTACCCTTTCTTCAACAATTCCTCCAACTGCATTTGTAATTCTTTTAACTCTAGTGTGCTCATTCTTTAAGGTTCTTTTGACATCAGGGTAGCTCCTAGCACTAAATCAATTGAGAAATCTATCTCCCTTCTTGGTGGAAATTCAGATATTTCTTGGAATACATCTTCAAATTCTTGTAGTATTGAGAAATATTCGAGTCTTGTCCCTTTTGTATTATCTGGCTCTTCCACATGAGCTACATACAATTGACATCCTTTCCTAAAACATCCTTTTATATGTAAGGCTGAAATATCCCTTATAGCGATGGCTCTTGGAACTCCTTTCACAGTGCTCTGTTTTCCATTTCCATCAAGACATGTAAATGTCTTGTTATGAAAATCTAGGAAAACATGATGCTTGTCCAACCAATCCATTCCAATCAAAATATCATAAGACCCCAATGGTATGATATTTAGATCCATACTAATATTCACGCCATTAAGACTTATGGAACAACTTCTGACCATATCATGGATTCTTCTTTTGGTTCCAGTGGCTAACTGAACCAAACTTGATTTTCCAAGTTTAATTTTCTCCAAATGTAATCTATCCACTATCTTAGGATCAATGTAGCAATGAGTTTCTCCTAAATAAATCAAAATAGCAATAGGTTGATTTATGATCTTACCTTCCACCTCGATCATATTGGACTAGTACCCTACTTGTCGATCATTCAAAATTGCATAGATTCTTCCCATGTCTTCGACTTTTGTAGATTGTTGGATGTTGTGCACATTCTTCACTCTGTCCTTTTTGTGTGGGCAATCCTTTTACAGGTGATCTTCCTTGCATCCCCAACATTGGATTGGTGGTCTTCCCCTTTTTCCCAAGGAATATTCCTTCTTGAAATCTCCCTTAGCATACTGGTCTTGATGATTTCTATTAGGTTTATTCCTATTGAAGGAACGTTTGAATCCTTTTCTCCTCTGATCGGAATTCACATTTTTCTTGTCCTTCCAAGATTTATGCAGAGATTCTCATCCCTGGCCTTGATCATACATGTATTTATCCCTTCTGATGGCTTCAGTAAAGGTCTTGGGTTCATCATACTTGATCCTTTCCTTATAAAAGGCCGGCAGTCCACTTAGAAATCTCTGTATTTTTACTTTCTCGTCACCAATGAACCTGACATACTTTAACAATCCCAAGAACTTCTTCTCGTACTCTACCATAGTCATGCTTCCCAACCTGAGTTCAAATAACTCCTACATTTTCTTGTCATAGAAATGCTCTGAGAGGTACTCCTTCTGGAAGTACTTCTTGAACTTCTTCCAAGTGATCCTACTCTCATTAATGTGCTCCACTTGCTTTAGTTGGTCCCACCACATTGCAACTTTCCCATGTAAATGTTAGGTGGAAATCCTGGCTTCCAGATTTGATGAATATTTATGCAACTAAAAATATCAACTGAGCCCAAGCAACCATGCTTTGGCATCATCTTCCCATTCTCTTTCACCATCAAAGGAAGGTGGCTTGAGCTTCCTCAGCTCTCCTTGCAAACTATCTACCTCTTATTTCCTCCTTTGGTTTCTGACAAGAGACACCTTTAGACTTCTTAAGGGATCATCCTTGCATAAAAATTTCTTTCTGAGTAAGGAGGTGAGTGGTGTCCATGAGCTCTGCTAGCACTTCTAGAATAACCAGCTCTTCCATGATCATCCCTTCTTTCATGGCACCTGCCTTCTTCCTCTTGTCTTGATTTTGATCCCTTCTTCATTTGTCTATGCAACTGATTTAATCTCTGCAACACTGGAGCATTTATCTGGATTTTCTCTCTCATCAGTCTCTCATTGTCTACTTTGTAGCTCTGCACTTCCATCTTCAGGCTTTTTATCGTTTCTATTAACGTTTCTTGTTCTGCTTTTCCCTTGCATCCATTAGACTTTGTCTCTGCATTAACAACTCTAGTATTCTAGCCTTCGGCCTCCTTATCATGACTAGAGGCTCCCTCGCCTTCTTCCATTTCCTCAATACGCATCCTGAGCTGATGTGCTTAAGCCCCTTAATTCTGCAAAATGTGCAAGCGACCATTTTGTTAGAATTATGCATATAATAAAAAAAATTCCAAACCATGCTATAGGTCTCCTTATTTTTTTTGTTCATGGAGATAATATCCCCATTCTCCAAAAATAATAGTGTCATGCTATGCTTGGATGACACAAAATTTCATCCTACGCAGGTGCTTCCTTCAAACCACCTTCCCAGGTGACCACGACTAGAAACCGTGGCTAAATCCTTCCTTATCACTTTTCTATCTCAAAGACCACCAATTCGGCCCTTATCCCTCCTTCCCTCAGCTCTCAATCTGCATATGACCATGGCCATGGCCATGACCCTACACTTACCTGAAAAAGCGCTTGTCCAGAGCTTCATGACTTCATAACTTTCATCTAGGACCGGATCAACAGTCCTCTTCATCTTTCATGATCAACGATTGAGATCCACTTTAGGACTCCGTGCTTAGGGAGTCTCAACTTTCCTCGCTTACCTCCTCCCGAAATGATTTTACCCGGATTTCATGATCTGCCGACGGGTGTCCTCCCACAGATCAGTGGATGTGAATCGCTTCGGCTCTTCGGACTTCAAAATTTTCAAAATTTCCTCTTGCACGTTCTCTCGGAGTGCTTTTCCCTGAAGTCGATGATCCTTCGATGTGTTTCTTATGGAATCAATGGTCGATATGTACTCCGGCCTTCGGGAGTTTTCTACCCAACGCAACCTAGCACATATTTCCTCACTGGAGTGCCCAGTCTCCAAATTGCACGATCTATCGCCACATGGTGAAATACTGGAAGCGGACACGTGGCCCAATCAGGCAGGTGACACGTGTCACGTTCTAACTGACATTGAATACTCCATATGCTCAAAACTTACTGACACATGGCACACATCCCATGTGTCAACTTCATCCTAGGTGACGTATGCAAGCCATGTCACTTCGGCTCTTCGAGCTTTGGGACTTCGAGAGTTTTCCATACTGACACACTTCCAATTCTCCTGAACTCCGATTTCCCGAACCGACCAAACTGTCGCCATGTGTCTCCCTTATTGGACGGCCCATATTAACCCCAGACTTTGGGACTTCGGAAGTTACCACTGCAAGAATCAATGACTACCATTCCTTCGAGCCTTCGGACTTCAGAAAACTCAAACCTCAACTTTTTTCGAAATGTTTTTATCTGAAGCTCGTGATCTACTGACATATGTCTCCCATGGATCAATGAATATGATTTATTCGAGTCTTCGGATTTTGGAAATCTCAACCCTCAAACTTCACTTTTCCCCGAAGTGAGTGGATTTATGCCGCATGTTCTCTTGGATCAGATGATTGCGATTCACTTCGGATCTCTGGGGTCCAAAAATATCGATTCTCAACTTCTCCTCTCTCACCTTTTCTCGGAGTGCTTTCACCTTGAGCACATGATCGGTTGATGCGTGTCCTCCTATAGATCGACAGTCCCCGGCTACTTCTGCTCTTCGGAGGTTCGTCGCTCGAGCACTATAAATTCACATCACTGCATGCCTTTCAATTTGTGGGGGCACACATCGACAGTTTGGAGTAACCCTCTTTTCACCCCATAATTCTCTTGATGCTGACACGTAACGCCTTGGTGAAACCGTGGTTTGGATTGCGGGACCGCCTTGGGGAATTATTTCTTGTGCAACTTGGTTCCCCGCAATGCTTCTCGTCCATTGATCTCTCTCTTCAATGGGATCTGATGGTTGGGACCTTAACCCTTGGTTCCTTTACATCGGATAACCCATCTTCACCTATCCTCTGATCCAACGATCCCAGATATCTCCTGATCCTACAGTGGTGATTGCTCCCGAATTCGAAGGGAAATGGTCACGATCCTTTGAACCCCTTACAATGGATCTCTGACGATATAACTCCTGCATCGATTCTGCAATCCCATTCCTCCTAAGCTTTTCAACTTCACGATCAGAGTTCGATCTCAACCACGAAACTCTGATCAACAGACCCGGCCCATGATGACCTGGTGTTTCAACCAAAAGTTTTGATACAAAACTATAACATACCCAGTTCTCTTCTACCCAGTTTGCACCACCCGAGAGAACGGACCTCCACCCTTCTCTGCCATAGAGTCCCTCAGGTAGTCCTTCTTCTTATTCGGGCTCCAGCGCAACTGGTCTAGAATTTCAATGTTGGAAATCTCAGGACTTGCATTTGTGAGCAACGCTGAACATAGGCCAATGTATCTCAGACATGAAGGCCTCAAATCACAACTGGATCACACCAACAACCACTACAAGCCACCATACTATGGCTAATTCTTTAGCAGTTCGGTTCCCCTTTCCCAATCCAGGATGCATATGAGGATGGATCAATGAATGGGTGAGTGAGTGCATGAAAGTGCGTGAGGGAAATGAATGAACATACAGGAAATCAACGAACAAGCCATCAGTCGAACCCCCCCATCAAACTAGAGGCGGGTTTAAGTAACTTCATGGGGAATCAAGAACCTCCTGGCCTTCCCCAAGAATCTCACGTAATCGATCCCCTCCCTTAGGGAAAAAGGGTAATTAACATAGGAATAACACTTAGCCCCTCAAGGACCCTCTCTTGTGGAATCATATGCCCCTATAACTCTAGTCCTTGTCCGTTTAGTAGCCAACCATGTATTTATTATTATTAATGATAGAAATCATTACATGTCTTGGGCACACTGGCCTTTTAATAATTGTTTGGGCACCCTGGCCTCTCAGCATTGTAACAATACATTATTTAAAATGGGGGTTCAAAACCTGGGGTGTTACAGTTCCACATACCACTGAAAATGGCACGACATGTACTAACCATATAGAATAGTATTACCTTCAAATATATTAAAACTCATACCATTATACATCAAACAAACTTGGGTCCATTACCCAAACCTTTGTGCTATCAGAATTCGCTACCGGACTTTCTCCAAGGGTTGAAATCAATCACTAAGGGTTGACATCAATCTACAATATCACTCTCCAATGATTCACATCAATGACAACCAACAATCCATACCAACTGTCCATCAACCTAAGCCAACTGTCTGACATTGTCTTCTAAATATTGTTAAATTTTATTAATATAGATGCCAAAACGAGTGGGATAAAGGAGACCCTTGTTGAATACCAATATTACAATTTATGTTCATTGACCACTCATTATTACATTTCATAGAGCATAATCACAACACTATAGATATTAGTAGGGACAAAAAATTATTCCATCATTTTGCATAGCTTGGTCTTAGGCACATTGTCAAAGGATTTTCTAAAATCAACAAAATAATAGATGAGATCTTCTTTTTTATCTCTACAATACTTAGTAATAACTCTCAAGGGGACAAGGTGATTGGTTGTAGTGTGTTTATTCTTGAACCCTCATTGTCCTTTGGCCCTTTTATTATTGTCATCAAGCCATTGATTAATATTTTTTTAAGAATAAAAGAAAATAAATTTTATAAAAGGGAGCTAATCATGATAGTTTGATATTTGGATAGATCATTCTCATTTCCATTTTTTGGTTTTGAAAAATAGGGAAACTTAAACTTGTAGTCTAGTTTTTAGGGAAACATTGCATGACAACTTGATTGGAAATATGATTGGTATTATGCACCAATATTAAACTCCCAAGATTAAGATCTCATCTTGGTATCCTTCAATGTCTTTAGATTTTCCATTAGCGAGACACTTAATTCTAGATTTTATATGCTCAATTAAAAAAACCTTAGTGCAATTATGAGTGGCTTGGATGCCTTCATAGACTTGAGGGGAAATGTAGAGTTTGTTAAGGTAGGAGTTTTATTTTTTTATTTATTATTACCTAATTCTTTAGCCTTTTATGGGTGATGTTAACCCAAAATATTTTAGGCTTTTTTAACATAATTCTATAAATCTCTCTTGATATTTGGTTAAATATTAACATTTTTTATTAAACGCTTATGATATTTAATCTTACTAGCTTTGTTAGTCCTATGTAGAGGTGTTTTTAATATCTCTTCTTGAAATTTTACATTCTAAGTCATACCACAAATTTCAAGGATGGTGTTTTCATGCTCTAATACAAAATTTTCAAGAATACTTTTCCAAGCACAAAGATAGATTTGAAGTGCAATTTTTGTATATATTCTCAATTGTATCATTTTTCATATAATAATTAAACAACCCTTATAAATATTTAAGAGAATGTGAAGCTTTTTCTATTTTCAAAGAGAAGTCAATTGCTCATATTGTGCATAACAATTTTCTTAAGGGAGACACACACACACATATTGTGATGGGGTGAAGACGATATTTTGGTTTGGTATCCTCAATTATTTAAACATTGTCAATTTTGTAAGCAAAGAAATAGAGGGAATGAAATAATTAATGACACTTTTACTATAAGGGCCTTACCCTAACCTCCTACCTTGGGTAGTTAAGTTAGTCAATTAATGTATGAGTCCAATTTTTTTAATAAATCTTTTTAGGTAGTTAGTTGGTATTTAATCCATGTAGAAGGGCATATTTATTAAATAAGGTCCATTAAGTGGTTGGTACTCATTAATTATGGGACCACAAGTAGATATGGTTTTTCTAGCAAGAAACTCTTTATAGAGGTATAAGGCTATGTAATATTTTGCCAAACATTGTTATTGTATTGGAGCTCTACTCAATTAGAGGTTTCCCACTCAAAGAAGGTTATGAACATTGTTTTTTTTCTATATTATGAACACAAGGGTTTATTTCTTCTGAGAAAGAAAAAAGGATTTATATTTTTAAATAAAAATATGCATGTTACTACTCAATACATTTTCTAGTTCAAAAGAAATGCACAAAATTTCCTTTTCTTGCACTTTATTTCTTGTAAAAATGAAAAAGATTTTCATTTAAATTCAGAGATCAAAAGACATATCATGAACAAGAATATTGTTCTGAAATTCTTGGAAGAAGAAGTGTTCAACTTYAATTTCCAGCACCTCCTTGGACAGTTTGTCGGSYRATTAATTTAATTCCCTATAAACATGAGCGCAGGTGTACCATTCCAAATCACTTAGAAACTCCCTAATCCTTCTCATTAAAGGATGTAGTCTTGCTACTTAAACTTGATCTTTGTCATTGAACCAATCAATAACCACTTGTGAATCACCAAAGATCTGAAGTTTTCATAAATTTAAAGAAGTGTCCAGGAGCAGTAACGCCCAGATTGTCATAAATTCATCCTTCATGTTTGACCCCCTACCAAGAGTGTAACAAATTTCATAACGTTGTTTAGATGTGATATAAATAACTGATCCAACTCCACATATTGGAGGATGGCCTTTGTTGGCCCCATAAAAAAAAACCCATGGTGTTTCTTCCACCATTACTAACATAGTGGGAATGTGTTGTTTCTTATTTCCTGGGTCCTTCTTAAAGAAGATCGCTAGATGACATATCAAATCCACTAAAAACTCTACTGGAAGACATTTGTTATGGAAAACATTTATATTTCTTACCCACCAAATGAAATAAAAATAAAACATGGGAGAGAGAAAAAAACTCTAATCATTGAAGCTTTTCTTCATGCATCCATCCATTCCTCCATATTATCATCAAAAGGAACTTGAGTAATTTTCAGCTTTAGAGAGACCATTTCCCAAACCCGCTTAGCAAAAGAGAACTGAAAGAAAAGATGGGAGGATGAATCACTCTAACAGTGACATAAAGAGCAACAATTTGTCCCACTCTAACCCATTTTGCATAAATTTGAAGATGTGTCCAAGAGTAGTAACACCCATATTGTAGTAAATTTATCCTTCATGTTTGACAGCCTACCAGGAGCGTAATGAATTTAATAACAATGTTCATATGTGATATAAAAAAACCACTCCAACTCCACAGATTGGGGGATGGCCTTGGTTGTCTCCATAAAAAAAAACCCACGGTGCTTTTTCCACCAATACTGTCATAGAAGGAATGCAATGTTTTTTCTTTCCCATGTCCTCCTTAAAGAATATCTCTAAATGACATAAAAATCCACTAAAACCTTTGCTAGAAGACCTTTATTATGAAAAATATTTATATTTCTTACCCACCAAATGAAATAAAAAATAAAACATGGGAGAGAGAAAAAATCTCTAATCGTTGTTTCTTTGCTCCATTCATCCAACCATTCCTCCGTATTATCATCAAAAGGAACTTGAGGAATTTTTCGTCTTTAGAGAGATCATTTCCCAAACCCGCTTAGCAAAAGAGCACTGAAAAAAAAGATGGGAGGTTGAATCACTCTGACAGTGACATAAAGAGAAACAATTTGGACCACTCCAACACCTTTTGCATAAATTTAAAGAAGTGGGAAAGAGCAGTAACACCCAGATTTTCATAAATCAAGCCTTAATGTTTAACCCCCTACCAAGTGTTGAAATAATGTAATTGCAAAGAGTATTCTTATTATTATTGGTATTTTATTCATAGGATCAATCCCCATTTTGGATTGATCATGTCGGATATTGTAATAGGAACAAATCGCCTTTTGCAGATTGGTCAAAAGACAATTGTAATAGGCAGAATAAGAAGTCGGCCCCAACAGTTAAATAAGAGACCCATAAATATAATAAAGGTGGGTTTACCCACCCAGATTGAGAAGTCATCCATGCCAGTGAAGAGGCACTTCACACGTGCCAAAACTTGTATAAATAAAGGAGGCTAGCACCTCATTTGATCACAACTCACTTGCTCAGTTTGAGAGACAAGTTTTGATTTGTTACCGGCAAAGGAGAGAGAGAGTGGCGCATATCTTGGA
>JASDQU010099911.1:114871-130011 GCA_032191745.1 Picea mariana | reverse complement strand
AAAATTCTATCAAAAGTGGGAGGAATATGAACTTAACACCATATTGAACCTGGTATGCCTTGTTTCCCTCAGAGTGAGAGTTTGCATGTGTCTAGAGTTAATGTTCGGCCACCCTTTGATCCTTCAATCCTTTACCAAGATGTGCATGTAGATCCAACGACTGGATTTGGATGGAGTCATGTACTCATTGATCCACCTGGATTCGTATGAATTTCTCCATTGTAAAAAACAACTATTTAGAGAAACCCACTTCACGATTATAATCAACCAAATTGATCACCTTTTTTATCATTGTGAAAGGGAACAGGTTATGACCTCATATTGTACCTTTTGTCATCGTAGAAGAAACCGATAAAGGATATGGAACCAATTCTAGCACCTAAACTAAAAGGATTGTCGCTGCCATCATGCATAGTAGAGACAACTCCATGACCAAGTTCCACCCTTTACTATACAACGATTTATATTCTATAGGTTTAATATCATTCTTCTTCTATTTTACTTTCTACAATTTATATTTCTTCTAATATTTCTCATAATTTATTGTTTTTACTAATTAAGTACTTTATAAGTGGTATCAAAAATATTTCATATGCCATCATGTGCTCAAATTTTGTATACTTTTTTTAGGCTAGAGATATGTTTTGGTGCCTTTAAACATAGGGATTTGTTGTTCAATGGGTGAAATTGTAGCTATGAAGCACACATCCAAGGACTACAACTGGACTCACCAAGTCGAACACCTTAAGTTGATACCTGGTGATTAGTATTACATTATATAGAATTTGTTTATGGATTTGATCTTCCATGTACCTGCAATAATATAGGAATCCCCCTAGGTGCACATAAACCTATCAGTGATATTATTCCTATAGTACATTGAGAAGAATGCTCGAGGAGATTATTCTCATGTACCATGGCATCAAGTAGTATATCTAAGGCTACATTATATCCTCCTTAGTTAGCATTGTGAAATACTTATCCAAGTACTATTGTTGGAAACCTTAGGTATATCAGAGAGTTGTAGCACTTGAAAATCCTTTTCCCTTAGAACCTTACAAATCCTAGTCTCTGCAAAATGATTAGTGGAAAAACAAATATTATGGAATATCAATAATTTGAGACTTCTATTAATATAGTAATTCTCATATAGGAGTGGTTCTTGTTAGAAAACAGGATCACAGAGCAATAAAATAAAACAAATGTGGAAACAAAACACATAATATACACAATACAATAGAGACAAAGGTATACGTGGTTCACTTAGTGTGGGATATGTCCACCAGAGAAATTTCCAGGTCCTTCCTTTATTATTATCTAGCAAATGAAGGGATACAACATACAACACACATGTTGTAACTTCCTCTTCTTTCTCTCACATTCTCCTCTCTTAGAATACAATATTCACAATGATACATAGCCGCAATACATTTCCCACATAAAAGAGGGTTTCCTTCTAGGTAAAAAAACCCTAACATAACTTCTACCGTCAGATATACGACCTTATAATGAATGGTCCATATTTACTATGAAACTACAATATACATTTACAAGGTAATTTTTCCTTCGGGGGGCCGCTTTCCCCCGAACCCCACAGGGGGGGGTAATCCCCCTTACACTCCCCCACATGGAGGACTATACATTATTCTGGGGTGTGAAGTATTCATGGGGTATAAACACAGCTGAAAACAAAGAACTATGAATCAGGAAGATAATCAAGCTCCACAAACAACAATCTCCCACCTGGAGACTGATCTCAACAACTCCATCACTATTGTATCTATTGGACTATGATCCTTCTTGGACTTAGAAAATTTAGCATATTCACCTTCATGATTGCAGACCAGCTCAAACTGAGAAGGAACTCAGTTTCTCCCTAGTTTCTCCCTTTGTTAACATGTCTACAGGATTCTGGCTAGTGTGTATCTTTTCCAACTTAAAATATCAATCTTCCAAGATGGATCATATGAAAGGGTACATGAGATGTATATGATTAGTCTTTGAATGGAATTTTGATTTATTTGCAAGATGAATGGCACTCTCACTGTCACAGTACAATCTGTTATTCTCCTGCTCCTTTCCCAATTCCTCCATAAACCTCTGTAACAAAATCATTTCTTTACTAGCCTCTGTAGCAGCAACATACTCTGCTTATGTTGTTGAAAGTGAAACAACCTTTTCTAGTTTCAAAATCCAACTTACCAATGTTCCACCTATAGTAAAAACATACCCTATGGTGCTCTTCCTGCTATCTTTATAACCTGCCATATATGAATCAATATATTTGTGTAGAATAGTGTTTGAACCTCCAAAATATAAAATCATGAGTAGCAGTACCTCTTAAATACTTGAGAATCCACTTTATTGCCTCCCAGTGTTCTTTACCTAGATTTTTCATATATCTTCTCACAAATCTCATTGCATGTGCAATATCTGGTCTTGTGCAAACCATCACACACATCAAGCTGCCAATTGTTGATGAATAAGGGACCTTAGACATGTATTCTATGTCCTTTTGTGTCCTGGGACACATTTCCTTAGTTAATTTGAAATGGTTGGCCAAAGGTGTACTAATTGGTTTTGCATTCTGCATTCTAAACCTCTGCAACATCTTCTCTTTGTACTCACTCCGAGACAATGTCAATTTGCAATTTTTCCTGTCTCTTATTATTCTCATACCAAGGATTTTCTTTGCAACACCCAAATCCTTCATTGCAAATGATGTAGCTAATTTATTCTTCAACGCATTTATATCCTGCATATTAGACACTACAACAAGCATGTCATCCACATACAATAGCAAGATAATATAGATTCTATTTTCTAGCCTTTTAAAATAAACACAGTGATCAAAATGACATCTACTATAACCTTGTTATGTCTTAAACCTATCAAACTTCAAATACCACTACCTTGGAGATTTCTTTAGTCCATACAAGATCTTCTTCAACCTTCATACCAAATTCTCCTTTCCTTTGACCTCATACCCTTGTGCCTGCTGCATATAAATCTCTTCCTCCAAATCCCCATGGAGAAAAGTTGTTTTTACATCTAACTGTTGAAGATGCAAATCTTCTACTTCCACAAGACTTAAAATAGTCCTAATTGAATTCATTTTAACGACATGAGAAAATATTTCATCAAAATATATACTTTTCTTTTGTTCAAACCGCTTTAGAACAAGTCTAGCCTTGTACCTCTTTTTTCCTCCATCTTCTTCCTTCAACTTGTAAACCCATTTATTCTGTAATTCTCTTTTTTTTGCAAGCAACTGAAATAAATCCCAAGTCTAGTTATTTACCAGGTAATCGGTTTCCTCTTTCATTCCTTGCTACCAATTCTTTTTAGTGTCTACCTGCATTTCCTCTTCATAACATTTTGGTTCACTAGAATCAATCAACAATAAATAATACAATGAAGGAGAGTATTGTTTAGGGGGTCTACTTAACCTGTTAGATCTTCTAACAACACTTGCAAGAGTTAGAGGTACCTGATGCTCCTGTTGTTGTACATTTTGATTTTCTGGTACCTTTGGAGTTTCTTTTTCAGTAATCTCATCAAGCACTGTGTATTTTGTTTTTTCTTTTTCTTGTATCTTTCCCTGCAACTGATATTTGTACATGGCATTCTCATTGAATATGACATCTCTAATCCTAATTATTGTGATTTTCATAATCCCATAAGCAATAACCAAAATCATTAACACCGTATCTAATAAAGGTACACTTCTTAGATTTTACCTCATGCTTTGTTCTATATTCTTTATCAATATGGACAAATGCTTCACAACCGAAAGTCTTCAAAAAAGAATAGTTTACCTTTTTACTTGTCCATTCCTCCTCTGGGATTCCACCAACCAAAGAGCTTGAAGGTCCTTTGTTTATTAATTAAACAACAATATATACAACATCTACCCAGAACTGTAAGGGAAAACTAGCATGCAATCTCATACTCCTTGCATGCTCCATGATTATTTTGTTCATCCTTTATGATACACCATTTTTCTGTGGTGTTCCTGGAACTATCTTCTCTCTACGAATCCCATGGTATGAACAATAATCATCAAAATCCTTTCTGCAATATTCAACTCCATTATCTGATCTGAGACACTTCAACGTTTTTCCTGTCTCATTCTCAACCAAATCTTTCCATTTCTTAAAAGTATAAAAAACATCATATTTTTGTCGAATGTAATAAACCCAAGTTTTTCTAGTTGCATCATCAATAAAAGTAACATAATAGTGAGAGACACCAAGACATGGTACCTAAGTTGGTCCCCATACATATGTATGCACAAGCTCTAACCTTTCACTCTTGTTTTCTTTTCTGACTCTGAGAAATATGACTCTCTTATGTTTTCCATAAACATAATGCTCACAAAAATCCAAATCAATTTGTTTAAGATCTGGAAACAAATTTCTTTTGTGAAGTATTTGCATCCCCTTCTAACTCATTTGTCCAAGCCTATGATGCCACAATGTTGTATCCACTCCTGTAGAAGCTAAAGATATATAAGAGTCAATATTATTGGTACATAAATACAATGTACCTACCTTCTCTTCTTTTGTTATCACCAATGATCCTTTGGTGACCTTCCACACCTTATATGTAAATATGGATATAAAACATTCACTTGCCAACTTCCTTGTTGAAATTAGATTTTTCCTTAGATCTAGAACATGTCTTACCTCTTTCAACAACCATTGGTTTCCATTCCTTTTCTTTATTTTTACCTTTCCCATTCCAACAATTTTGCATGGTGCATCATCACCCAAATGAACCTGTCCAAAATCACCTTGAACATAATATAGAAAGTGCTTCCTATGGGGTGTGGCATGAAATGAATCCCTTGAATATACTACCCAAGAATCAGAAATATTATCTACAGAAAGAATCAAAGCATCTTGTAACACATCACCTGTTACATTTTCTTCCTGATTTTTATCCCATTGTCTACCTCTTTGTTTCTTTGGAGCTCTACAGTCTTTCTTCACATGTCCTTTCTTCCCACAATTCCAACACTCTATCTTTCTGAGTATAGATTTGGATCTACCCTTCCTAGAATTCTCATGGTTCCTTGAGCCCTTTCCTCTATGCTTTTGTCTTCCCCTATTCTCCATGTTTAACGCTTTACCTAATGTCTCACCTGTGCTTTTCCATCACATTTCCTCACTAAGGATAACACCAACAACATCATCAAATTTTAAAGTGTTTGAACCAGAGACAGAGTTACTTATAGCCATGACCAAGTTGTTCCAGCTTTCTAGCAATGACCAAAATATTAGAAGATCCATGACCTCATCATCAAAGTCCACTTTTACAGAACTTAGTTGATTAGTAACCATATTAAATTCATTTAAATGATCTGCAACATACTCACCTTCTGACATCTTCATATTAAATAATCTCTTCATTAGAAATACCTTATTCGACAGTGAGGGTTTTTCATACAATTTATCCAATTCTTCCATCAACTCCTTCGTTGTATTTTCTTTTGAAATATTGAAAGCCACTGACGTTGCTAGGATCAACCGTATCGTTCCTAGAGCCTTTTTGTCAATAATCTCCCATTCTTCGTCCTTCATGGCCATCGACTTCTTTTCTATTCCACCCAATGGTAGGAATAGATCCTTCTGATACTAATAATATTCCATATGCATCTTCCATAACTAGTAGTTTGGGCTATTAAATTTCTCAACCCTAAACTTTCCATATTCTGCTATTGCTCCCACTCGAACCAGGAACCCTCTTTTCTTGTGAGTTACCTTTTGCTCTGATACCAGTTGTTAGAAAAATAGGATCGTGGAGAAATAAAATAAAATAAATGCGGAAATAAAACATAGAAGATACACAATACAATAGAGACACAGATATACATGGTTCACCTAGTGTGGGCTATGTCCACCAGAGAAATTTTCAAGTCCTTCCTTTATTATTATCCAACAAATGAAGGGATACATCCTACAACACACCCATTGTAAATTCATCTTCTTTCTCTCACAGTATCCTCTCTCATAATACAATATTCACAATGATACATACCCGCAATACATTTCCCTCATAAAAGAGGGTTTCCTTCTAGGGAAAAAAACCCTAACATAACCTATACCGTCATATCGAAAACCTTATAGTAAATGATCCAGATTTACTATGAAATTACAATATACATTTACAAGGTAATTTTTCCTTCAGGGTCTTCGCCCCCAAACCCACATCAGGGAATGCTATCCCTTGAACCCCCATTGGGGGCCCGCTTGCCCCCAGACCTCGTAGGGGGTAACCACCCTGCACTCCCCCGCGTGGAGGAGTGTACAATCTTCTGAGGTGTAAAGTCTTCATGGGGTATAAACACAGCTTAAAACAAATACCTCTGAATCAGGAAGATAATCAAGCTCCACAACCAATAGTTCTAGGGAAAACTCAGACCACATGGGAGACCTATTCCAAAAGACTCTTTATGGGACACTGATTTCATTGGTATACACATTTTATAACCCTTCTAGTGGGTCCACCCTACCATTATGGGAGACCTGTCTCAAAATACTCCTTATGAGACATTGAATCTTTCTAGTGGACTTAAGTATCCGATGACATCCATTAGAAACATGACCATGGATAACAAAATCACCCAACTAGAAACCTATATTAACCAAATGAAAAATAGGTTGATAAGATTAATAAAATGGAAGCTAAATTCAACCACAAAGACTCCAATATTGCTCAACTTGTAGCTATAGTCCTGCCAAGATATGAGCGGGATCTGTTGGTGTAATAGGACAGTGGTGAATCCTACAAATGAGGTGGGCATTGCACAAGGCCACCCTTCAAGACAATTAACACCATATGTGGCACATATTTCCTAAAGTAGATCTGAAAAAGCTTGATTTTTTTGACCCAATGGGATATGTCACCAAAATGGAACATTACTTCTCCCACCACGGTATTATTGATGACTTGATGAAACTTAGGATGGGTGTGTTAACTTGGATCAAGAGAATTAGTGTCAGTGGAAATGGCATAAGAATTCATATGGGGGGTCAAATTTCCTGGAGCTAATTTTTTATGTCTATTTATGCTCAATTTGAAATAAATACTCGTTTTTGGGGGGTGGTTGACCAAGTTTTTCCAAACAGGGATAGTAGAAGAATTTATAATCCCCTTTAAGAAATTAGAAATCTGCAAAGAGGGTATGATCGATTATTTTTCCAAATAATGTTTTATCAATGGTATAAAGGACAAGATTAGAGAAAAATTGTTTATGGTTCACCTATATACTTAGTTGGAGTTGTCTCAGTGAGTTCAAGAAGAAAAGGTGGTGGTAACATTATAGATAAAAAAACTCCATTATGTTCCTCACCCTAATTCCTATTATGTATTTACACCTACTCCATTTACATCCCAACCCTTGTGGTTCCATAAATTGACCTTCGTAGAAGTAGTCTAATGTCAACATCTTAAACTTTTCTATCATTATGATGAACGATGGGTTAAAGGGCATAGATGTAAGGAATAGAAATTATATGTCATAAATATGATCCAACCTAGCATGCCCAAGGAAATTTCAAAGAAATCCATATTAGATCTAGATCTAGTAGAGACTACACCTTCTCCTCCCAGAGATATCACTTAGGAGCCTCATTGTGAGGGACCCAAAATTTCCTTCCATGCTTTATTATGAACCCCTTGTTGGTCAATTATATCAAGCATAGAAAGAAAATTGTCTTAATCAATAGTGATAAAAACCACAATTTTATTCATCATTGAGTTGTAAGAAGAACCCATTGTTATGTCTATGCAATGCAAAAGTTTCAAATCATGATAGCCAATAGAGGTATGATGAAATGAGGTGTTGAGTGTGAGAATGTGAAACTCCAAATGGGGGAATTTTTACTCAAATTAAACATGCTCTCTATTGACATGGGAGGATGTGATGTCATCCTTGAAATAGAATGGTTGTGAAAATTGGGTCTAGTTACAATTGATTTCAAGGAGTCATACATGATCTTCAATAAGAAGAGTCATAAGAAACCCTCAGAGGTCTTCCATCCAACTTCCCTAAAATTATCATCTCTAACCATATGGAAAATATTTTCAAGAAAGGGCAGTCAAGCATTATTTCCTAATTCAATACCATCCAAGTTATGAATAGCTCCTCCTTTTTTGGTGGAAAAAACTATGATAACTCAATTTTCAACTAGTAGTGAGGAAAATCATCATCAACTACTATCTATGAATGTGAGTTGACTCATCACCTTTATTTAAGGAAAACCATGCCATCTAAAATAACCCGTTGGTAGTATCTAAGAGGATAGACTTTCAATCCTACCAAATGCCTCTACGTCTTGATCCATTCACCTATTTCCTTACATCCAAGAAAGACAATATCTTATCCAATTAGAAGGAATTTTAGGTCTTAATCTAGGAATGGAAGGGTAGTTTCATCCTAGATAGTATCTGTAAGAAATCCAATACCCCATGTTGTCATCACTAAGGCTATCTCTAGCAAGATCATGTGCTTTTTAGTAGCATCTAGCCTTATTCCCATATATGAAAATAGATACTAGCTCAGTTGCGTTTTTTCCCAAAAGATCATTTGGTTTGAACATACCCAAAAATGATTTATTTTGTAAATATTCTATTTTAGATTAAATTATATGTATAATGGATTTTTTTTTAAATATATCGTATTTAGCTAAAAATTCACGATCTTTGGGTCATTTTCTAGCAAAGAGAGAAATATTTCAACATCGATAATGGTAAAGTTAAAAAAAACCATGACATATGTCATATGAATGACTTAAGCCTTCTTTGTGATTTTATTTTTAAATTACAACATCTTGCAAGAGTTTCTCTCAAATTCATTTTCATTTTATTATACATATTTTTAATCAAATATTTTTCTATTGTTTTGATAAATTATTAGAAGATGTTGGTCCTAGAGTAAGACCTAAAACTTCTTCTAATTGGTTAAGAGCTCATATTCCTTGGATGTAAGGAAATAAGTTAATGATCCAAGATCTAGTGACATCTTGTAAAAGTGAAATTCTATCCCCTTACATATCACCAGTGCATCATTTCAGGTGACATGGCTTTTCATGATTAATAGTTATGAATTATTTCATAGTTGTGAATAGCAGCCAATAGTAGAAATCCTCACTCATGATTAAAAACTTAATTATCATAAATTTTATCACCTTCGAAATTTCGAAATTGTTTTTACTAAGAATTATTAAAAACTATATTTTTTTTTTATAAATCCTCAAATTTTATTTATAAATCCTCACAACCAATTTACATAGCAAAATACAATTATAACTATATTCACTTTTAGCATCATGTCAAGATTTCCTCTTAGAAATCTATTGAGTGTATTTAGCTTTGCATAATATTGAATAAACAAAGGAAATGTAATCTTTTTGTTTTATCTAGGGTCTCTATTTGTTTTTTATCCTTCAAAATCACTTATGACTTTCCTCTAAATTAATTAATGTTTTTATGATTATTTTGTTATAATATTTTAAATGTTTTTTGGTTTGATGAAGCAAACTTGGTTTCAATCATAAAAGATAAAATTTGTAAAATGTAAATCCATTGTGTTAACTTTTTATTTTAAAATTTGTTAGTTTAATTCTAGTTTTTTATAAAATATATATTATTTAATTTTCATTTTTAAATTATACATGATTTAAACCTCTAATTTAAGATTTATCATTTAATTTCCTTTTTCTAAGATTAAATGAGACTTTATAAAGTGATTATAATATAAGATGTCAATAGATATTTGTTATAAAATAACAATCTCACTACCCACTAGCCCCTACTCTTAAGGATTATGATATTGATTTGTCTCAATCCTCCAATTTAAGATTTATCATTTAATTTCCTTTTTCTAGGATTAATTGGGACTTTATAAAGTGATTATAATATAAGATGTCAATAGACATTTGTTATAAAATAACAATCTCACTACCGACTAGCCCTTACTCTTCAGGATTATGATATTGATTTGTCTCAATCCACTAAGGATCAAGATATTGAATTTCCTCAATCCACTTCGTTCATATTAAATATTGATTTTTCTCAATCCACTAAGAGTCAAGATATTGAATTTTCTCAATCCACTTCATCCATATTTAATATGAACATGGGATATTCATTTAATATACAATAAAAGATTCGTCAAATCCGGTTAATCCGGTTAATGTAATTGGATTTGAAGGGTTTTATTTGTAGGGTGATTTGGGTTTGAAACTTGTTATAGTTAAGAGGAGATACCTAAAAAATCCAGTGAGCTATGGGTTAGTGTGGCCTAGGTCAGGTGCAATATTTAGTGATTTTAACGAATTAGATGCCCCTAGATCACAGTTTTTGTAACACCCATCAAAACTAACCCTAACATACGTCTTTTTTTTTTCTTAATTTTTTCTAAATTAGATTATTTACAAACTTGTACAAAATATGCAAGGATTCCATCATTTTCCTACTTCTCAATTTTATTTTTAGCAAGATTGTAAAATGATTTGTCAACATAATATAATTTTGTGAATACTTACATAAGCATAAACTAAATTGATTTTTTATTTATTCACAACAAATTCTAGGCAGGAGATTCACTATTACACACGTTCTTCTTGTTTACAACTATTTATTTGTTTCATCCATGATTCAATTAACTTTGCGAAAGGTTATTCCAACTAAGCAATAAGTTATATCATCTTTAAGAAAAGTTGTGCAATGAGATCCATCAATTTGTGCAAGATTGTGTAAAGTTGTGCTATAGCATCAACAATTTTCACCCTATTAAAGTCTTCATTTATTTAATTAAATAGATACGATAAGTTTTTTTTTTTTGGAAAATAAATTAGAACTTATTCAAATTACATTACTAAGATATAGGTATATGTCTAATGATTAACAAGGTAATCTTACAATATTACAAATTATGCAATTATTAACAATGTTTACAGCCGATCACAATCATATATATATATATATATATATATATATATTCTCAAGGAAAAAATCTATAATTTTATTTATAAGGAAATTACATCTGTAAATGCCAAAAGCATTTCTGAGTTGTATTTGATTTGTATTGGATTTCCATAAAACACTATTCAAAATTTATAAAAAGTTCCTCCCTATGAGTCAATAGTGTAATGACCCCTCCGTTACGACAAAAAACAACGATGTGTAATAGGTAAAAAAAAAAGTTGCATTAGAAAATTAAATCGTCATGACATAATTAATAAAATTACAAGTTACACATCATCATAATTAAATAATTTCACATCCAAAACATTAACATAATTAACAACGACGCATAGTCAATGCAAAAACGGAAGGAGAAATGTAATTCAACACAACACGATCAATGGAAGCAAATACAATAAATAATCAATCACATCACTGAGTAATAACTAATTGCCCGACCAACTTACCCTGCAAGGTTAGGACCTCCAGGACACATAAGCAACGCTCAAATCTCAGGGTTGGTGACTATTCTTAGGAACAAGGAGGTGTCTAAATCCCTTAATCAATCACAACTCATAACTCTAGTCTAGATTACCAGTGATGCATTAACATTATCACATGGTGCCAGAGAATTCTAACTACTAAACAACCATACTTCAATTTTATTTAACGGTGCAAGAGTAACTAAATTCCAAAACAATCATACATCCACATAATTAATGGTGCAAGAGTAATCATCAATTTTATTTTCATGGCGTAAAAGTAATCATCAATTCTATCTTGATGGCGCAAGTAATCTAATCACAAAACCAATAATAGATCGCATTAAATTCATTGCGCAAGAATAATCATCAATTTTATTTTCATGGCGCACTAGCAATCATTAAAAAGGGGAAATGGTTTAACATCAAGACGGCCTTGAATGGCAATGACCAGACATTCCAATCTGGAGGAGGGTTATCTCTGTGTGTGATTTTCAAAAGGAAGGGTGCATTCGACCGTTTGAAGGAAAGAAACTTTGAAAGAGACAACTGTAAAAGAATCATTGTGTATTCCAGGAAAAATTGCAAAGTAAGGGAAACTTACTGGGTGGAATCCAAGCAAATCGTTGAAAAAATTTATGGAAAAAACACAGGGTAAGATGTATGAGATACGCTGAGTGGAAGTCCCTGCAAAAATGCATATTAAGGTTAAGGAAATCATTGTGTATTCCAGTTGAAAAAACACAGATCAAGTAATGATATTGTTGAGTGAAATCCACCCAAAATCGCAGGCCACTTTTTATGAGAGACGTTGGGTGTTCCAGTTGCAAAAACGCAAAGCAAGTAAATGAAATTGCTGAGTTATATCAAAGCAAAATCGCCAGGGTGACTCCAGTCATCTGTGGCTGAGGAGAGCAAGGATGGCGCACTGAGCATACGAATTCGGTCAAGGAAAAAGGACAAAGACTGACGCTCTTAGCAACTCGAAATTCGTCAACGAAACCATATTCGGTCGATAGAAGAGCAAGGGAAACATAATCGGTTACCAGTAATCCAAATTCCTTTATGACTCAGATGACGGGTTCGCCCAATAAGGAAAACGAATCTGATTATAACAGTGATCAATTCCCATAAAACTCAGAATATGGGATCTCTTTAAGGAAGAAAACGAATTGGTTTTTACAATGATCAATTTCTTTAAAAATTCAGCGCATGGGTTCTCCTTACGGAAGAAAAACGAATTGGTTTGTACAATGATTAATTCCTTTAAAAATTCAGTGCATGGGAGACAACGTTTGAGAATTTCTAATAATCAAAATTGGATGGCAGATTTTTAACTAGAATATAGTAACCGACGACAAAAATGAGCGTGGAGATGATCCTCGGCCGTTAGCGTTCCTTCCAACCTCTTGCTTTTTAATCGACAAGAATTCACTGGTACCTTCTAGCCAATGCCAGGGGTACTCTTCTTCCCCTTAGCCCCCCGAGACGCAAAGGGGCTACGCACACACAACCAAAATTCCTCTGGGTCTCAGCTTGCCTCACAAGGTAAAGCCGCCACTCTCTCTCACAATGGGTATCTCAATTCTCACAAGTAAAACCAGTCAAAAATTCTACAACATAACTTTACCAAGAACCAATGTGTTTTTTTTCTCATCTTACCCATTTGTTTTATATAATTTACCCATAACTCATCTCCACTTGCACAATTAATGATTGATGCCTTACTAAATCTGAGTTGAGTTAAAATAAGATTCTTCTTTAGTTAGACTAGTGTTAACTAGACTCTAGATTCATTCTCTTCTGTATATTTCTTTCTTATTTTAAAAACTCTCTTTTAATAATTTCTTACACCTATGTGCCTTCAATCAAATCATTAAGATTATTTCAATTTAATTAATTCTTGAAATTATTTACCTCATTCTCCTTTTTCTTTAGTTATTAATTTCAGTTTAGCCTCCTTACAAAACTTATACTTAGGCTGAATTAAATTTTATTTTCAAATTCTTAGACTCTTATAGGGATTTATAATTAATAATTTACTCATTAATTAATTACTTTAAATCCGACAATGTCAAATTAATTCATTGTTTTCTAGGCCACCTAGATATGTTAACTCAAGTTTCATTTTAAATCATGCAACGTGCCCTTCAAGATGAATTCCCATGCATCCAAGGGTGTCACTTGCCTTTGACTGGTTTTGGTAGTTGTCCAACCCCTGGAGTTAGCACTCCATTTGGGCGACCTTGTGATAGACTAAGGACTTATAAGGAATAAGGAACCTGCCTTATTGTGTGCCACTCATAAATCTTTGTGAGTGACTGTCTCAGTCTGCCCTCATGGCATCATGGATCTCTCGAACTAAGTAATTGTTAACCTACAATTTGAGCCACGACGGGAGCACTAGTAGGCTGTGACAGGGACGTTGTCACACCTCTCCCTCAATATCTGGTCTATGTGCATGGCCCCTTTACTCCTTATGTGAGTCAGATTACCAAGCAATCGTCATCTTGCATCCATCAATGAAACACTGTCAATGATCCATATACAAAATCATGCTATAATCGATCATATGTCACATATGCATAAATGAAATACTCAACCATTATAATCTACTCCCTGACTCAATCTGCAGTCCTAGGAGGTCCACTGATGCCATCAGCATCCACACTCTATCAAATTCCTGCACACATAGGGAAAACTCGTCAATAACATCTGTCAATACGCATATAAAAAATAACATAAAAATCATAATCCATCAACATCATCATAAGAATCCATAAGCGAAACAAATAACCATGTACTATAACCGGATCACTTGCACACAAGTGTCCTCAAAGAATAAGTAAATCAAATGTTCTCGCAAGAGCGAGATGTTACAAACAGAGAGTCTATATAATGTCTGACACTTCTATATATACATCAAAATCCATTTTTATTTGGCTGAGCTTGTACTATACCTAAAATCAGATATACATTCTTATACATTTCCAAAAATAAAATATGTAAACTTTTAATCAGAGATTGGTCCAAAGGTTGTGAAGACATTCCCTGGGGCCATTCGAGCCTTCTTCCTTGATTTTCCAGCATCCTTTGTCTAGGTCTAGGGTTTGTTTGTTGATTTTGATTCTTGTATACATGTGAAAATGTGATATGAGTGAACCTTGTAGAGAGCTTCTTTATTTCCTTCAAAAGTGGAACCAAAGTGTATGAGTTCAAAATTTGTTTTCCTTTAATAACTTGGATAAAAAATAAATAATCTCAAAATATATTTAAGTGGATGATGTTGTTTTAAAGAGCTAGGAGAGAAAGAAGAAGATAAAGTACCATGAGTTCACTGAAATTATGTGTGGCCTCCCCTAGCCTAGTTGTGAAGGCAAAGGACTGGCTTTGAGATATATGAAGGATTCCCCCGGCTCCTCCAATAGAGGGAGATTGTTGGGTTGCACCATCAAAGAATTCCAAAGGAACTTCTAATTTGATGGAAGGAGGTGTTGTGATTCTTGGAGATGAAGAAAAAGTGTTTTTTTTGTGGATAGGTTGAGAAGATGTTGATGCATTGGATAGCTATATGAGCTATGGAGGCAAGTTTGTTTTCAAATATGGCATGATTTCGAGCTATCCAAATTCCCCAACAAATAATGAGAGGGAGTTCCTTGTAATCATGATTTTGATGATCAACCA
>JASDQU010099911.1:90376-102183 GCA_032191745.1 Picea mariana | reverse complement strand
GTAAGTTTATCCTTTGACTATCTTCATCTGTGAACATCCTAGGATAATTCTTTAGGATTTCCAGCTGATCAGTAATGGTAAGGTTCAGCTGGGCCAAGAATAATTTGCGGAAGAAACCAACTGCTTCTCTTTGTAGTTCTTGTTTTCTAGTAATATTAGTCCCATCCTCTTTAGTCAGTTCCCATATAGTGTTAATCTGTTTTCTAGCATTAGAATATGCATGAAATTTTTTTGTGTTTTTATCCCCTAAATCTAGCGAGGTTAGTCGACTCTTTTGTTGCCAGGTTTCTTCTTCTTGTTTCAACAGAAACATTTTTCTTTGTTCTTTTTCAGCAATGAACTCTCTATCGACCTCAGAATCAAAACCACCAGTATGATTTGAATAACATATATCTAGTTCCACCTCCAACTTAACCATTTCTTCCTTTGCTCTTTTCTTTTTCTATTTTTCCCATTTAATCACCCAAGCCTTGAGTATCTTTAGCTTCTATACCATAGACTCCATAGGATTCATTGTCGATGTTCCCAGTAATCCTGCCCAATTGGACCTGATGAATGATACAAAATCTGACTCATCCAGCCAAATATAATTGAACTTAAAGGGGTAACTGACCTCCCTGTTTTATTTTTCCAAGTGTAGTATAACTGGCATATGATTAGAAACCTTAACACTACAAACAAGATATCTGTATCTAAATCCTGAGGAGGCAAGGTTTTCAGAAATCAAAAATTGATCTAGCCTTTTGGAAATAAACTCCTATCCTCTTCTACCATTTCTCCACGTAGGTAGAATTTTTAAAGGTTCCACATCCACCATCCCCTCCTCTTGTATCAACTTGCTAAAGTATAGCTGTAAAGTATCCACTCTAGCATTATCACCCCACACCTCTTTGAAAGAGGTAGTAAAGTTGAGATCCCCCCCCCCCTAGGATTACATTTTGGTCTTTTAAAATTCCTTCATTTTTAATCTCCTCCCAAAAGATCTCTTTATCAGAATACGGCCCGTAATAGTTGATCACCTTCAAACCTCTGTCAAGTTCAATTACATGTCCCTCTAGTAGTATCCCAGCAGGAGACAAGTAAGCAAAAAAATCATCTTTCCTTGGATTCCATGCTAAGAGCATCCCACCAAAGAGCCCTGTGGAGTCCACTCCACAAAAATACCAATGTGGTAACAATTTAACAAAGAGTTATCTTGATTTATCCACCCCTACCATGGTTTCTTATATAATCAGAACATCCGATTTCACTAATTCTACAAGTCTTTTTAGGGTTAGGTACTTGGAGTTGCCCCTCATTCCTCTTACGTTTAAGGAGACCACAATCATTTTTTACCACGAGCTAGGGATTTTTGTGCTCTAAGCGCCCTCGTTCCATCGATCACTGAGTAATATTTTGACTCTTCATTCTTCTTCTCGATCCCTAGCCTCCTTTCACTTCTGGTCTTTAAAGGTGAGAATTCCTTTTCAAGACCTCCATGGAATGACCCTTTTTTCAATGGTTCCTTATCCCTTGGAAAATGGAAATTTGGATTCAAAGGGGACTTCCCTATACTCGAATTTTCCATCTTCTTATATAATCTCTCCCCTCCATCAAAAATCGGTATTGGGGTTCTAATGAGGACCTCTCTATATGACGGCACATGGTCAACTATTGCCTCTTCAATTTCAGACAACACTTTCATGTGATCCCCCAGTGCTACAGAAGTCCCCATACCTACAACCAAACTTTTCTACTCCCAATATAAACCGACATCAGAACCCCTAGTCTGTTTTCCACCAAGAATAGGAGTGTTTTTTGGGCTCACTTGAAATCCTCCTTGAATATCAGAGCCTGCGCTTGCCGAAAAAATGTCATTCGGTTTGGCTAAGTCTTTCAAGGGATCTTGACTTTCACATCTCTATTCACCCATAACTACAGAGACCTCCGATATTAAGTCATGAATCGACTGTCCCTGCTTCCCATTGACATCAAAAGACTCTGTCTGTATAAAGCCCCACTCATACGAGCTTTCCGAGTGTGCATGAGTCTCATCTAGTGCTACTGACCCAGCTTTCGAAAGTAATGAATCAATCGGTTTACAGTTAAATGGAATTCCAGGTTTAGAGTCTAACTGAAATACAGACTGACTACGCTCCCTGAAAGCATCGAAAGTCTTTAGGTGGATAAAACCATGATTGGTTGAGCTATCTAAATTTATACGCATTCTCATTAATTGATTACTGTGCATGGTTTTTGTAGTCAGTAAATCGCTAAGGAGGGAGCTTCATGCATTCCTATTGATTGATTATTGTGCAGTTTGTTTTACAGTTAAGAAATTTCCAAGGAGGGAGGTCCACGCATTCCTATTAATCGATTATAGAAAAGAAAGAAAAGAAAATATTTTTAACATTCACGAGGTTAAAAATAGTTTATGGGACAAATTGTTTTTTCATCTAGTTTTTGTATTCAGCTCTTTCCCTGTGAAGTTTTACAATAACCACTCCCAGCTTCTCAACAAACTCTTCACTAAATAGATTATCCCAAGAACTAGTTTCCAGAATACCTGCATAATTTTCAATGCAAGGTTTTTACAGTCAGGAAATCGCCAAGGAAGAATTCCATGCATTCTTATTAATTGACTACTATGCAAAATTTGATTTTTGCCTGAGAAGGATCCAAAATGCACAATGCGTGTCACATTACAAGTTCCAAGCAACCATGGAAGGAGCCCACGAGGGACAATAATGTTGATTGGAGCACGCATAACAAGGAACCGAGGCAAAAGAGATTGTTGGGATTTCCTCCAGAACTGATCTGTGCTTCTGGAAAAATGCAGCAATATCAACTCGAAAGGTGATCCTATCCTAAGAATTCAAGATCTCAATATGGAGTGTACCCACGCATAAGGGGATGAGCTTTATTGCTCGCAGAATAAATGATTACAAGCATGGATTACATGCAAGGGTTCAACATAAATCAGAGAGGCCAACAACCTGTAGCGAAGCTATATCTTGCCTCAGTTTTGTACTGGTTACAATCATTAACAAGAGTCCAAGAAGAGAGCCTACGAAGGGGGAAATGGAATAGCAAGGTAAGATGTTCTAAATTAAAATTTACTCTCGATAAAAGTCCTTCTATAATACTCAACAGTGAGGGAACTGAAAAATTCGAAATGAAGTTTTATTATATCAACGGAAAAATAGAAAAGATTACATATACAACCAATCTTATGACAATTCAAGCGACAAGGGAATACATTAGATACCGGTGTTTTCATTACGTCTGCAGAGAAATAGAAACATTACGTATGCGCCCAATTTATTACAATTCAAGCGACAAGGAGAATGCATTCGATAACAATGTTTTTATACATATGCGGCAAATAAGAAAACCATAAATATATAACCAAATCTTATTACAGTTCATGCGCGAAGGAGATTGCATTTTATCAAAATGTTTTTATACATATGGGGCGAATAAGAAAACCATAAATATATAACCAAATCTTATTAGAGTTCATGCGTAAAGGAGAATGCATTCGATAACAGTGTTTTTATACATATGCGGCGAATAAGAAAACCATAAATATATAACCAAATCTTATTACAGTTCATGCGCAAGGAGAATACTGTCACCAGCGAAGCTAGGCTTAGAAATGCTCTTCGACAACTAGAGATCCTTCTGTCCTCTCGCTTGCTAATCGCAGAGACATCACCAGTGCCTCCCAACCAACGCTAGGGGTACTCTTCTTCCCCCTTAGCCCCCCGAGACGCAAAGGGGACACACACACACACAACCAAAAATCCTCTAGATACCATGTCGTCTCGCAAGGTAGATCCAACACTGTCTCTCCAACTGGGTATCCCAACTTTCACAAGTAAAACCAGTAAAAAATTATGTAGCATAACTTTTCCCATAACTAGTTTGTCCCTTACCCATTTTTCCCATTTGCTTTATAGGATTTTTGTCCATGACACCTTGCCACTTGCACATTTAATTCACTTTTTAAATAATTAATTAAGAATTATTTCCCCCATACACTTGTCACCCTTTCCCTTAGTTGCACAAGTAAATCCTCAATTCATTTTAATAAAAGTCAATTTCCCTCACCCATCCTAAAAGCGCTCCTAAAATCACCCCTAGTTGTCTCTTTATTCCCCTTGTTTCCAATTAATGACTAATGCCTTACTAATTCCGAGTTGAGTTAGAATAAGAGTCTTCTCCTAGTTAAACTAGTGGTAGTTTAGACTCTAGAATCCCTTCTATGCATGCACTTATTCTTTCAAGCTTTATTCCTTTATCATCTTATATTCCAATTAGGTATTTTCTGCACACATGTGTATTATATTAATTCTTTAGAATTATGCCATCTTTCTTATTTTCTTGAATTGAATTTCCTCTTTCCTATGGTATTTAATTAATAATCAGTTTTAGTCTTCTTACCCACTTAGACATACTTTTGCATAGTATTAAATTTTCATTTTGGGATTCACAATTAATTAATTAAATCCTTAATTCATTTATTAATTAAATCCATCAATGTTTAAAGTTTTTATAGGGTTTAATTATTCGCTCAAGGTTTTCTAGGCCACTTAGATTCATTGACTCGAGTTTTAATTCTGTGACGTTCCCTTCAAGACGCACACCGTGTTCCAAGGGTGCAACTCACCTTTGATTCAAATTTTTAATTACATGACGTGCCCTTCAAAACTCACTCCATGCTCCAAGGGTGCTACTTTCCTTTGACTGGTTTTGGTAGTTGTCCAACCCTTAGAGTCAACACTCCATTTGGGCTACCTTGTGAGAGAATAAGGGCTTTAAGGAATAAGGACCATGCCTTATTGTGCGCCCCTTATAAATCTTCGTGAGCGATTGTATCAATCTTCCTTCATGACATCGTGGATCCCTCGAACTAGATAATCGTTAACCTACAATCCAAGCCACGACGTGAGTGCTAGTAGGTTGTGTCATGGATGCTACCACACCTCTCAGTCAATATTGGGTTTATGTGCATGGCCCCTTTACTCCTTATGTGAGTCAGATTAGCAAGCAATCGTCGGCCTGCATCCATCAACGAAACACTATCAATGATCCATAAACAACATCATAATATAATCGATCATATGTTACACATGCATAAATGAAATACTCAAACCAATACAATCCACTCCCTAGCTCAATCCGGAGTCTAAGGAGGTCCATTGATTCCGTCGTCATCCTCAATCTGTCAAGTGTCTTGTACACTCAAGGGAAACTCGTCCATAGAATATGTCAAGACATATATATCAAACAACATAAATCATAATCCATCAACATCATCATAAGAATCCATAAGTGAAATAGATAACCATATACTATAACTGGATCACTTGCACGCAAGTATCCTTAAGGATAAGTCAATAACATGTGCTTGCAAGAGTGGGATGTTACATACACCCCCTCTTGTTTTAAACTTCGTCCCGAAGTTGTACAGTATATAAATGCAATAAATAAAGCATCTAACAATATCTATATGTCTACTCTATCAAATAAGTAAGGAACTACTGATGTATATCATATGCGTCCTCCCAAGTAGCCAAGTATGGACTATAATTTTCCCACTGGACCTTGACCTGATCCACTATTCAACGCCATAGCTATCGACTGTGATGGTCCAAAATGCGGATTGGCTTCGCCATGAGTGAACCTTCATCCGACAGATCAAGGAACTCATGTCAATCTCATGTGTAAAATTACTAACATAATGTCGCTTAATAGATACAAGAAAAACATCATGCATACACCTCAAGAATGAGGCAAGGCTAGTCAATAGGCCACGGGTCCTTTCCTTCCCACAATTTCAAAAGGTCCCACAAACCTATGAAAGAGTTTATCTCCCTTCCCAAACTTGATTGAAATCTTGTCCGGTTTCACCCGCAAGAAAACTCGATCGCCAACTTTTTAATTGTGGTCAATGCCATGCGCATCGTCATAACTCTTATGTCGATCTTGTGCTTCTTTAATCCTTTGTCTTATCTATTGCATTTGTTCTTCCAATTCTTGGATCTCTTTTGGTTCTACCAAAACGGCATTCTCAAATCGATCCCAGATCAACGAAACAATTTCAATGATCCATAAACAACATCATAATATAATGATGATATGTCACACATGCATAAATGAAATACTCAAACCAATACAATCCACTTCCTGACTCAATCCAGAGTCCAAGGAGGTCCATTGATGCCATAGGCATCCTTTATCTGTCAAGTGTCCTGCAAACTTAGGGGAAACTCGTCAATAACATTTATCAATACATATATATTAAACAAATTAAATCATAATCCATCAATATCATCATAATAATCCATAAGAAAAACAGATAGCCATATACTATAACTGGATCACTTGCACGCAAGTGTCCTCAAGGATAAGTCAATAACATGTGCTCGCAAAAGAGGGATGTTACACCCAAGTTGTTCTTAAGGGGGGATGTTAGGATATTTAGACACTTAGGAGTTAGTTTAGATCAACTTGGTCAAWTGTTTCATGTTGATGTTTGAATTTGYTAAGACCGAAATGAMAACCTCATGAGGATATTAATCCCCATGTGTTTTTATAGAGGTGGTACTCCTCTGTAAATTCTTCAAATATTTTCTTTAAAAAATATATTGGATTATTCCAACAAGAAAAACCCAAATATTTATCTCTCAAAAAAATCTAAAATGGAATAAAATATAAGAGTTCATGAGAAATTTACCGGGAACCTTAAACATTAAATTCGCTGGAAATAAATCAATTGCAGAAAATAACAAAAAATATCACTACCATCACAGTTTTAGGAATTTTTTACCACATTCAAAATAAAAATGGAAAATGGTCCAGCACATAAGATAACTTTGAAAGAGTATTGTTTATTAATATAAACAATAAAGGTTTGGTAATCAACTTCAAATATCTTATACAAAAAACTCATAGTTACAAGACATAATAAAAAAATTAACTCTAAAATAGTTCTCTGGAATTTCTCAAAAATGATATAAGTATTTTACAATCTTATAAAATTAAAGGTGTTCATCCAGAAATGGAATGGGATTGGGGCTCAAGTGGACCATTAAATACATATGATAAAGATGAAGAAGAAGATGTAGAATTGGGACAAGGCACGAGCAACAAAATATGGACATAAGACAAAAAGAAGTTATTAGAATTCGATTATATTCTTCCAACGAAAGAATAAATACAAGTTCTTTGACTTTTTATTTTAATTTGGCATTATGTGCTTCCAAGTCATCAATTGATACATCTAATACATCACTAGTTACCTTGTGTATTTTAGAAATTTTAGATGAAAGCAACTTACTAAGATCATATTTAGAACGGGATTTTCCTTTTTTATTTCTCTGATTTGTTCCTTCAAATACTAACTTTCTGGATTTTTTGTCAAATAGTCCATATTGTATAGTAAATGATTCTTCTTCTGAAAATATTCTTCTTGTGTAGTGATTTCAACTGGAATTTGTTGGGTTTCTTGTAACCTCTGTTCTTTATCACATAAATGTATATTTTCAATATCAACTTCAAGATCCATATCCTCACGAGACAAGTTATTTGTATCATTTTCATATACCTGTTGCTCTTCTTCTTCTTGTGGGGGAATATTTCTCTTCTTTCTTACTTGAATTTTGTGGGGATTTTCCATTTTCCCTTGAGGAGGATTTTTATCACCTCCTCCACTTGAATTGTCACTTGAAACCTTTTTCTGTTGAGTTGTTGTTTGAACATTGTATTTGGGTAGTGTAAGTTTTAAACCTATGAAGTAAAGAAATGCATATAGATTCTTAAGCAAAACATAATTTAATCAATGGCTCATACACATAGTACACAGAGATTTTATATCGGAAACCCTCAACCAGGAAAACCTTTCTTATATTCATTATCGAATTTCACCATTCACCATACAATATATACAATTTTTTTAGGTATTCCATAGATACCAAAACCCTAATCCCTTAATCCAGGATTAATTTAGTAAATCGCTAAAAATAGCAAAATCCGCTAAAATAGCAAAAACCGCACAAAAAACAATTTTGGGGTGCTGCCTCGAGCTAACGTCCGGTGCCGAACACTGCGCGTAACCATGGAGGGCATACCTGCCCCCCCCCCTAGAACCCCCCTAGGAAAGTGCCCGGCACACACGACACAAAGAATATAACGCACAAACGTAGTTGTCGAACCTGATGCGCCCACACACACACATGCAAAGAATATAACACATACCCAACAGGTAGCATATTTTTCTGTGAAACTATTGGAGATTGAGAACCCTTTTCATTTGGACCCTTTCCTTTTTTCTTATGTTGATTTGTAGTGCTTATTATAGTTTCAATATCATAAATAGGTTGCATCGGGGTATCTTGAGTATTACCCTCTTCTTCTATGAACATAATCGTTTGGGTAAACACATTATTGAATCCTACTGACTGCATGTGGTCAACAAAGATATGACTTGGGTCAAACCCTTTGATTTTTTCTGCATATTTAAAATTCAAATGATTGAAATAGGTTGAGAATTTATCAATTTTGGTTATGCTTCTTAATACAATTTCTATGACTTTCCACAACAATGGGATAAATTGCCTTTTTCTCTTCTCCTGGAAAAAGTGAATCCATAATCCATATTTCCTAGCAACTTCGGTAATAAATTTTTTATCTAAAATGTAGTAGAGAAGAAAAACAGGACTTTATCAGGAGAAAAAGATTCTTATGACATTATAAATTTCCCTCTTCTCCAGGGTACCCTTATTATTTCGAAAATTTGTTGCCTCTAATGACAACCTGGACGTGTTATCTCCAAAGATAAGTTTCTTGAAAACTGTATCAAATTCATTATGTGCTTCATAAAAGTAAATAGAGGCATTTTGTCTCCAAAGAGCTTGGTACCAGACAATTACAGGGTCTATTTTACAGTATACCCTATTGCCAATTGTTAATCGCTTGAAAATATGGCAGTACGTAGTAGAGAATATTAAATATGAGGCCATGAAAAATTTATTTTCTTTCTTAAAATTTGACAAATGAGAAGTAATTTTGATAGAGATAAGCTTTCCCCAGTCGAAGATGGATTTTTTATGAATTGTAAAATGAAAAATGTACAGAGCCAACTAAGAGATGGTTGTCGTATTTTCTTGACCAATAACTCTAGTGAATAGCCATGCAATTTCTCGATAAGGGATTTTCAAGGAACTAACTTGAATCCTTATTATGTCAACAAGAATTGTCGCACGATATTCAAGATATTTTTTCAGAAGGTCGAGTCCATTATTTATTTTCTTGAGAAAATCCCTTGCTTCTTCTCCTTTAAAGGTAATAGTCGGCTCTAGTAACTTTAGCATGTTCCTGAAAACGATTGGTGATAATGAAATAAGAGATTCTCCCTGGAGTTCAATGGCTCTTCGGTTTGGGATATACTTATCAACACACTAGGTGACGACTTATTTATAATTGAATACTTCTGGTACGCATCCAATATGAGTAATTTCTTATGTCCATACTACATTTTCATTTCTTTGAAGTAGAGACAATGTAGAGTAGTACCAGTAGGATCTCTACCACTGAAGATTTTGATATGCCCATCCAAAAATGTTCATTGTATCCCCACAAAACTGTTTCCTTCCTACAACCATGAATTTGGTGGATTGTTTGTATAATCACTTAGAAGATATTCATAGAAATGAGGCCCTTTTCTATATAATAATGACTTAATATTTTCCCAATGAAGAGCTTTAATGCACATTGAATGAAAATCTCTTGGGATTTATGCCATTAATAAGGACCTTTTCGTAATTTGCACGAAAATTGTCTTCCGTAGTACTAATTATTAATGTATCTCGAGAAAATTACCAAGATGAAAATCATTTTATTGCAGGAGTAGATATGAATGAAAAGTTGAAGTGAACCCGCGAGTCTGCCAACCCGCGAACCCGATGTAAAGAAAAAGAAAATGCACGAGTGTTGTGTGGAAAGGAGAATAAGGTTAGAAAATGACTAAGTATGGTGATGGAAAAGACAAGGTATACTTTACAATAAAGAAAAACAATTTTCTTTTCTAAGTACAGAGAAGTAATAGGGTAATTAAAATATAGGGATCAACATGTCGTTAGGTAAAAGTGTGTTTCTTTAGTATGAATTAATATGCATTTGTAGTTAGGAAATCCACCAGTCACGATATGTTCCCAACATAGAGTGATCTGATGGGGCATATTCTCTTTGATCTTAACTACTACATTGATCTGTGGCTTAACACATGATTGGTCCATGATCTCTATTTAAAGAGCATGGAGGGTCATTTGTTGATGATTGATTGTGATAAACTCTCTTGTAAATCTCTCTGTAATCCTTTTATTTTGCATTAATAAATTTCTCCAGGTGGCCACGTTAGCTGGGGTCGTGGATGTTTCCCTATAGGGGTTTTACCACATCAAAATATCTATGTGTTGATCTTTGATCTGGTTGTGTGAGTGGTTAGTTAAGGTGTTTTTCCTCTATTGAAATATATGTGTTGTTGAATATTGGATGCGGGTTTGGGAGAGATAGTGTGGTGGACTTAATATCTTTGTAGATGGGTGTGACTGAATAGTTTAATGCACTTTGTATTTGCATGACAACAAACTAATGTTGTGAAGATATTTCTATAATTACATTATTGCGAAAGCTTAGTGTAAGATGCTCATGAGGGTGAGTGTTTCTATTTGAATATGAACCTGAGCGTAGATATTTCTTGTTTGATCACAGGAGTGTTTCTGCATCCCATAGATGTGAAGGATCTGTATATGGGGATGTTTCCTTGGTTTATGAGCCAACCATTAGTTTCAGGATTGTATGGCATAACTAAAAAAAAGATGCTACATTGAAGTGACATAAAGAAGTTGAGAATATATAACTACCAAAGAATGCATCGTATATGTTGTGACTCTTGAGTTGCAACAAAAGAAACCCTCGAGTTGCAACAAAAGAATGTGGAGCAGACAAGTTAGTAAATACCGATGTTTTATAGCATCTATTTTATTGTACTATAGGGTAGCATACATAGGTGTGTGATAGAAGAGAAGGAATTGGTATATGCGCAACCCAAATGGTTGTAGCATGATCTAGTTGAGAAATCTCTAAGGTTCAATAATGGAGGAGAAGCATTAGAGTAGTTACATTTTCCTAGTGTTGTGCAAGAACTTGAATTTCCGTTGTGTATGTACTCTGATGGGCGGGGGATTAGAGATTTGTTACTTCAAAATATCTCTCATAAATAAATTTAAAAAGAAAATCTGGTTAAAAGTGAGACAAAGTTAAGCTACTACAAGAAACTTATTAATACCAAGTCAGAGAGTCCACTAAAAATGCAATTTTTTTTGTTAAATTATTGAAGCATATTAAAAGAGATAACCCTTCAAAATATTAATTACTATTAAAAGGTTTATCATAAACAATTTAAAAGTAAAAATGAAGCCATAAAAACACTTAGAATAAGAAAAATTTAATAAATTACAAAGAATTTATTAATACCAAATCATAATATCTTAATTCTCTTTATTCGTGGTAGCCTAAAAAATAAAATATTGCAAAAACAAAAACCAATTCTCATGAGCTTCATGATGAAGCAAAGTGGTTAACTAAACCACTACATTTTGAGGTAAAGAATGTATATTTAGTATGTGAGATAAATAAAATAAAAGATGAAAACATGCCCAAACATTAAATTTATTTTTCAGATATTTCTAATAACACTAATTTTCATCACTTATTATTCAATTTTTTTTTGTTTGCTAGTTTGTTCGTGACCTGCGGGACTA
>JASDQU010099911.1:73759-84114 GCA_032191745.1 Picea mariana | reverse complement strand
TCAAAATTCTTTTCTGAAGGATTTCTCCTACTATATCTTCTGAGATTTTTTTTTAAGTTACTTACAGGGATAATCTCATAGTCCTAACTCATACAGGTGTTACCCTCTCCTTATGGAAACGACCAACAAGGGTCACTCTTGGGAATTAGCAACAGTCTCAAAGGACTCCTCAAACAAGTTATCCTCATGGTCGATTCTAACCATTATAGGTCAGGTAAATCTGACCCTACGTATTTTCACCAGTCCTCTCAATCATGAGGAATTGTATGCTCAAGGTTTAGTCTCTTAGTCTCTTTCTTTTTGGGAAATCTCCCGAATGCTCTGATCTCCTCCACGCATCCTCCTCAAGACGGACGGTCCTGATCATCTCTCGCAATTTCACGACTTCTTAGGCTCTGGAAGCCTTGTCCTCAGGCCTCGCGAAATGTCGAACCCCGATGCACCTATTGAATTTTCTATCAGGACTTCCCCGATGGTATGGATCTCCGCCACATGTTCCAGCTGATAGATGGCCCTGATCCAATCTTGTGATTTTGGAGTTTTTTGATACCCTGATGACAGAATTTCTCTGTCAACTCAAAACCCCGGTAGCCGATATACCGACGGGCTCTAGATTTCCGCCACGTGTCTGCACAAACGGTCGGTCCAGACCATTTCACTGTTTCGAGACTTGAAATTCCCCGACTTTCTCGACCTCGAGAATTCCGATACCCCGAGTACCGATATCCCGATGTGTCAACCGTCTCGTTGGGATTTTACCCCTACTGTTCACGAAGGTTTAACCCTCATGCATCTCTTAATGGATCCAATGGCTGTTGGGTTTTTCTAGCTTAGATCTAATGGCTCAGATCTGTCCCGCCTCGCGCATTCTTCCACTACTTCATGGATGTGGGAAGATCAACGGTCCAAATGTTCTCATGGACCTTGGGGGTCTATGATCCTGATTTCCTCGCTATTCACAAAGATAGAGGGAAAAGGGGCAAGGTACATAACGCCCTTGTTTCTTTCGTCAATCTAACGGTTGTGAATGGCCATGGATCTTCCGACGAAATCTCATCCATCGATCGATACTTATCCCTATGCTGCTACTTTGGGATTTTAAGAGGGTCGTTTCTCCTCATACAGAGTTACTAAGGCTTTACGCCTTCACATTTTCCTTCCGGGTTCTTGAGGGGTTATTCAAGGAAGCTATTTCTATGGGGAGGTTCACCCAGGGTATTATCTAAGGCGGATAAGGGCATCATCTTCTCGAGAACCAGTCATGAAGTCTGAATAAGATCAGTACGCATATACATAATGAATTTATGAGGACACAAGCCATACGTAGTCTTTCCATATAATATACAACTACTAGTACTGATCGAAATACCACACAGACATTCTTATAATGAAAACATTCACAGTTCCGCAGCTTATGAGCATAGCTATCAAAATACACATATTTCAAGGTGCCAAAGGAAGAACACTTATTAGAAATAACACCAGGGTTAAGTAACTGCTGAGAGGGGTGCTCGTTTCCACCCATAGGCTTAGTGACTCCCAGCGGATTTACCACCAGCCACCCCCAAGCTGAGACCACGATGTTGTGAGACTGCGTCTCTCTGTCTACTAGTGACCAGGAGCGAAGGTTGCAATCCTTCCTCTCTGCTATCACTCACTCTTCGTAATGCTAGAGTTCCCCTCGCGTCTGCCCCCCAATCGCTTCTACCTTACGCCTTATCCTCTTGCGAGGTTACGTGTGGCGCGATTATCCTCACATCTGGTCAGGCCTGATGACTCTACGGATGGGCGGTTCACCATCCCATCCCTCATTAATCCATCCACCTACCAGCCTGCGAGACATTAAATTTGGGGCCAGCGAGCCGCTTTTGGTTCTCCGGGCCAGTGGAGTCCAAATACGGTGTTAATTCTCGGTGGAAGTTAGCGCCACCTTTCCAGGTGCCTTCCACCGCCATCGTGGTCTCTTTTTCTGCACATCCCTTCTTAGCAGTCCTGCAATATAAATTCATAATGTTATTTACATTCATCGACCTTCTTCATAAGTTCCATTCACATCATACATTCACATTTTCATCATGCTTTAGCATGGTAATTCCTATATTAGGATTAATTACAAATTTGGGGGAAACAGGGTGTTACATTGGGTTTCTTGTAACCTCTGTTCTTCATCACATAAATGTATATTTTCAATATCAACTTCAAGATCCATATCCTCACGAGACAAGTTATTTGTATCATTTTCATATACCTGTTGCTCTTCTTCTTCTTGTGGGGGAATATTTCTCTTCTTTCTTACTTGAATTTTGTGGGGATTTTCCATTTTCCCTTGAGAAGGATTTTTATCACCTCCTCCACTTGAATTGTCACTTGAAACCTTTTTCTATTGAGTTTTTGTTTGAACATTGTATTTGGGTAGTGTGAGTTTTAAACTTGTGAAGTAAAGCAATGCATATAGATTCTTAAGCAAAACATAATTTAATCAATGGCTCATACACAGAGTACATAGAGATTTTATATCGGAAACTCTCAACCGGGAAAACCTTTCTTATATTCATTATCAAATTTCACCATTCACCATACAATATATACAATTTTTTTAGGTATTCCATAGGTACCAAAACCCTAATCCCTTAATCCAGGATTAATTTAGTAAATCGCTAAAAATAGCAAAATCTGCTAAAATAGCAAAAACCGCCCAAAAAACAATTTTTGGGTGCTGCCCCGAGCTAATGTCTAGTGTCAAACACTATGCGTAACCAGGGGGGGAAATACCTGCCCCCCCTGGAACCCCCCTAGGAAAGTTTCTGGCACACACTACACAAAGAATATAACGCACAGACGCAGTTGTCGAACCTGATGCGCCCACACACACACATGCAAAGAATATAACACATACCCAACATGTAGCATATTTTTCTGTGAAACTATTGGAGATTGAGAACCCTTTTCATTTGGACCCTTTCCTTTTTTCTTATGTTGATCTATAGTGCTTATTATAGTTTCAATATCATAAATAGGTTGCATCGGGGTATCTTGAGTATTACCCTCTTCTTCTCTGAACATAATCGTTTGGGTAAACACATTATTGAATCCTACTGACTGCATGTGGTCAACAAAGATATGACTTGGGTCAAACCCTTTGATTTTTTCTGCATATTTAAAATTCAAATGATTGAAATAGGTTGAGAATTTATCAATTTTGGTTATGCTTCTTAATACAATTTCTATGACTTTCCACAATAATGGGATAAATTGCCTTTTTCTCTTCTCCTGGAAAAAGTGAATCCATAATCCATATTTCCTCGCAACTTCGGTGATAATTTTTTTTATCTAAAATGTAGTAGAGAAGAAAAACAGGACTTTCTCGGGAGAAAAAGATTCTTATGGCATTATAAATTTCCCTCTTCTCCAGGGTACCCTTATTATTTAGAAAATTTGTTGCCTCTAATGACAACCTGGACGTGTTATCTCCATAGATAAGTTTCTTGAAAACTGTATCAAATTCATTATGTGCTTCATAAAAGTAAATAGAGGCATTTTGTCTCCAAAGAGCTTGGTACCAGACAATTACAGGGTCTATTTTACAGTATACCCTATTGCCAATTGTTAATCGCTTGAAAATATCGTAGTACGTAATAGAAAATATTAAATATGAGGCCATGAAAAAATTATTTTCTTACTTAAAATTTGACAAATGAGAAGTAATTTTGATAGAGATAAGCTTTCCCCAGTCGAAGATGGATTTTTTATGAATTGTAAAATGAAAAATGTACAGAGCCAACTGAGAAATAGTTGTTGTATTTTCTTGACCAATAACTCTAGTGAATAGCCATGCAATTTCTCGATAAGGGATTTTTAAGGAACTAACTTGAATCCTTGTTATGTCAACAAGAATTGTCGCACGGTATTCAAGATTTTTTTCACAAGGTCGAGTCCATTATTTATTTTCTTGAGAAAATCCCTTGCTTCTTCTCCTTTAAAGGTAATAGTCGGCTCTAGTAACTTTAGCATCTTCCTGAAAACGATTGGTGCTAATGAAATAAGAGATTCTCCCTGGATTTCAATGGCTCTTCGGTTTGGGATATACTTATCAACAAACTAGGTGATGACTTATTTATAATTGAATACTTCCGGTACACATCCAATATGAGTAATTTCTTATGTCCCTACTACATTTTCATTTCTTTGAAGTAGAGACAATGTAGAGTAGTACCAGTAGGATCTCTACCACTGAAAATTTTGATATGCCCGTCCAAAAATGTTCATTGTATCCCCACAGAACTGTTTCCTTCCTACAACCATGAATTTGGTGGACTGTTTGTATAATCACTTGGAAGATATTCATAGAAATGAGGCACTTTTCTATATAATAATGACTTAATATTTTCCCATTGAAGAGCTTTAATGCACATTGAATGAAAATCTCTTGAGATTTATGCCATTAATAAGGACCTTTTCGTAATTTACACGACAATTGTCTTCTGTAGTACCAATTATTAATGTATCTCGAGAAAATTACCAAGATGAAAATCATTTTACGGCGGGAGTAGATATGAATGAAAAGTTGAAGTGAACCCGCGAGTCTGCCAACCCGCGAACCCGATGTAGAGAAAAAAAAAATGCACGAGTGTTGTGTGGAAAGGAGAATAAGGTTAGAAAATGACTAAGTATTACTGTCAGTCGAGCTTGTGGGTTAAATGGAGATGAAGGACTCGGGAACCCATGAACCCACGGTGAGAAAAAGAAGAAAATTTCTAAGTATCCTGCAAGTTGGGGATCGTGAAATTAAAGGGGCATTTTGGTGATAGTGAAGTTACAAGGAAAATTATGCTAACTCGCAAACCCGTGGTGATGTGAAAGAAAATGACTAAGTATGGTGATGGAAAAGACAAGGTATACCTTACAATAAAGAAAAACAATTTTCTTTTCTAAGTACAGAGAAGTAATAGGGTAATTAAAATATAGGGGTCAACATGTCGTTAGGTAAAAGTGTGTTTCTTTAGTATGAATTAATATGCATTTGTAGTTAGGAAATCCATCAGTCATGATATGTTCCCAACATAGAGTGATCTGATGGGTCATATTCTCTTCGATCTTAACTACTACATGGATTTGTGGCTTAACACATGATTGGTCCATGATCTCTATTTAAAGAGCATGGAGGGTCATTTGTTGATGATCGATTGTGATAAACTCTCTTGTAAATCTCTCTGTAATCCTTTTATTTTTCATTAATAAATTTCTCCAAGTGGCCACGTTAGTTGGGGTCGTGGATGTTTCCCTATAGGGGTTTTACCACATCAAAATATCTATGTGTTGATCTTTGATCTGGTTGTGTGAGTGGTTAGTGAAGGTGTTTTTCCTCTATTGAAATATATGTGTTGTTGAATATTGGATGTGGGTTTGGGAGAGACCATGTGGTGGACTTAATATCTCTGTAGATGGGTGCGACTGAATAGTTTAATGCACTTTGTATTTGCATTACAACAAAGTAATGTTGTGAAGATATTTCTATAATTACATTATTGTGAAAGCTTAGTGTAAGATGCTCATGAGGGTGAGTGTTTCTATTTGAATATGAACCTGAGCGTAGATATTTATTGTTTGATCACGGGAGTGTTTCTGCATCCCATAGATGTGAAGGATCTGCATATGGGGATGTTTCCTTGGTTTATGAGCCAACCATTGGTTTCAGGATTGTGTGGCATAACTAAAAAAAAGATGCTACATTGAAGTGACATAAAGAGGTTGAGAATATATAACTACCAAAGAATGCATCATATAGGTTGTGACTCTTGAGTTGTCGCAAAAGAAACTCTCGAGTTGCAACAAAAGAAACCCTCGAGTTGCAACAAAAGAATGTGGAGCAGACAAGTTAGTAAATACCGATGTTTTATAGCATCTATTTTATTGTACTATAGGGTAGCAGGCACGGGTGTGTGATAGAAGAGAATGAATTGGTATATGTGCAACCCAAATGGTTGTAGCATGATCTAGTTGAGAAATCTTTAAGGTTCAATAATAGAGGAGAAGCATTAGAGTAGTTACATTTTCCTAGTGTTGTGCAAGAACTTGAATCTCTATTGTGTATGTACTCTGATGGGCGGGGGATTGGAGATTTGTTACATCAAAATATCTCTCGTAAATAAATTTAAAAAGAAAATCTGGTTAAAAATGAGACAAAGTTAAGCTACTACAAGAAACTTATTAATACCAAGTTAGAGAGTCCACTAAAAATGCAATTTTTTTTGTTAAATTATTGTAGCATATTAAAAGAGATAGCCCTTCAAAATATTAATTACTATTAAAAAGTTTATCATAAACAATTTAAAAGTAAAAATGAAGCCATAAAAACACTTAGAATAAGAAAAATTTAATAAATTACAAAGAATTTATTAATACCAAATCATAATATCTTAATTCTCTTTATTCTTTGTAGCCTAAAAAATAAAATATTGCAAAAACAAAAACCAATTCTCATGAGCTTCATGATGAAGCAAAGTGGTTAACTAAACCACTACATTTTGAGGTAAGGAATGTATATTTAGTATGTGAGATAAATAAAATAAAAGATGAAAACATGACCAAACATTAAATCTATTTTTCAGATATTTCTAATAACATTAATTTTCATCACTTATTATTCAATTTTTTTTTGTTTGCTAGTTTGTTCGTGACCTGAGGGACTAGGCTATGGCTGAGAAACCCCAACTCAAGGGTATTTAAGCTGTCAAAATCACTCGGGGATCGCACCCGGCCTGAGCCACACCAACCCTTAACATGGCTGGAGTTTTATCCCCGTAGGTTTCGAACCGGTGACTTTAATATCACAGAGTGCCTTAACAACACACTTCATCACCGACTATCCTACACCTTGGGGACTTTTAAAATTTGGAGGACATGGAAGTGGGCTTTGATCCACTTCTGTGTGCACGGGTAATGATACCATTTAATATAGTATATCTGGGTGCAGCCACACGTTTGACCACTAACTCAAGGTGCCCCAATGGCTCCAGGTAAAGCCCTCACGGGAATTGAACCTTGCCCAATAGTGAAAAACTCCTTGCTTTCCACCATTGGATCCAACCCCTTTGGTCTTAAAATTTTGGAGGACATGAGGGTGGGCTTTGATCCACTTATGTGTGCACAGGTCACAATATTATTTAATATAATATCTCTGGGTGCAACCACACATTCGACCACTACCTCAAGGTACCCACATAACTCCAGGTTAGGTCCTCACGGGAATTGAACCTTTCCCAACGATAAAAAACTCCTCGCTTTTCACCATTGAATCGAACCCCTTTGGACCACTTATTATTCATTTATTAATCCATAAGAATAGAAAAAATAAATTTTTCCATTTCCAAATTATTTAATAAAAAAATTAATTTCAAAATTTATCTTATAAAAATAATCCACACTAATTACATAAACAATAAAAATATAATAAATTACGTATTTAAATAATCCACACTAATTACATAAACAATAAGAATATAATAAATTACCAATTTATTCATATAATTTATGAAACAAACTTTAAACCTTTCAAATATTTTTCAATGTACATATTCCCATTATATGATGTAACAACTTTTTTATTCATATAATTTATGAAACAAACTTTAAACCTTTCAAATATTTTTCAATGTACATATTCCCATTATATGATGTAACAACTTTTTTGAGTTATATATATATACTCTTAAACTATTTGTTTTCAGGATGGATTTGGTTTGCGATTAAAAATGTTGATAATAAAGATGATTATTTTGAATTTTCTAATATTTTTAATAAGAAAAAATGTATTTTTTAAATGGATTGGATTTAATGGTGGAAAGCGAAAAGTTCTTACCATTGGGCAAGGTTCAATTCCAATGAGGGTCACTTAATCTGGAGCTATAGGGACACATTGACGTAGTGGTTGAACATGTGGCATCCAAAGATATTATATTAAATGATATTGTGACCCGTGCACATATAAGTGGATCAAAGCCCACCCCCATGTTTTTCAATTTAAATAGTTGAGGGGGTTTGACGAACCGGTGGGGAATTTATGCTTACACTCTCCCCACTTGGGTTTAAATCCCCAACGAGACTTTGGCATGTTGTGATAAGGCTAGAAGAATAAGTGCCCCCCTTGAGTGGGACCCCTCTCAAGTGTGTCTTTGGACGTCTCGGTTCTTGCTAAGTCATAAGTTCCCTGGTAGGCAATAGCTTGTGAGATGTTGACATTAGCCTAGGGTTTATAATGGAAAACAGATAGATTTGAACCTGGGCCTCACCTAGAGAATCTCGACCAGTTATTAATTCCCCTAGATCTAAACAAAAAAACATATCCACATTTTCATAATTAAATATAAAAAAATTACATGCATTTTGACTAGTTATCAATTCCCCTTGATCTTAAAAAAACAAAAAACAAAAAACTATCCACTTTTTCATAATTAAAATAAAAATACATTTTATTGATTAAAATAATAAAATTTTATTCATTCAAATAATATAAAATGTTATCAATGAGTGTTTTTTTAAGGGGTAGACCAACTAGTTTTGACCAATATCACGACCTTTATTCCCCATAGCCTTTTAAAAATGAGCTCCACAGTCCACTGTCAAATAAGTAGTGATATTAACTATTCGTATAGCATAGCGTGGGACATTTTTATACGCAAAAGTAACCCTCGATCCACCAAGGTTCATTGGCGAATAAGAAGTGATTTATATTTTCATATAWRTCAATAGMGTGKGMYAKWRTWTWYVGRKGDAGATAAAAGGAATCACCTTCATTCATTCAATCAATAGATGTRATAGAATATAYTTAGTTAACAMTTTTTAATAAAWATTATTRTGTTATTCACTATTTTTWTAATAAATATTATTATGTTATAGTTTATTGAAATGTGGTTGAGTGGTTAAAATAAAAAATAGTTATATTAATGATCAACATAAATCTAAATTTTAAACAATAAATTGAGTGATTTTAAAATTTTATAAGAATGATGATGTTTATCCTTTCTTAACATCAATACATTTCATCAAATAAATAAGGAGAATAAAATTGAATACTCATTATAATGTCATTTTGTATAAAATGGTACAAATGAAAGTGTCAAAAGCATAAACATTATGGTTTTTATAAATAAGGAGGTCCTCAAGAGTAAGTAAGTTATAAAAAGTTATAAAACTAAGTATAAAAGTTATGTTTTATATTTTTAAAGGCATGGTAAGTTAAAAGGAAGTGGGGTTCATTGTTAACTTCCTTTGTTTTATATATTTTACAATTTGTTTTGTTTATTCCAACTTGTTTTTGGGTTAGTATAGTGACTAATTTCACTATAGAGGTTATGATTATTGGTTTAAATTTTGTCAATATTTATTATTATTATGTTTTTTAATGCATAATGTTGGAAAAATAATTTTGAGAGGTTATGATTATTGGTTTAAATTTTGTCAATATTTATTATTATTATGTTTTTTAATGCATAATGTTGGAAAAATAATTTTGATCAACCAAACTTAGAATTATAAAATTTTTGCAACATTTCAATTTCTTCTTATTAATGATTTTATTACCACCCTGAATTTTATCTTTAAATTTCATAGGGATGTAAGATTTATTATTAGCAATACCATTAATTTGATGATTTTTTTTTATGTTTGAAAAGATAAATAGCCTTGAAATCCTTAGCCCAACCTCTTTTAAGCTAGTGGTGACTATTGCGCATACTAATAACATGGATCCTATATTTCCTTTACTTGAACAGTTTGTGTTTATAATCTAAATGTCTGATCATGGATTTAAACTCTGCTAAAGTACATCTAGCTTCAATCAAGAGAATTCGGGTAAAGAGTGTTTTATTTAATTTTAAAATTATAGGTTATGAAGTGTTTTTGGATTTCTTGATTTTATTTCAATCTTAGGAGGGATATTGTAGGCTCAAACTTCACAATCATAATAATAACTAGGATAACTGAAGTCTTGAAAATATATTTTTTCGTATCCCAATCTCAGATCTCTTTCTATTCAAGACCATAATAAACTTTCCAACCACCAATGATTATCTTCTTGACACTATAGTTCCAGTTCAACTAGTGACAATTGATACAATACCTAAGTACTTGTCAGATTGCACATCTTCAAGGGTGTTATCTCCATACAAAATTGGAGGGTAAATTGTTTTCTTAGATTTAATTATCATAACCTTGGTTTTATCAATATTGAAGGTAAGCTCATAATTTTTCCATACTTGTTGGAGAACTTTGAGTTTCTTGCGTATATCTTCAATATATTTTATAAGGAGAACAATATCATCATCATATAAAAGAAGGAAAACAATGAGTTCAACCAT
>JASDQU010099911.1:50498-62777 GCA_032191745.1 Picea mariana | reverse complement strand
CCTCTATGACTTTGTCACTTCACTTTATTATTTAAATAATCCTCTTTGACTTTGTCACTTCACTTTATTATTTAAATAATTTCTTCTTTGCAAACACTTTGACTTCTTTGACCTTTTGGGGCTTCAAGCCAACATATGAGGGCCCTCCAAATTCATAAGGCCATAACTCTCAAATCGTGAGGAGTTATGTGACATTCCACATACCACCAGAAATGGCATGACATGTACTATCCATCTAGAATAGTCTTACCTGCAAATATATCAAAATTCATACCATTATACATCAAACAAACTTGGGTCCATTACCCAAACCTGGGTTCTCCAACTTCACATGGCCATAAATCTCCAACCTTGAGGATCTATGTGATGTTCCTGTAACATACCCATCTCTCTTCTACCCAGCTTGCACCACCCAAGAGAACGAACCTCCACGCTTCTCTGCCATGCAATCCCTCAAGCAATCCTTCTCCTTATTCGGGCTCCAGCAGAACTGGTCCAGAATCTCAATGCTGGAACTCTCAAGACTCGTAGTTGTGAGAAATAATGGACAAAGCCCAATGCATCTCATACATGCAGGCCTCAAATCATGGTTGGATCACACCAATTACCACTACAACCCACCATACTGTGGCTAATTCTTCAACAGTTTGGTTCCCCTTTCTCAAGCCAAGACGCAAATGAGGATGGATCAATGAATGGGTGAGTAAGTGCATGAAACTGTGTGAGGGAAATGAATGAACGTATAGGAAATCAACAAACAAGCCATCAGTCCAACCCCCCCATTAGAACAGAGGCGGGTTTAAGTAACTTCGCGGGGAATCAAGAACCTCCTGGCCTTCCCCAAGAATCTCACGTAATCGATCCCCTCCCTTAGGAAAAAAGGGTAATTAACATAGGAATAACACTTAGCCCCTCAATCCCCCTCTCTTGTGGAATCATAGCCCCCTATAATTCTAGTCCTTGTCTGTCTAGCAACCAACCATGCATTTATTATTAATAATGATAGAAAACATTACATGTCTTGGGCACATTGGCCTTTTAATAATTGTTTGGGCACCCTGGTCTCTCAACATTGTAACAATACATTATTTAAAATGGAGGTTCAAAACCTGGGGTGTTACATCCCCTCCCCCTTATTTTGGCACTGTCCTTAGTGCATATACAAAATAGAGATCAAAATCTCAAATTTATTCAAAATGATGTGGGTACTCAGCCCGCATGGCATCTTCATGCTCCCAGGTAGCATCTTCAGGACCGTAGTAGGGCCATTGAACTTTTACCATCTCTATAACTCGATTTCGGAGCACTTTGACTTTTCTATCCAATACCCACACTGGATGAACCTGAAAATATCCCTCCGTCTCTACCTGAATCAGGTGCCAATCAATAACATGGTTAGGGTCATGTACATATTTCTTTAGTAAAAATACATGAAATAGATTATGCACATTCATGGAAGTAGGCAATTCAAGCATGTATGCAACTGGCCCTATTCTGTCTAATATTTCAAATGGACCACAGAATCTGGTTGCCATGTTTGTACAACTACCCAATTTCAAAGAGATTTTCTTGGGTTTCACTTTCAAAAGTACATGCTCCCCTTCTTTAAATTCTCTAGTTGTCTTGTTCTTGTCTGCATAGAATTTTTGTCTATCCTGAGATGCCTTTAAATTCTGCTTGATCTTAACCACCTGATATTCCATGTCCTTTATCAACTATGGCCCAAGTACCACTCTATTTGTTGGGTTGTCCCAACTTACTGGATTATCGCATTTCCTACCATACAAGTCTTCAAATGGGATCATTCTTAATGAAGCTCGATACCCATTATTATATGCAAACTCAACCAAGTGTAAGTAATCTTCCCGCTTAGATGGCTTATCCATCACATACATTCTCAACATGTCTTCAATTATTCGATTGACCCTCTCTATTTTCCCTATCTGGGGATGATACGCAATGCTAAAGTTTAGATTTGTGCCAAATCCTTTAAACAATCCCCTCCATAAATTGGAGGTAAACTTCGTATCTCTGTCTAAGACGATTTTCCTAGGTATCCCATGCAACCTAGCAATTTCCTTCATGAAAAATTGTGCAATATTAGCCAATGTATGTGTTGTCTTCACATGCACAAAATGAGTAGCCTTTGTTAATTTTTCAACCACCAACATGATTGAATCATGTTGCTTATTCATTCTGGGTAATCCTGTGATGAAATCCATGGTGATCACTTCCCATTTCTTCTCTGGGATTGGCAATGGTTGCAGCAAACCCGTTGGGTTCCTATGCTTAGCCTTCACCTTTTGACATTTCATACATCGAGCGATGTAATTAGCAACATCCTTCTTTATTCCTGGCCAAAAGAACTGGCTTCTTACTGCTGTAATTGTTTTTTGGTAACTGAGATGTCCATCATAAGGGACATCATGCATTTCCTTCAGTACCAAATTCCCCAGTTCTCCATAACTAGGAACATAGATTCTATTTTTATGCACAAGTAATATGTCTTCCTTTATCTCATACTACTTTATTTTCTATTGTACATCTCCTTGTTGTAAGATTTCCTTTACTTGTAGGTAATGTTGGTCTGTAACAAGACCATCCAAAATTATGTTCTTCAAGTCTGAATGATGCATATTGACAGTAGTAGCATGCATGGTATGCACTCTTATACTAAGTGCATCGACAACTTTATTCTCCTTACCCTTGATATGCTTGATATTGAAGTCATATTCACTTAAAAATTCTATCCATCTTGTTTGTGTGGCATTCAATGTTGGTTGTTCAAAAAGATACTTCAGGCCAATGTGGTATGTCCTTAATTTGAATTTCTTTCCCATGAGATAATGCCTCCACATCCTCAAGGCATGAACAATGGCAGCAATTTCCAAGTCACGCGTGGAATAGTTCCTCTCATGTTCCTTAATCTTTCTAGATTCATATCCAATGACATGTCCATTTTGTGTGAGGAATCCCCCAAGTCCTTCCTTACATGTGTCTGTACATACCACAAAACTTTCATTTGGGTCAACAATCTTTAACACAGGTGCACTAGTAAGTAATTCCTTCAACAGATTAAAATTCTTTTCACACTTGAGTGTCCATTCAAATTTAGTTCCCTACTTTTGCAAAGAAGTGATGGGATGAGCAATATTAGAGAACCCTACTATGAACCTTCTATAGTAGCCAACTAATCCCATAAAAGATCTGACGTCTGACACATTTCTGGGTGTTGGCCATCCTCTAATGGCTTCGATCTTATCTAGATCTACCTCTATGACTTGCTATGAAATAATGTGTCCCAAGTAATGGATCTGATTTTGATAAAAAGAACACTTACTCAACTCGGCATACAACTGATGTTCTCTCAGTACTTGCAACACCAGTCTTAAGTGATGTTCATGCTCCTCTTCAAACTTAGAATAGATAAGTATGTCATCCAAGAATAACATGACAAACTTATCCAAATAATTTCTGAATATGCCATTCATTAAGTACATGAAGACAGTTGGTGCATTGGTCAATCCAAATGTCACCACTACAAATTCATAATGCCCATACCTGGTCCTAAAGGATGTCTTATGAATGTCTTCTTCCTTGATTCTTACCTGATGGTATCCTTCCCTCAGGTCAATCTTTGAGAATATATTTGCTCCTCTTAGCTGATCAAAGAGGTAATCAATTCGGGGTAGAGGATACTTGTTCTTTATAGTGTACTTATTCAGTTGTCAGAATTCAATACACAGCCTCAAGGTTCCATCCTTCTTTTTGACAAAAAGTACTGGTGCTCCCCAAGGTGAAACACTTGGACATATGTACCCTTTCTTCAACAATTCCTCCAACTTCATTTGTAATTCTTTTAACTCTAGTGTGCTCATTCTGTAAGGTACTTTTGACACCGGGGCAGTTCCTAGCACTAAATCAATTGAGAAATCTATCTCCCTTCTTGGTGGAAATTTAGGTATTTCTTGGAATACATCTTCAAATTCTCGTAGTATCGAGAAATATTCGAGTCTTGTCCCTTTTGTATTATCTGGCTCTTCCACATGAACTGCATACAATTGACATCCTTTCCTAAAACATCCTTTTAGATGTAAGGCTGAAATATCCCTTATAGCGATGGGTCTTGGAACTCCTTTCACAGTGCTCTGTTTTCCATTTCCATCAAGACATGTAAATTTCTTGTTATGAAAATCTAGGAAAACATGATCCTTGTCCAACCAATCCATTCCAATTAGAATATCATAAGACCCCAATGGTATGATATTTAGATCCATACTAGTATTCACGCCATTAAGACTTATGGAACAACTTCTGACCATATCATGGATTCTTCTTTTGGTTCTAGTGGCTAACTGAACCAAACTTGATTTTCCAAGTTTAATTTTCTCCAAATGTAATCTATCCACTATCTTAGGATCAATGTAGGAATGACTTTCTCCTGAATCAATCAAAATAGCAACAGGTTGATTTATGATCTTACCTTCCACTTCGATCATATTGGACTGGTACCCTACTTTTCGATCATTCCAAATTGCATAGATTCTTCCCTGTCTTCGACTTTTGTAGCTTCTTGGATGTTGTGCACATTCTTCACTCTGTCCTTTTTGTGTGGGAAATCCTTGTACAGGTGATCTTCCTTGCATCCCCAACATTGGATTGGTGGTCTTCCCCTTTTTGCCAAGGAATATTCCTTCTTGAAATCTCCCTTAGCATATTGGTCTTGATGATTTCTATTAGGCTCATTCCTAATGAAGGAAGGTTTGAATCCTTTCCTCCTCTAATAGGACTTCACATTTTTCTTGTCCTTTCAAGATTTCTGTAGATATTCTCTTCCCTGGCCTTGCTCATACATGTATTTATCCCTCCTGATGGCTTCAGTAAAGGTCTTGGGTTCATCATACTTGATATTTTCCCTATAAAAGGCTGGCAGTCCACTTAGAAATATCTGTATTTTCACTTTCTCATCACTAATGAACCTGACATACCTTAACAATCCCAAGAACTTCTTCTCGTACTCTACCATAGTCATGCTTCCCAACCTGAGTTCAAATAACTCCTACATTTTCTTGTCATATAAATGCTCTGAGAGGTACTCCTTCTGGAAGTACTTCTTGAACTTCTTCCAAGTGATCCTACTCTTATTAATGTGCTCCACTTGCTTTAGTTGGTCCCACCACATTGCAACTTTCCCATGTAAATGTTAGGCGGCAATCCTGGCTTCTAGATTTGATGAACATTTATGCAACTAAAAATATCAATGGAGCCCAAGAAACCATGCTTTGGCATCATCTTCCCTTTCTCTTTCACCCTCAAAGGAAGGTGTCTTCAGCTTCCTCGGCTCTCCTTGCAAACTATCTACCTCTTATTTCCTCCTTTGGTGTCTGACAAGAGACACCTCTAGACTTCTTAAGGGATCATCCTTGCATAAAACTTTCTATATGAGTAAGGAGGTGAGTGGTGTCCATGAGCTCTGCTAGCACTTCTGGAATAACCATATCTTCCATGATCATCCCTTCTTTCATGGCACCTGCCTTCTTCCTCTTGTATTGATTTTGATCCCTTCTTCATTTGTCTATGCAACTGATTTAATCTCTGCAACACTGGAGCATTTATCTAAATTTTCTCTCTCATCAGTCACTCGTTGTCTGCTTTGTAGCTATGCACTTCCATCCTCAGGCTTTTTACCGTTTCTATTAACATTTCTTGTTCTCCTTTTCCCTTTCATCCATTGGACTCTGTCTCTGCATTACCAACTCTAGTATTCTGGCCTTTGGCCTCCTTATCATGACTAGAGGCTCCCTCGCCTTCTTCCATTTCCTCAATACACATCCTGAGCTGATGTGCTTAAGCCCCATAATTCTACAAAATGTGCAAGTGACCATTTTGTTAGAATTATGCATATAATAAAAAAAAATCCAAACCATGCTATAGGTCTCCTTATTTTTTTTTGTTCATGGAGATCATATCCCCATTCTCCAAAAATAACAGTGTCCTGTTATGCTTGGATGACACAAAATTTCATCTTGCGCAGGTGCTTCCTTCAAACCAACTTCCTAGGTGACCACGACTAGAAACCACAGCTAAATCCTTCCTTATCACTTTTCTGTCTTGAAGACCACCAATTCGGCCCTTAGCCCTCCTTCCCTCAGCTCTCAATCTGCATATGACCATGACCATGACCCTGCACTTACCTGAAAAAGCGCTTGTCCAGAGCTTCAGGACTTCAGAACTTTCAGCTAGGACCGGATCAAGGGTCCTCGTCATATTTCATGATCAACGATTGAGATCCACTTCAGGACTCCATGCTTAGGGAGTCTCAACTTTCCTCTCTTACCTCCTCCCAAAATGCTTTTACCCAGATTTCATGATCTTCCGATGGGTGTCCTCCCACAGATCAGTAACTGTGAATCGCTTCGGCTCTTCAGACTTCAAAAGTTTCAAACTTTCCTCCTGCACGTTCTCTCGGAGTGCTCTTCCCTAAAGTCAATGATCCTTCGACATGTTTCTTATGGAATCAACGGTCGATATGTACTCTAGCCTTCGGGAGTTTTCAACCCAATGCAACCTGTCACATATTTCCTCACTGGAGTGCCCAGTCTCCAGACTGCACGATCTATCACCACATGGAAAAATACTGGAAGAGGACACGTGGCCCAATCAGGCAGGTGACACGTGTCACGTTCTAATTGACATTGAATACTCCATATTCTCAAAACTTACTGACACGTGGCACACATCCCATGTGTCAACTTCATCCCAGGTGACGTCCGCAAGCCACGTCACTTCGACTCTTTGGGCTTCGGGACTTCGAGAGTTTTCCATACTGGCACACTTCCAATTCTCCCGAACTCCGATTTCCTGAACCGACCAAATTGTCGCCATGTGTCTCCCTTATTGGACGGCCCATACTAACCCCAGAGTTTGGGACTTCGGAAGTTACCGCTGCAAGAATCAATGACTACCATTCCTTCGGGCCTTCGGACTTCGGAAAACTCAAACCTCAACTTTTTTCGAAATGTTTTTATCTGAAGCTCGCGATCTACTGATGTGTGTCTCCCATGGATCAACAGCTATGATTTATTCGAGTCTTCAGATTTTGTAAATCTCAACCCTCAAACTTCACTTTTCCCCGAAGTGAGTGGATTTATGCCGCGTGTTCTCTTGGATCAGATGAATGCGATTCACTTTGGATCTCTGGGGTCCGAAAATATCAATTCTCAACTTCTCCTCACTCACCTTTTCCCGGAGTGCTTTCATTCTGAGCACATGATCGGTTGATGTGTGTCCTCCTACAGATCGACAGTTCCCGGCTACTTCTGCTCTGCGAAGGTTCGTCGCTCGAGCACTATAAATTCACATCACTGCATGTCTTTCAATTTGTGGGGGCACGCATCGACAGTTTGGAGTAACCCTCTTTTCAACCCATAATTCTCTTGATGTTGACATGTAACCCCTTGGTGAAACCATGGTTTGGATTGCGGGACCGCCTTGGGGAATTATTTCCTGTGCAACTTGGTTCCCCACAATGCTTCTCGTCCGTTGATCTATCTCTCCAATGGGATTTGATGGTTGGGACCTTAACCCTTGGTTCCTTTACATCGGATGACGCATGTTCACCTATCCTCCGATCCAACGATCCCAGATCTCTCCTAATCCTATAGTGGTGATTGCTCTTGAATTCGAAGAGAAATGGCCATGATCCTTTGAACCCCTTACAATGGATCTCTGACGATCTAACTCCTACATCGATTCTGCAATGCCATTCCTCCTGAGATTTTCAACTTCATGGTCAGAGTTCAATCTCAACAACGAAACTATGACCAACAGACCCAGCCCATGATGATCTGGTGTTTCAACCAGAAGTTATGATACAAAACTATAACATACCCAGTTCTCTTCTACCCAGCTTGCACCACCCGAGAGAATGGACCTCCACCCTTATTTTCCACAGAGTCCCTCAGATACTCCTTCTCTTTATTCGGGCTCTAGCACAACTGGTCCAGACTTTCAATGTTGGAACTCTCAGGACTTGTAGTTGTGAGAAAAGATGGACATAGGCCAATGCATCTCAAACATGCATGCCTCAAATCATGACTGGATCACACCAGCGACCACTACAAGCCACCATACTATGGCTAATTCTTTAGCAGTTCGATTCCCCTTTCCCAATCCAGGACGCATATGAGGATAGATCAATGAATGGGTGAGTGAGTGCATGAAAGTGCGTGAGGGAAATGAATGAACGTACAGAAAATCATTGAACAAGCCATCAGTCGAACCCCCCCATCAAACCAAATGCGGGTTTAAGTAACTTCATGGGGAATCAAGAACCTCCTGGCCTTCCCCAAGAAGCTCACGTAATCGATCCCCTCCCTTAGGCAAAAAGCGTAATTAACATAGGAATAACACTTATCCCCTCAAGGATCCTCTCTTGTGGAATCATATCCCCCTATAACTCTAGTCCTTGTCCGTCTAGTAGCCAACCATGTACTTATTATTATTAATGATAGAAATCATTACATGTCTTGGGCACACTAGCCTTTTAATAATTGTTTGGGCACCTTGGCCTCTCAGCATTGTAACAATACATTATTTAAAATGGGGGTTCAAAACCTGGGGTGTTACAGTTCCACATACCACCGAAAATGGCATGACATGTACTACCCATATAGAATAGTATTACCTTCAAATATATTAAAACTCATACCATTATACATCAAACAAACTTGGGTCCATTACCCAAACCTTTGTGCTACCAGAATTCGCTATCGGACTTTCTCCAAGGGTTGAAATCAATCACTAAGGGTTGACATCAATCTACAATATCACTCTCCAATGATTGACATCAATGACAACCAACAATCCATACCAACTGTCCATCAACCTAAGCCAACTGTCTGACATTCTCTTCTAAATATTGTTAAATTTTATTAATATAGATGCCAAAAAGAGTGGGATAAAGGAGACCCTTGTTGAATACCAATATTACAATTTATGCTCATTGACCACTCATTATTACATTTCATAGAGCATAATCACAACACTATAGATATTAGTAGGGACAAAAAATTATTCCATCATTTTGCATAGCTTGGTTTTAGGCACATTGTCAAAGGATTTTCTAAAATCAACAAAATAATAGATGAGATCTTATTTTTTATCTCTACAATACTTAGTAATAACTCTCAAGGGGACAAGGTGATTGGTTGTAGTGTGTTTATTCTTGAACCCTAATTGTCCTTTGGCCCTTTTATTGTTGTCCTCAAGCCATTGATTAATATTTTTTTAAGAATAAAAGAAAATAAATTTTATAAAAGGGAGCTAATCATGATAGTTTGATATTTGGATAGATCATTCTCATTTCAATTTTCTGGTTTTGAAAAATAGGGAAACTTGAACTTTTAGTCTAGTTTTTAGGGAAACATTGCATGGCAACTTGATTGGAAATATGCTTAGTATTATGCACCAAGATCAGACTCCCAAGATTAAGATCTCATCTTGGTATCCTTCAATGTCTTTAGATTTTCCATTAGCGAGACACTTAATTCTAGATTTTATATGCTCAATTAAGAAACCCTTAGTGCAATTATGAGTGGCTTGGATGCCTTCATAGACTTGAGGGGAAATGTAGAGTTTGTTAAGGTAGGAGTTTTATTTTTTTATTTATTATTACCTAATTCTTTAGCCTTTTATGGGTGATGTTAACCCAAAATATTTTAGGATTTTTTAACATAATTCTATAAATCTCTCTTGATATTTGGTTAAATATTGACATTTTTTATTAAACGCTTATGATATTTAATCTTACTAGCTTTGTTAGTCCTAAGTAGAGGTGTTTTTAATATCTCTTCTTGAAATTTTACATTCTAAGTCATACGACAAATTTCAAGGATGTTGTTTTCATGCTCTAATACAAAATTTTCAAGAAAACTTTTCCAAGCACAAAGATAGATTTGAAGTGCAATTTTTGTATATATTCTCAATTGTATCATTTTTCATATAATAATTAAACAACCCTTATAAATATTTAAGAGAATGTGAAGCTTTTTCTATTTTCAAAGAGAAGTCAATTGCTCATATTGTGCATAACAATTTTCTTAAGGGAGACACACACACACACATATTGTGATGGGGCGAAGACGATATTTTGGTTTGGTATCCTCAATTATTTAAACATTGTCAATTTTGTAAGCAAAGAAATAGAGGGAATGAAATAATTAATGACACTTTTACTATAAGGGCCTTACCCTAACCTCCTACTTTGGGTAGTTAAGTTAGTCAATTAATGTATGATTCCATTTTTTTTAATAAATCTTTTTAGGTAGTTAGTTGGTATTTAGTCCATGTAAAAGGCCATCTTTATTAAATAAGGCCCATTAAGTGGTTGGTACTCATTAATTATGGGACCACAAGTAGATATGGTTTTTCTAGCAAGAAACTATTTATAGATGTATAAGGCTATGTAATTTTTTGCCAAATATTGTTATTGTATTGGAGCTCTACTCAATTAGAGGTTTCCCACTCAAAGAAGGTTATGAACATTGTTTTTTTTCTATATTATGAACACAAGGGTTTATTTTTTCTGAGAAAGAAAAAAGGATTTATATTTTTAAATAAAAATATACATGTTACTACCCAATACATTTTCCAGTTCAAAAGCAATGCACAAAATTTCCTTTTCTTGCACTTTATTTCTTGTAAAAACAAAAAACATTTTCATTTAAATTCAGAGATCAAAAGACATATCATGAACACGAATATTGTTTTGAAATTCTTGGAAGAAGAAGTGTTCAACTTCAATTTCCAGCAGCTCCTTGGACAGTTTGTCAGCCAATTAATTTAATTCCCTATAAACATGAGCGTAGGTGTACCATTCCAAATCACTTAGAAACTCCCTAATCCTTCCATTAAAGGATGTATTCTTGCTACCTAAACTCGAGCTTTGTCATTGAACCAATCAATAACCACTTGTGAATCACCAAAGATCTGAAGTTTGCATAAATTTAAAGATGTGTCCAGGAGCAGTAACGCCCAGATTGTCATAAATTCATCCTTCATGTTCGACCCCCTACCAAGAGCATAACAAATTTCATAACGTTGTTTAGATGTGATATAAATAACTGCTCCAACTCCACATATTGGAGGATGGCCTTTGTTGGCCCCATAAAAAAAACCCATGGGGTTTCTTCCACCATTACTAACATAGTGGGAATGTGTTGTTTCTTATTTCCTAGGTCCTTCTTAAAGAAGATCGCTAGATGACATATCAAATCCACTAAAACCTCTACTGGAAGACATTTGTTATGGAAAATATTTATATTTCTTACCCACCAGATGAAATAAAAATAAAACACGGGAGAGAGACAAAATCTCTAATCATTGAATCTTTTCTTCATGCATCCATCCATTCCTCCATATTATCATCAAAAGGAACTTGAGTAATTTTCAGCTTTAGAGAGACCATTTCCCAAACCTGCTTAGCAAAAGAGCACTGAAAGAAAAGATGGGAGGATGAATCACTCTAACAGTGACATAAAGAGCAACGATTTGGCCCACTCTAACCCATTTTGCATAAATTTGAAGATGTGTCCAAGAGTAGTAACACCCATATTGTAGTAAATTTATCCTTCATGTTTGACCCCCTATCAGGAGCGTAATGAATTTATAATAGTGTTCATATGTGATATAAAAAAACCACTCCAACTCCACAGATTGGGGGATGGCCTTGGTTGGGTCCATAAAAAAAAACCCACAGTGCTTTTTCCACCAATACTGTCATAGAAGGAATGCAATGTTTTTTCTTTCCTGTGTCCTCCTTAAAGAATATCTCTAAATGACATAAAAATCCACTAAAACCTTTGCTAGAAGACCTTTGTTTTGAAAAATATTTATATTTCTTACCCACCAAATGAAATAAAAAATAAAACATGGGAGAGAGAAAAAATCTCTAATCGTTGTTTCTTTGCTCCATTCATCCAACCATTCCTCTGTATTATCATCAAAAGGAACTTGAGGAATTTTTCGTCTTTAGAGAGATCATTTCCCAAACCCGCTTAGCAAAAGAGCACTGAAAAAAAAGATGGGAGGTTGAATCACTCTGACAATGACATAAAGAGAAACAGTTTGGACTACTTCAACACCTTTTGCATAAATTTAAAGAAGTAGGAAAGAGCAGTAACACCCAAATTTTCATAAATCAAGCCTTAATGTTTAACCCCCTGCCAAGTGTTGAAATAATGTAACTGCAAAGAGTATTCTTATTATTATTGATATTTT
>JASDQU010099910.1:638057-648362 GCA_032191745.1 Picea mariana | reverse complement strand
ATCAACAGAGATAAGGAGAGCTTTCACAAGTAAGTATATCATCCTTCCTCTCTTGTCCATTCAACACTTTAGAACTAGGGAAAGAGTAGTATTCTGTCACGGTTTGTTCCAGATCTGGGTGGATCTGTGGAGATTGGTCTGTGTCCGCACTCACGAATTTATCCTTGAACAACTACTTGGAACCTCTCAGAAAAGGAGTTATAGAAAAAATTGCATACCTTGTTGAATTATGTCTTATTCTAGAGAGTGATCTTGTAGAGAGTGCCCCACATGAAATGTTTGTTGTATGGATATGAAAATGGTACACATAATAATAAAGATTGTCCTCTAACCAATACAATTTTTCTTACTGAATTTGGATATGTTATGAAGAAGTTATGATGTTTTTACCCAAAACACTTGTTTTAGACTAGTTTCAGGACTAGCCACAAACCCTATTTTCCACAGAGTGTAACTCCAAAAATAAAATGCTCCACAAGATGAAATTTGTATCACATCTACTTGGATATGTTTCCTCAACAACCTCCATATTTTTCGGTCAAAATCATTCTAAATAAAACTTTATTGCGAAAATAGTGAGATGACCTGTAAATAACATACCTTAGAAAGCATCATCAAAAGAATTTATCCTCCCTTGAATTTCAGACTTCTTTACTTCACCTTCCCTCTGAAATTCGCCTTAGATATTCTTTGGTTACCTCATTCACTTATAGATATTCAATATGCTCAAGTGTAATTGAAATGAGAGACTTTTTCCTCTTATTTATACTTTTATGTAGCTTCCTCAAGGGGTTACCTTCTAACCATCTTAAACCACTTTCCTTATTTTAGGGTTAATCCACTTCTAACCACTTGTCCACTTAGTAATTTATCCATTAACTTTATTATTTAAATAATTTATTTTGTATCCTGTTTGATTTATAGTACACTCATCACTTCAGTTTATTATATAAATAATTTCTTCTTTGAAACCACTTTGACTACTTTGACCTTTTAAGGCTTCTAGATGACTCATGAGTGTTCTCCAACTTCACATGGAAATAACTCTCTAATCGTGAGGATTCATGCAATGTTTGTTAAGATCTAAATAGTGGCACATTACCCATTAAATAGGGCATATTACATTAGTAATGTTATTTTATTTATGTCGGCTTGGGTGTTTTAGTTGTAATTGTACCTCCTAGTCTTCTATATATACCAAGGAGACAGTTTCATTTGGAATCATCTTGTATTTGGATATTTATGTGGTGTATAAGAAGGTTTCCCCCTCAAAGAGGCTTATTATCTAAAATTATATATTTTTCAAGGCGTTGAGTACTTAATCTGATTTTTTTCTATGCTATCTTGATATTTGGTTCTTAACATTTGGTATCAGAGCTCAAGGTCTTGGGGTTTCGCTGCTACATTCGAGACACCATGGCATTTTTTCTATAATTTTTTTTCTACGATGTTTCCAAAGGAACCCCTTGGAGGATATTTAGTAGAAGGATCAAGGTACATTGGGTAAATTTCATCTCATGAGGTCTTATACTTTCAAAGATACATCCTGTGCAAGATAGGGTTCTGGAATCATCCTGAATTTAGTCATCATGGAATTTTCACTATGAAATTTTTTTTTGTAACATTTCAGACTCTAAAATCTAGAGGATATTTACATAAATTATTAAGGTATCCGTGATAAAAATTTCAGCTTCTGGGTCATGTTACATTTGTAGATACACCCTGTGGAATATAGAGTATCTGACTAGTTCTATTGACTAGTCTCAAGAAGGTGTTTGAGGTAAAATTTTCATAATTTCATATCAATTATTTTATGTGGGGCACACTATACGACTAAGATCTCCTGGAAAGGCCAAAAATCAGCAAGTTGTGGGGAAGTTACCATAAATTCCACTTGGCACATCCAATTTTGATCAGACATGTGGCATTGCAGAGAAGAAATATCAGAGAACTACAAAAAATAAATTTTTATACCTAGAAGAGCCGAAATTTTGGATATACAATAAAATAAATATTGTCTATCATAACCACCTAAAAATCAAGGTTTAAAGTGATACTTGGCCAACATTCCACCAAAAAAGGGAACTTCTACACCAAAAAAGCCTCCAGACAGTCCTACTTGGACTCTTGATGAAGGTGAAGAAATGCGTAGGGACATAAATGATTTACAAAAGAAGAAAGAAACAAAGATGAACTACAAGGGATGATGGATTCAATGGAAGCTAAGTTGGAGGCAATAATGGATACATAGATGGATGGTTTAAAAAGGGAGATCATGGAAGGATTGAAAAATTTCCTAATAGAGAGGACACCTGAAAGTGAAAATGTATCCCATGAAATTCATGATGAGGACGCAAGGAAGATGAATCAAGAATGGAGAAACTCTAACTTTGCATTGAAGACCAACCAATTTCCTAAGATCGATATGAGGAAGTTTGATGGAAAGGACCCAATCACATGGGTACTTCAGATGGAGCAATTCTTTGATATACATAATGTGCCACATACACAAAAGGTACATATTTCTTCTTTATATTTAGAACCCAATCAATTTGTGTGGTATCGATGGGTTTGTTCTCGCAAATCACTCATCACTTGGACATTTTTCACGGAAGAAATGATAGCACACTATGAGGATACAAGGATCAATACCTTATTTAGCCAATTGATAAATCTCAAGCAAAATGATTCAACTACAGAGCACATCGAGAACTTCCAAATATTGAATATAAAGGTAACATATATTCCAGATGAGCACTTGATTGATGTATTCATAGAAACTTTAAGGGATAACATTCAACATGAGGTTCTCTTTTGGGAACCCAAATCATTCGAGAATTCATTTAAGATGGAAAGAAATGTTGAAAGTAAAAATATGGCTATGGCTACTAGAAGTACCACTACTAACATATATCGAGAGAATAATGTTCCTTCTTAGAAAACACCTCAACAATTGGAGGAAAGAAAAGAAAAAGGTTTATGCTTTAATTGTGACAGCAAGTACAGTAAGGGACATAAGTGTGGTGAGAATAAATTGTTCTACAAAGATTGTCAAGAGGAAAAAGAACAAGAACAAGAATAAGAACCATCTCAAGATGAAAACGTAAATGTGATTTCTTCTAAAGAGTTGACTCCCACGATATTGTGTAATGCATTGGATAGAATTAGCACTCCTCAAACCCTCAATATTGAAGGATATATCAAAAAGAAAAAGGTAATAGTCCTAATTGATTCTGGTAGTACTCATAATTTCATTCACTATAAATTAGACAAAGCTCTAAATTTCTTTGTATATCCAGCACCGGAGTTTCAAGTAATGATTGCAGATGGAGGAACTATCATTTTCTCAGGAAAATTCAATAAGATCAATCTTACTATGGGGGAATATGTAATGAACAGTACAATTATTGCTATACTCATGGGTGGTGGTGATGTCGTACTAGGAATCCAATGGTTACAATCATTAGAAACAATGGATTTTAATTTTCAAGAAATTTTCATGAAATTTTCATTGGAAGGAAAATAAATTGAGTTAAGAGGTATCACAGGAAAAACCAGTAAGGTGATAACCTCTAATGGCATGACAAAATTATTGAAAAAGGGGCATCAAGGTGTAATTCCACAACTATGCTCACTAGATGTTCAAACATCTAAGAAATCTATTCCCCTAGATCTCCAAGGGATCATTGATAAGCATTCCAAAGTATTTGAAGATATTCTCAAAGGTCTTCCACCCACTAATCATGATCATGATATTCACCTAATTCTTGGGAGTGTTCCTCCTAAGATCACACAGTACAGATACCCTTATGCCCAGAAGAGTGAAATTGAGCACATGGTTGAAGAAATGTTAGAGGTTGGTATTATTAGACCTAGCCAAAGTTCTTACTCTGCACCGGTGGTAATGGTATTCAAGAAAGATGGCTCATGGCATATGTATCTGGATTATATAGAGCTCAACAAGATCACTATTAAAGATAAGTTTCCTATTCCCGTCATTGATGAATTGTTATATGAACTACATGGAGAAATCTATTTCACAATCTTGGATCTTCGTTCTGGGTATCATCAGATTAGAATGAAGGAAGAATATATCCCAAAAACAACATTCCGAACTCATGAAGGCCATTATGAATTTCTGGTCATGCTTTTTGGCCTTACAAATGCACCTTCCACATTCCAAGGGTTGATGAATTCCATTTTCAAGACCTTCCTTCCAAAATTTGTGTTAGTATTTTTTGATGATATACTAATCTATAGCATGTCTTGGGGCGATCATGTGTGACATGTTGACAAGGTGCTACAACTACTAAAGGAGCAACAACTATATGCCAAACTGTCCAAATGTTTATTTGGGGTGAAGGAGGTAGATTATTTGGGTCATATTGTATCTCATGAAGGTGTCAAGGTAGACCCTAACAAGATTAAGTCCATGATGGACTGGCCAATTCCCAAAACATTGAAGAATATTAGAGGATTTTTAGGTTTGACAAGTTACTACCATAAGTTTGTTCAGAAATATGGGAGAATAGAAGCATATTTAACGACACTAACTAAGAAGGATGAATTTTCATGGAATCCAGAGGAAACTAAATCTTCTGAACAACTTAAATAGGTGATGTTCAAAGCTCCTGCCTTGACCACACCAGACTTCACAAAAACCTTTATTGTGGAATGTGATGCCTCGGGAAATGGCATTGGTGTAGTCCTAATGCAAGAAGTAAGGTCCCTGAATTTTGAAAGTCGACCACTCAAGGGAAAGGACTTACAAAAACTCATTTATGAGAATGAAATGATGTCAATACTATATGCATTGAAGAAATATCGCCCTTACCTAATAGGTAGGCACTTCAAGGTCAAAATATATCATGATAGTCTTAAATACTTCTTGGAACAAATATTATCTTCAGAAGAACAAAAAAAATGGGTGACCAAGATATTGGGGTATGATTTTGAAATCATCTATAAAAAGGGGAAGAAAAATGGTGTGCAAGAATCACTCTCAAAAGAGGATGAAGACATTGAGGCCTTTCTATGTGTTATCTTGATCATCCAACCCGATTGGATAATAGAAGCGAGAGATGAATGGAAGAATGACAAAAACGTGTGGACTATCATTCAAAGGTTGCAGTAGGATTCCAGTGCATCAGATACTTTTACATGGAAAAATGATTCACTATGGTACAAAGTGTTGATTAAGGTTGGTTTTCATTGACGTCAACCCTTGAAGAAAGCCCCGTAGCACAAAGTTTTGGGTAATGGACCCAATATTTTTTGATGTAAAGATGAATCATTATTCTCTTGTCATGGTTGATAATAAGTAAATATGGATGAACTCCAAAGTGGTCCCCTTATGGTGAAAGTCCTCACGGGAAGACGCTTTGTGGAGTAAGACAACCCATGCTTAATTTTGGAATAACGAGATGAAGGACAATGAATTTTCCTATATGGATAGTGATTTTCATTCCATTTTTGGTGGTATGTAGAACATCACATAAATCCTCACGGTTAGAGAGTTATGTCCATGAGAAGTTGGAGACCCCAGGTTTGGGTAATGGACCCAAGTTTGTTTGATGGATAAAAGTATGAGTTATAATATATTTTTAGATAATACTACTTTATATGGATAGTAAATTTCATTCCATTTTTGGTGGTATGTGGAATGTCACATAACTCCTCACGGTTTGAGAGTTATGGCCTTACAAAGTTGGAGGACCCTCATCTATCATCTAGAAGCCCCAAAAGGTCAAAGTAGTGAAAGTGGTTTAAGATATTTTAAAAGGTAAATAATAAAGTGAAGTAATGAGTGTATTATAATTCAAATTGAATACAAAATAAATTATTTCAATAATAAATTTAATGGAGAAATTATAAGTGGGTTAACCCTAAAATAAGGAAAGTGGGGCCAAGTGACCTAGAAGATGTTTTTAAGGAAGCTACTTGGAGAGTATAAATAAGAGACAAGGCTCTCTCATTTTAAAGACACTTGAACATATTGAATATATATAGGTATCTAAGGTAACCAAGGATATATAAGATAAAATTCTGAGGGAAGGTGAAGAAAATAAGGCTGAAATGCAAGGAAGGATAAATTCTTTTGATGGTGCTTTCTAAGGTATGTTATTTACAGGTCATCTCACCATTTTCGCTATAAAGTTTTTTATGTAATGATTTTGACCATGAAATTGCTATGACATTGTGAAAACATATCTAAGTATCTATGGTAAAAAAATCATCTTGTGGTTCATTGTATTTTTGGAGTTACACTCTGTGGAAAATAGGGTTTGTGGCTAGTCCTGAAACTAGTCAGAAACATGTATTTCAGGTAAAAACATCATAAATTCTTCATAACAGATCCAAATTCAGTGAAACAAAATGTGTTGGTTAGGGTAAATTATTTATTATTCTTTGTAATAGTTTCATATCAATTCAATAAATATTCCGTGCAGGGCATGCTCTACAAGGTCGCTCTCTAGAATAAGCCAAAATTCAGGAAGGTATGCCATTTTTTCTATAACTCCTTTTATGATAGGTTACAAGTAGTGAAACCTGGAGGAATTGCATAAAACACACTGAAGAACATTGTGTATCAGTTTCAGATATTTATACATTACAGGTACAAAGTTATGATTACTTCAAGTTAGGGTTGTTGACTAATCCAAAACTAGGCATGTGAGACTAAAGAAAAGTTTGATGAAAATGCTAGTCTCTTATTGTTAAAGTTAAGGAAGGTTTTCAGGAATGTGATCATATACACCAGGTATATTACAGAGCTACAAATTAGATTTGGATGATGAAATTGATGAGGTATTTTGGTTGAGGTACATGTTGAGTACATAGTTGAGACAAGTAGTTGATGAGTTGGCACACACATGAGGTGTATAGTTGATGATGTTGGCACATATTGATGATTCATAGTTTATCATTAGTTGACACATGATTTGTACATAATTGGTACATGGTTGGATGCACTTGTTTATGGTACAGGTTGATTACATGTTATTTGGTATAGGTTGGTGCATGGTTGATGCACTTGTTTATGGTACAGGTTGAGGTACATATTGAAACATGGTTGATGCATGGTTCATATTTATTGGTACATGTTTACAGTGGTATATATCATAGTGACAGGTTGACAATGGTTCCATCATTCTACTTCTACTTCAGGGTGGAAGGACGGGGAAAGGACAGGTGGTTGTATCCACCTTTCGGTTGTAGTAAGAGAACATAGGGGGTTGTAGTGTCCTTCTGGTTGTAGCCAGAGAATTGGGGAGTTGGAGCTTCCCTCAGGTTGTAGCCTGAGAATCTAGGGGGTTGGAGCCTCCTTCTAGTTACAGCTGGAAAACAAAGGAAGTTGGTGCTTCCAATGAATGCAATTCTTCAAGACATATAAGAAAAATCATTCCATGGTTTTCTCCCGATTTGGGTTTCCACATAAAACACTGGTGTACTGTGTATGTGTGTGATTGTTCTTTCAGTAATCCAACAATTGGTATCAGAGAAGGTTCCTTCAGAAATCAGTTTAGCCACTGAAAGGTAGATCATGGAGAGTACCAACTCAAATAAAAATTGAATACCACAGTTTGATGGAAAAAAGTATGCTTTTTGGAGCATAAGGATGAGGACATATATACAGGCACAGGGATTTCAAGTTTGGCAATCAATTGTAGATGGATACATAGAACCAATAGTTCTACCAACAAATTACAAAGAAATAAAACTCGGTGAGAATAATTCCAAAGCCACAAATGAACTTTTGAATGGTCTCAGTGATACGATATTCACCAAAGTTGCACACTATAAATCCGCTAAAGAGATTTGGGACAATTTTCAAAATATTTATGAAGGAGATACAAAAGTCAAAGAAGCAAATCTTCAGACTTACAGAGGTCAGTTAAAACAACTAAAAATGAAGGAAGATGAAGATATCGCAGCCTACTTCTTACGAGTCGATGAAATAGTGAATGCAATCATAGGATTGGGAGAGGAAATTGAAGAATCTATAATTGTTCAAAAGATACTAAGATCTCTTTCTATGCGATTCAACCCTAAGATATCAGCACTAGAAGAAAGATAGGATTTGGACTCAATAAGCATGGATGAACTGCATGGAATCTTCACAGCATATGAAATGAGAACTGAGAAGGAAAATCCAAATGTAAAACAAGCAGCCTTCAAGGCATCCAAAATATCAAAGAAAAATAAAAAGGAACAAGAATAATATAGTAGCAGCAGTGACGCCTCGGAAGATGATGAAGAAGTGGCCAACTTCATCAAAAGAATGAACAAGGGAACCAATGATAGGTATAGAGGTAATCTCCCTTTAATTTGTTTTAATTGTGATGGTGTTGGTCATTTTGCTAACAAATGTCCTCATAAGAAAAAGAGAAATGATGAAGGTTACTTAAAAGGAAAACACACATATAAAGGCATCAAAGAAGACATCTCATTATCATATGAAGATGAATTCAGTGACAATGAGAGAGGAAGAGTTCTATTCATGGAAATAAAAGACTCTGACAAAGAAGACTCCGAAGAAGAATATGAAGAAGCCGAAGAAGAATGTGAAGAAGTCGAAGAAGAAATTGAAGAGGAAGAAGTTGACTATCGAAAAGAATTAATGTGTGCCATANCACTCAAATAACAACTAGAAGAAAAGGACAAGATCATTGAAAACTTGGAAGCATAGGTTGTCACACTAAGAAAGGATATTCAAAAGAAAAATATACAGAATAACTCAAAAGTTTTGGATGACATTATCAACAGTCAACAATATCATCTTGACAAGTCCGAACTTGGATACAATCAGACAGAAAAAGGATCAAGCTCCAAAACAACAGATCAAGAAACAAATCCAGAGAGTTATGCAGAACCAATCAAAGAGGATAGAAAGTTATACAAGGAAGATTACAGGGACATTCCTCCACCAAGAAGATTCAGATTTCAGAATCAACAATAGACAGATAGGCCTCAAGAAGAAGAAGGATTCATAAGAGCACCTACTTTTAGAATATCTTCAACTCCCAGGTATCAAACTATATTTTTTGGTTTATGTTATGCAGATAATAGTTTTGGACATAAAGCTGTGAATTGAAGAGCTAACAACAGGAAAAGTAACAACTTTGAGAGTTATACACAAAGGGATCATTCAAGAAGACCTAGTGAAACACAAAGAAGAAGTTACAACAGGTTTGAATATTTGATCATTGAAGTGGAATGTTACAAATGTAACAATTTTGGACACATGGCCAAGGATTGCAGAATGAGAGTCCCTCCTAAAGAACCTCAACATAATAACAACAGTCACAGACAAGAACCTCAGAAAACAACATGGATAAGAAAGAAAGATCAATATAACAATGAAGAATGCACAGTCGCTCTACAAGATAAGAAGAAGAAACATGGTTGGTATGTTGACAGTGGATGTTCAAAACACATGACAGGTGATAAAGACAAATTTATTACATTACGAAAAGAAAAAAATGGATCAGTCTCCTTCGGAAATGATAATTCATCCAAAATCATTGGAGAAGGCACAGTCTGAATTGGAAACAAGAATGAAAAGGAACAAACTGTTCTACTGTTAGAAGATATGAAACATAATCTTCTAAGTGTGAGTCAAATGTGTGACCAAGGTCATAAACTTATTTTCAATTCAGAGAAGTGTGAGATAAAAAAAGAAGGTCTAGGGAAATTGGTCTGTACAATTGCAAGAACTTCAAACAACATATATGTGTTAAGTGAAATTGGAAATGAAAAGTGTTGTCTAGAAAATGAAGATGAAAGTTGGCTATGACAAAGAAGAATGGGTCACATGCATTTTGATAACCTTGTCAAAGTCAACAAAAGAGAAGCAGTCATAGAAATGCCCCAGATCACAAAACCAACCAACACTTTATGCAAGCATTATCAACAAGGAAAGCAAATAAAGACCGGGTTCAAATCAAAGGAATATTCAACAACAAGACCATTGGAAATTGTGCACACTGATCTAGTTGGACCAACTACAACAAGTGGCTTAAAAGGTGAAAAATAATTTATGTTATTAGTTGATGATTATACAAGAATGATTGTAGTTTGCTTTCTCAAGAACAAGTCAGAAGATTTTGAAAACTTCAATATCTAAAAGGAAATGGTTGAAAATGAGATGGATTCAAGAATCAAATGTTTGAGATCTGATAATGGAGAAGAGTTCACTTCAAAGTAATTTATGGACTACTACAATAGTCATGGAATAAAAAGGCAATTCTCCGTTGCTAGGACACCTCAACGGAAAGCATCAACGTAACAGTTGATGAAACAGAT